>CM073452.1:39444637-40050352 GCA_037074485.1 Delonix regia
CTTTTTGACCATTACTCTCTTTAAGCTGTTAGCTGATGTATAATATTCTGGGCCCGTAATTGTGTTTTAACTCAAAAGAGAAGGAACATTGGTGCTAAACTTGAACTTTGTTCTTAGAGCATGACTCTGCAATGAAGATGATGAATAATTAGAGTTGATTTTTGTCGTATACAGGGGGATTATGGTTGTGAAGCTGCAACGCAGACAAGAACTGAGGCTGAGGGCAATAGCTAGAAATCAATTAGTGTTAAAATTGATTTTTACTTGAGCTGAAAACAAAATTGGTTGAAAGCTGTCCTACCCATCTTCCTGTTACCAAACAGGTTGGTACTTGGTATCTTTTTGGTAAATTTTTCCATGAACTTTTGACTGTTTTTGTTTGTTGTAAATTACGAATTCTATTACCTGCATCGGGATAATATTTAACAACAGGCATCCATTTGTGTCTTGGGATTTAGGGCGGTTTGCATTATGCACCTATGAAACTCTTTATCATGATTAGCCTGCAAGTTATATACTCTAGCATTCATGGTGTATCAACCATTTCAATTCTCATTTTATGATTATCGGATATTTTATTCTTTTAATACAATAAATTATGCATATTTAAAATTTGTGGGATTCCTTCACTTGTTACCTCTCAACATCAACTTTGGGCTCGCACCTTGTGATTTGATGAGCACATGCATTGCTTTAAGCTGTGACAGTCCACCAACATCTCGTGGGTTCACTACTAACTTAATATCATGATTCATGCCCATCATTACGTATGTCAACTTTTTCATTTTCTTTTATGAGGAGTCTCCATCAAATGGTGGTAGGTAATTCATTTGGAAGTAATAATTTACGCATGCCAAAGTTACAGATGATTCAAAGTCATTCTTTATCAACAAACCCAATCTATCCCCTAAAAGCTTAGATATTTCTATTTCCAACAATTTTTGAACATTAATATACCAAGTCCACCATCTTGGATATATTCTTGTTTGCTCCAAAGTCCAAACACTTGACTTTTGGCCCAACTTTTCAAAACCAAACCTGTAGAGTTGTCTTCCCCAGAAAGCACTTTCTCCATTTTGTAGTTTCATGCAAATTACATATGTCTTGCATTTTGTTTTCATAAATACTCTCCTCACTGTCAGTTTTACATAGCCAACTAAAGGGTTATAATATATATAACTTATGATTGTGAAGCCAAAAGCACCCAGAAAAATATGGAATAAACTGGAAATTTGGACTTTGGCGTTGTTTACAAATTTCTTTTATAATAGGAGTATTTATTATTAGTTATAGACTTATCCAATTTGACTATAGTTCTCGCTTTGGTGTTCCTATTGAGCTTGTCCAAGGATTTTCAAGAAATATGCCCATTACAACTTGCTGTCATAACTCAGGCTCTTCCCAAAATGAAGTGGTTAAGTTAAGGACAAGTTTTCCTCGTGAATGTGTTTCCTTTTTTATTTTAAGTTTCATTTGTATCCTCCACCTGGTCATTTTTTCACACCCTTTTTTTTCGTCTAGTGTCATGGTTTGATCAATCAATAGAATGAAGGGGGGAACCTCTAGTAGAATAGAAGGAATAAGATTCTGCCATCGCTTAATCAAGCGCTACTGCTTCCTTTAATTTTCATTTTTCCGGCTGAGTCATCTTTCTCCCGGCCGTCTTCTATCATCAGCCTAAGGATAAAATATATAGTCCAGCATAAGCCCAGAGATCAGGGATAATATAACAGCTTTAATGCCTATAAAACTAGAAAGGTCGGCAGTAACGGCACTTTGACCGTCCTTCATTGAAATTGAAAGGAAGGGCTCACACACTTATAGAATAGTATTGGTTGACCCCTCTTACAGACAGTTTGGTTTTGGCAACGGTCAGATGATGGTAACTATAGCTGGATACACATCTTGAGAGATCATACGGCAGAGTTAATTAATTTCAGTACTCAAAATCACTGTTCATAACTAGTTGCTGCTGGAAGTTAACATCCTTATTTTTTTTCCCTAGTTAGAATGAAGATTTGTTATAAAAATCTTCTGGATGCTTGTTATTATTTTTCATTGTCATGAAGAATTGATTTTTGAAGTTTCTTTTCGTGCAGTGAATTTTTATTAGGGATACCTATGTTTGTCCTTATAATTAGTATGTAGGTTAACTCATGCATGCTTGCAATAATTTTGTGTTCTTCAATAATATGCTTGATTGGCATATTTTTTTTCTTCTACTTTTGGTATCCTTCCAATCAAGTTTTATCTTCCCTTATGTCTTGCTAATGATTACTTTGATCATTGTGGTTTGTTATCCTAATTCTCACTAAGTGATGGCTGTAGTTGTGCGGCATGCTGGATATTGGGGATTGGATTCAACAGGCCTTTTTTTTTTTTTTTTTTTAAAGTGATACCTCCTCTTAAGTTTATAAAATCTACACAAACCCCTTCTAGGTTTTTTTTTTTATAATTTTTTTCTCTAAATTCATTGACATTCCTTATTTTAAATTTTCACAACCTTCAAGTTAGTCTTCTGGTGATATGTAATTTATCGAATTAGGCTATTGTGAGTTTTGAGGTGGAAAAGTGCATAGGGTATTTAACAATTTTGTTGATAGAATGAAGTATTTCTTATAAAAAAGCTAAAAACAGTTTGAGTCTATATTCAAAAATTTCAAGGAGGTCAATGTATTTATTATTACTTAGTAGATCCTTACCTCCGTGGACCAACTCTGTCTCACAGTGTTCCCATTGGTTGATATGCAACTTCTTGTATCATTGGTTCAGGAAGGTCAATCATTTCCATGCACCATCATTACCCTTTCTCTTATACTATAATTTGCTTAAGCTTATGAGTTTCATCATGGATGGGAATGCTTACCAGTCATCTTTGATCAATCTTTTGAATATATGGGGCACAGAGGCCTAGTCTGAAGTCATTAACGAGCATGTTTTATTTCATTTATTAATTGAAGTTGAAGTAGTCATGCATAAAATGTCCTTTCATTTGATTCTATTTCATTTGACCACCCTTGTTATTTTTCCTCTTGTTGTTTCCAAAAATTGAAAACTCCATAGCAAAATTCCGTCACTTTACCTGTGCATGTATTTGTTTCTTTTCCTAGTCTATAATTGATACAAAAAAGTTTTTTCCTCGGCTAAAGGACTCACCATATCCACAAACTTGAAAAGCCTAAAAAAAATATTTCTTGTTAAGCTTTTCTGATGAATTGAGGCATTTTTTCAATTTCCTAAACACCATGGAGATTTATCACTAGCCACCCCATTTGAGCCTTGAAGAAGTGTTTGTTTTTCATTAATCAGAGCTCATGTTTCACCTTAGGAGGTTAGGTTTTCAATAAGTTTTCATGCTAACTGTTCAAATGCCAGGACGTAAAAGGATACCTTTTTTCTACTATCACAAAGCAATTATTAACCCTTGCTATCCCTTTGAGCCACACACTTGTTTAATACCTATGTTTTCTCGCCTGGGTATAGATGAGAATCTATTGTAGACTAAGACAGTCCTTGAAAGAAAAAAAAATCTAGCGGTCTTGATAAAGGAAAAAAAATGTGGAGGAGAAAATGAAAAGCCAAGGGCAAGAAGTAAAATATTCAAAGGAACAGTGAAAAAGCAAAAAAGAAGAAAGAATGAAGAAAGATGAGAAAAGTACTCTGCAAAAAAGCAAAAATCAAGAAAGAATATGGAAGTTTAGTAAATGATTGACTGGAAGCCCTAATCCTTTTCTCATGGAGACCCAACATCAATCTTTGAGCTTATATATCCTTTCTTTCTTGAGCCACATCTTGTACCATTTAGCCCCATTACATATATCCTTTTGTCGTTTGGTGTGCGAACATTGATATGAAAGCTTATTGAGAAATAGGAATATGAAGAAAATGGAGAAAAGGTGGAAAGGGTTAATAGACAAATTTTGGGCCACCTGACCTTTCATTTCAAACGAAAACATTAGCCCTTGGCCATGTTAGAAGCTACAAAAGCCCTCAATGAGGTAGCTCACTTGGAATTTTCATTGAGCCAACGCTTGTGGAATAGAACTATAGGAAAAGCCTAGAGATGAGTATCTGTTTGTATCAAGTGAGACTTTTCAAAAGGAACATGCGCTAAATTCCCTTTTTCTTCGTTATCTCTAGCACGTTTGCTATTTTTGTTATATCTTTTGTTTCAAATACACCATCTCCAAATCTAGATCATGGAAATTCAACTACACTAAATTCCCTTTGTCTTCTTTTATTTTCGATATGTTTGTTATTGTCATTGTTTCTCTTGTTTCAAATATACCATCTTCAAATCCTTATTGATAAATCATGTTTATCCATCCATTCGGTATCTCATATTCATTTTTGTGCATGACTCTTAAATTAATTTTTGAAATAAAATGTGAAAGGTTAAAAATGATTTTTTTTATGATTTGTTTTTTGGCTCATCAGATGTGGCTTTAGTTTCAAATATTAATGGATTCTTATATGATGAATGTCAACACATTTTGAGTTAGATATTCACTGCCCATGCTATCTTCCTCCATTTGTTGTTGTTTCTAAGCTACTCAAGCTGTGGTTTGCTTCTTCTTTAATGTTCCTTTCAGTTGTCTCTTTTCATTTGGTTACTTCACTACAAGAAATGAAACAAATTGCTCAACTTTTTCCTTGTTTTTTCTTTTTAACTTGTCACAATGCCTTCTCCCTATGCTCAAGTTGTAAGCCTTTAGCTTTGACTCTTCCTTTCTTATCCTAGTATGCACTGTGTTGTGGTTTCTAATCTTTTCTGAAAACAATACAAGAAAAAGGCATATTTTTACCACTGAAGATTTAAGTTCCAAGGTTCATGTAGTAGCATATTTAAGTTTGTGATTACAACTTTGAAATATTTTGAGCAAACTGTGGCCATTAGTTTGATTTCTTTACTTTTAATTCTACAGCTGTATACTAGTAAGTTAGTGTTATGTATTACTGGATTTATTTCTTCACACTATTGATATCCATTGCTTTCCTTTTCCATTTCTAAGTTATGTTCATAGTGCATTGTAAAAGTTTTGAATTATTAGTACTTTCTAGGCTAAGTGGAGTAGCTTGTAGTTACATTAAAGTTATCATATCTAGGATTTTAGTTGAATGTTTGGATATCATATTTGGGATTAGTGTGACTGAATAATTAGTGTGTTATCTTATGAGTTTTTCGGCCCATGACTTTTCTTGATGCTTATTCCTTTTACTTCTAAGTTGTAGTTAATGGAAGTAATTTAATACTTAGGTTATGTATGATCTAATTATTTAATTCTTCTTTGAGGAAAAAGTTTCAAGTTCTATGACACTTGTTATACTAATAATTTTACTTCCTGGCCTCATTTCTATTCCCCTTAGGTTACGGTATAACATGAATATCCTTTTATATTCTCTTATGTCCTTGATATAGCAAATTTAGTATTTAATGTGAATTTTAATTTATGATCTATCAAATTTCCACTTAATGCTCCTAGTATGCTACTTTGGACTTTGTCTATTATCCTATCATTTGTGATTATCCAATCTATTGATGTGTCTATTCCAGATTGGAAATGTACCTGTAATTCTGTATTAATATTTGTACTCCTTGTATATAAATATTTGTAATTTCATCTTTTATAAGTAGGTTTTGTATTTCAGTTTCTATCAACCTTTTGGATATTAGTAGCATTCTTAATACTCTATTGGGAATCTTCTTTTGAAATACTATACGCTCTTGTCTCTCTTGCCTTTTGCTTTTTATAATTTTAGCTATTTTATCCATGAATCCTTGTCCTTTCAAATCTTCCGATGACAGAACCAATTGTTTTCCTCTTCTTTGATCTTACTAGGTTCTTTTTTTAAACCGAATTCATTCTACAACTATTTTCCCTTTTCTATATTTCTTGCTTCTTCATATTCTTCATATTCTATGTCTTGGGTACTAGGTCCTCCTTCATCCTGGATTTGTCTAGTTGTCATATTTACTTCATATCCTTTTGCTAATCCCAATAAGGTAGATTTCACATTGGCATTTAGTAGGTTTTTTCTTATATTTGTAACTTCTTCCTTTCTTCTATCTGAAATATTTCCTTGGTTTATATTTTTTCTTCACTTTTTCCTTTGCTATATGTTTGAATTTATATCTTCTTTTCAAGTTTCTTTCTCTTTTCGTCCTATTCCTTTATTTGCCATTCCACAACCCTATAAATGAGGTGACTCTAATTGGTCGCATTTTAAAATATACTCATTTGTTTTATAGAATTTGTTCATTCTCCATGAATCTCTACATTTTTGGGTCAAATATTCTTTTAGTAAATCTTCTCTCCTTCCATAGTATCTATTATTATAGCTTCCGCTGTTGTTAACATGGCCTTTCTAATGGTGTTATAATATTCTTGACTCATTGGTTCCTGTGGGTAATTTTGCACAGAATAGATCTAGGTATAGTCTGTTTTCATTATAATCTTGTAATCCTACTTCATAATAATGTTAAATTCACATATGTAACGGTTTAAATAGTAAGGTTCTAATGAGCATATGCTTATTTCATGTAGTTTTAATTTTGCTCTCTATTGTGTTGTATCTTCCTATGAATATATTTCTTATGGCTTTCTCAAACTGGTTCATTATTCCTAAGTATTATTCTCTTCTAGTTACCCTTCCATCTGCTAAGTGAGATACATTTTTAACTGTATTCCTGAAGTCTCTCTACTGTTCCACTTATCATGTACTATTCCAATGAAGGTTGATTCTACCATTACTAGTACGGCTAATTTTTCTACATTTTTTGTCATTAAAACTAACAATGTTGCTTTTACCTATTCTTTTACTCTTTTTTCTGTAATCGATTGCATATTTATCTCCTTTTGTCCATATCCTACTTTAGATTTTCAAGTTGTTCTTTCGTTTCTAACTCCTCTAATTCTTTCCCATTATTTCTTATCTTGTATTTTATTTGATTCCATTGTATTTACTTTTTGTTTTCTATCATAGGTTGTTTCCTTTTTCATTCTTTTTTATTGGTTTTTTACCTGATCCTAGATAACAGGCTAGTTCATAAATTCTATCGGGGAAAAGTAATCATTTAATCCCTGTAAAGTCCATACACGTTATTTTTTTTTCAAATGAGTCCTTATAGTATTGATCTCTTAATACCATTATGTGCCTTAGACAAGGCAATAACATTCCATACTAAAGATATAACATTAGCAATAAGGATCTGTAATTGATTCTATTTAGCAGATGCATCAATTTAAGAAATAGAAAATCAAATCTGGAGGAGAGCAAAGAAAACAGTTGATGCTGGAGGTTTTTCACTATGTCTGTAATTATACCTTAATGTTAACTCTGTCTTTTTTCTGTTCTTGTAACTCTTTGCCATGTCAAAATTGTTGCTTTATATTTGCACTATTTTTTCTTGTTCCCCAGTCCTCTTGTTGAATTTTTCTGGAGCACTAACTTTCATCAATATGCTAGCCAAAGAGAATTGAAGAGATTGAAAATTGTTTTCCTAATTTCAAAAAGCAAAACTGTGTCAAATTTCTTCCCTTGTTGATTTATGCCCTTTGTTGTTGGGACATTGAATTTATCTTCTGATCACATTAAATATCAAACATTGACATTTGATTTCTTGCAATAAAGAATTGATTTTATTTATCTGTTTCTTCATCTATTATTTTTGGTGTTTTTGACTGCTCTAAGCCGATTTTGAACAAACCTTTTGTTGTTTTGGTTTTCTAGTTCTCCATTAGTTTGATTTCTCGAGCCTTAAAATCTATTGTTGCAAATTAGTGAATTAGTATTGTATATTATTGAATTTGCTTGTTTACGGAAAAAAATTATTCTGTCATATGTTAACTAACTATCTAATTAATTATGTTATATGAAAAAGAAATTATTCTTTGCATATATGGGTAGCATTTTAATTATTTTGTTATATGTTAACTAACTGATTAATTAATTCTACATTGAGAAAAATAATTTAAGTTCTGATTTCTCTGTCCTTGAATTTGTCACATGAAGAAATTCTAATGTCGAAAAATTTATTTTCGTCCCTTATGTTTGGTTACTTGTGATGTGAGGTTAGTTAAGGTTTGATTCTTGTTATTCTAGTTCCATTCTTTACTGTTTATATAAATCTTCTATGCCTTGTGTTTCTACTTTTTCTTGTTGGGTATTTGAACATAGTCTTAGGTTCCATTGCTAGTTTTATTTCCTTTATATTTTCTCCTTGTTCATATAATTTTTGCTCCAAAGGTTTAACTAATTTCTGTAATCTTTGTATTTGGTTTTCTTGGGGTTGTCTACCATGTTTTGTACTTGCACTTGCCTTGGAAGATGGCTTGATATCTACTTTCTTCATGTGTTAGGACTAAACTTATCTGACTCCGTATTTTTGGATTTATTATATATTCTAATTGATTTAACAAATACATATTTGTCGAATTAATTATGAAAGAAGTATTGGGTAATTTTGTTAATTTGACATAATTTATCCTGGGTTTATTCTAGGTGTAGTATTCATTTTTTTTTTTTTTAAACTTTAGTTATATATTTTAGAATACCTTTAGTAATAATATTGTTTTTCTTTGTGAATATTCAATTTCAATAATTTCTTTTTCTTGTAAATATTAATTTCCTTCTCCCAATATTTATTATTATTATTATTATTATTATTATTATTTCTTGTTTAATTTTTTTAAAAATTGTAATTTTTCCCTTTTGTTAATATTCTTATTATGTGTTATTATATTCTATTTTATTCCTTTATGCATCTATTACTATTAGGTTTTTAAAGCATGTTTTTTTTTTTTTTTTTATCATTTTTTATTCTATACATACAGCCACATACAAGTGCACACACTTGAATGACTTTGTTTTGTCATTTTATTTTTGTTTTTGTTCTCAATCTTACTTTTTTTATCATATGCATTTTTATAAAGAAAAAAAAAATAAATTTTGAAAATACTATTTTAAAATAAATTAATGAATAATAGAAAAGACAGAAAATCAAACAATTATTTATTTATTTATTATTATTGTCGTTATTATTATTATTGTTATTGCTAGTTTGATCTTGTCAATAAATGTGCTTTCTATATGTTACATTCTTTATTTTGTTTCTTTATACATATGTTATAATTTGGGTAATTTAAACAAAATTTACTTCTTCATTCATTCACACATCATCACTTTCTCATTTTATCTTTGTTTTAGTTTTTCAATTTTATTTTCTTATTATTTGCATCCTTATAAGAATAATGATAGTTAAAAAAAAAAAAAATACTATTTTGAAGAAAAAGATAAAAAATAGAAGGGACTAAAAATTAGGAGTGGAAGAAAGTGATACATACAAATTATTTTCGGATACATAGACTTAGTCCAACGTTGTAAATATTTCATTTTTCATTTTAGTAATTATATTATTTTACTTAATAAATTCTTCATAATTATTACCTGTTATGTTCAGTATATTGCAAAAATTAAATTATCTGATTTATAAATCAGTTCAAATGATAATAGTCTTTGCATGTTTTTGGTTGTTTTTAAATTCTATTTCATGTATTTGTTATTGAACTCTTCAGTGAATGTTTAACTTCAAATATTAAACTCTTTATTATCATTTCCATTATTTTTTCAAGTCATTTCCTTTGATTTATCACTACTTATCTGAATTTGAAAAACATATAATTTAGTTTGTGAATACTTTTTATTCACTATTTATTAACATCCATCAATACATGTTCTATGGAATAAGAAGTGATGAAACTTAATTTTCAAGAATTAAGTTACGTATTTTGAAAAACATGAGTTGAAAATTGAATCACGTTGCCCATTATGACTTAAATACCTTTTGTCCTCACTATTTATAGCATATAAAATAAAAATGCAGTTTTATCAACTGAAATGAAAATGCAAGAATTATTTTTTGTCAGCACTTGTACATGTAACAACCAAGAAATTGATTTTCACTTTCAAAACTATAAATAAAAGACTGATATTGGGTCTTGATGAGAATCTCTTTTCTTTTGGGGTCCTTTAAACTTGCAGTCAATTCACAATTTTCTTTTTGATTTTTGCTTTATTTGGGAGTACTTTTTTTTTTTTTTCTTTCTTTCTTATCTTTCGTGGAAAAATATAGGTATCACAGAAGTTTTTGGCTCTAAGGGATAGCAAGGGTAGATTATTGTTTTGTGGTAGCCAAAAAAATAAGTTATCCTTTTATGTCCTGGCATTTGAACATTTAGCATAAAAACTAATTGAAAACCTAACCCCCTAGGTGGAAACATGAGCTCTGGTTAATGAAAAACAAACACTTCTTCAAGGCTCAAAGAGGTGACTAATGACAGTTCTCCATGGTGTTTGGGAAATGGTAAATTGCCTCAATTCATCAGAAAAGCTTACCAAGGAATATATTGTTTGAGGCTTTTCAAGTTTGTGGATGTGGTGAACCCTTCATATTAAAACTCATCAGACATCTCATTTCACACCTTTAGACCATATAACTCAGCAGAAAAAGGGAGGGGGATTGATTGAATTCAAAACAAAAACTTCATAAATAGTTGAAAGGAAAATATAGTTTTAGTATTATTGCTAAAACTAGTTTATGTGTGGAACAGTTGAAATCCAACCTAACCAATTGTACTGAAACAACAGAAGATAAAAAGGCGCACACCTCATTTCCGAAAGCTGCGGAAGGACCTTTTCGAGATGGTGACTTGGACTTGACCAAGCTTTGACCCCAAGATTGACAATATTACTTATGTTATTGTCAAACCAGTGAAGTACAACATCAAATATGTCACCAAAATTACTGCCAGATATCAAGATTAAACACATGTTAGTGCTCTAATCTATTTTAAGAAATGTAATATTTCTGGAACAATTACGATATCAGCACGAAATGTATTCTTCTAAAATCAAGAGGGTCAATTTAGTGAACATCGTTTCCCCTTAATAATTGAAACATAACCAAGAATCCCATTCAGATTTCTGATATATTAAAGCTATGCATAACCAAGTAACAAATCATGTTAACAGGAAGAAGAATAAGGAAGATTGGAAAAAAAAGAGAGGAGAAAAAAAATGGATTAAATGCTATAGGAAAACAGAGACAATTCAAAACCTGTGACCTGTCTATACCCTTTGCTGCTCTGCAGCTTGCACAGGGGAACCATGTTTACTTTTTTATTTCTACAGGTATATTTATGCTACCAATACATAATAAACATCTAATAAACAACTAATTCTTTACTATACTTAGTAACAATGTAAATCTAGTCCATAACTTTACACGAAGGACAAAGCATAGAAAGAAAAAGGCATGCCATTTTGCTTTCAGCAGAGGATCTGTGTCCCGAGAGATATAGCTATGTAGTTCAGTTCAGATTATTGACAAATCTATTGAGCCTCTTGTACGTATTCAATAACACAGAAAATCTTCATTCCATGGTTCAATTTTCTTCAATTTTTATCCAGAACATTTTATAAATTCTGACTCCCAACCTTCGGACAGTTCACAGGAATCAAGGAACAAAATGGTTGTTACCTTCTATTCAGTGGCGAATCCCAAATCACTATGAAGCTATCATCAGGTGACCATTCAATCCCAAATAACAGATTAATATAGTCCTTGTAATCACGCCTAGTGCAAATTGTAGCAAATTTTCCATCTCGGGTGAAAGAAACTCCCCTGGAAGCATGTTTTGGCCGCACTACATGTACACAAGCCGTTTTTACCAATGACCAAATATGTGATGGCTATCTGGGCTCCACCTAGCATAAGCAATACCGGCAGGGGTAATACTTTGATTTTTGGTTGTTCAAGTGGAAAATAATGACTATCTAGCAGTTCAGGGTCAAAATAGTGATTTCCATCAATCTGGGGGGCAAAATCGTGATTTTTGCCAGTCCAAATGATCGATCGCAATTTTTGGCTATTCGAGAAAAAAATAATTATTTGCAGTAGTCTGGGGGCAATACTATGATTTTTGATTGACTAGATGGAAAATAACCTCTATCTGGCTAGAACAAAGTGCTTTTGCATGAGTCTCTTCATAAGCCTTCAACTCCTGATCTCCTCTTCTCCATCTCTCCTTCGTTGTGCTTTCAAATTCTCCCACCATTGATTTGCATAATCAATAAATTCAAGGATAGCTAGTTTGCATTTCAAGTCACACTGCTGCCTCCTTTGTTTATTTGCATTGGCTTCATCTTCTATTTCCTCATCACGATCAGAATCAATGGAAGCTCGATGATTACGTCACTGTGGAGGTTGTTGAACAATTAATCTTGCGATTGCCTACTCTAGACGAATCAGTTGCTCTCTCATTTCTTATTGACCTTGTTGTATGCCCATAATTTGAGCTTGTTCCAAAGAAAGCCCTCTTGGAACATTGGTAGCATTGTTTTCAGTCATATCTCACTCTAAACACTCTTAAGTGTTTCTCTCTCTGACCAATAAGTGTTTCTCTCGTTATCCACTCTCAACAAGAGCTCTGATACCAAAAATGATGTGCTTCAATTTCTATGTACTAGTCTGACCTTGAATAGCAAGATAGACGTTATGTTTCTTCTGGTCAACAAAAAATCAAAGTATTGACTGCAGACTGCTACAAATAATGATTTTTTTCCCGAACAGCCATAAATTGCGATCGACCGTTTAGACCGGCAAAAATCACGATTTTGCCCTTGGATTGATGGAAATCACTATTATGTCTCTGAATAGCCAGATAGTTGTTATTTTCCATATGGTCAACTGAAAATCACAGTATTCCCCTAGACTATTGCAAATAATTATTTTGTCCTCAAATAGCTAGAAGTCGTGATCAACCGTCCGGAACGAAAAAAATCATGATTTTGCCCCTGGATCGACGGAAATCACTAGTCTGACCTGAACTACCAGATAGTCGTTATTTCCATCTGGTCAACCAAAAATCACAGTACTGCCCCTAGACTGTTGCAAATAATGATTTTGTTCTTGAATAGCCATAAGTCGCAATTGACCGTTTGGACTGGCAATGATCACAATTTTGCCCCTGGATTGACGGAAACCACTAGTGTGACCCTTAACAGCTAGATAGTTGTTATTTTCTGCTTGGTAAAACCGGCAGAAATCACAATTTTGCTTCCAAGCCAACGAAAATCACTATTCTGACCTTGAACTACCAGATAGTCGTTATTTTCCTCTGGTCAACCGAAAATCATAGTATTGCCCCATGATTGCAGCAAATAATGATTTTGTCCCCAAATAGCAAGATATCGCGATTGATCGTTTAGAATGGAGAAAATCACGATTTTGCTCATGGACCGACGGAAATCACTAGTTTGACCTTGAACTGCCATATAGACGTTATTTTCCTTTTGGTCAACCAAAAATCACAGTATTGTCCCCAGACTACTGCAAATAATGATTTTGTTCTCGAACAGCCAAACATCATGCTCGACCGTCAAGACCAGAAAAAGTCACAATTTTGCCCTCGAACCGACGGAAATCACTAGTTTAACCCCCTGAACAGCCTGATAGCTGTTATTTTCCATTTGGTCGACCAAAAATCAAAGTATTGCCCCCAGACTGTTGCAAATAATAATTTTTTTCCCGAATAGCTAGAAATCATGATTAACCGTTTGGATAGGCAAAAATCATGATTTTGCCCCTCAATTGATGAAAATCACTATTTTGACCCAAATAGTCGTTATTTTCCATCTGGTCAATCAAAAATCACAATACACCCCTAGACTGCTGCAAATAGTTATTTTGTCCCCAAATAGCCAGAAGTCGCGATCGACTGTCTAGAACAAAAAAAATCACGATTTTGCCCCTAGACTGACGGAAATCACAAGTTTGACCCTGAACAGCCAGATAATCGTTATTTTCCATCAAGTCAACTGAAAATCATAGTGTTGGCCCTGGGTTGCTGCAAATAATGATTTTGTCCCTAAATAGCCATAAGTTGCGATCCACTATCTGGACTGGTAAAAATCATGATTTTCCCTTGAACCAATAAAAATCATTAGTCTGACCCTGAATAGCCAGATAGTCATTATTATCCATTTAGTCAACAGAAAATCACAATATTGCCCCCCATATTGCTGCAAATAATGATTATGTCCTCGAACAACCAGAAGCCGCGATCAACTGTCTGAACCGGCAAAGATCATGATTTTGCCCCTGGACCAATGAAAATTACTAGTCTGATCCTGAATTGCCAGATAGTTGTTATTTTCCATCAAGTTAACCAAAAATCATAGTACTGCCCCTAGACACTTGCCCCCTAGACACTAGTTTGGAACGAAAATTACTATTTTGACCCCGAATGCTAGGTAGTCGTTATTTTACATATGGCCAACTGATCATCACAATATTGCCCCCAGACCGTTGCAAATAATGATTTTTGCGCCAAAAAGTTAGAAATCACAATCGACCGTCTGGACTGGCAAAAATCACGATTTTGCGCTCGAACCAACGGAAATCACTAGTCTGACCCTGAATTGCCAAATAGTCATTATTTTCCATTTAGTCAACTGAAAATCAAAGTATTGCCCCCAGATAGCTGTAAATAACGATTTTGTCCTCGAATCGCCAGAAATGACAATTGACCATTCGGGTAGGCGAAAATCACGATTTTGCCCCTGAAATGACGAAAATCACTATTTTGACCCTGAATTGCCAGATAATCGTTATTTTCCATTGAGTCAACCGAAAATCATAGTATTGCCCCATGACTGCTGCAAATAATGATTTTGTCTTCGAACAACTAGATATCGCGATTGATTGTCTAGACCAGCAAGAATCACAATTTTACCCCCGAACCGACAAAAATCACTAGTCTGACCTTGAACAGCTAGATAGTCGTTATTTTCTGATTGGTCAACTAAAAATCACTGTATTGCCCCTAGACAGCTACAAATAATGATTTTCTTCCCCAACAGCTAGAAATCGCGATCGACCCTTTGGGTTGGCAAAAATCATGATTTTGCCCCTAGATTGACGGAAATCCCTATTCTGACCCTGAACAGCTAGATAATCGTTATTTTCCATCTAGCCAACCAAAAATCACAGTATTGCCCCCAAACTATTGCAAATAGTGTTTCTGTTCTCAAATGGCCAGAAATCGTGATCGACCATCTGGACTGGCAAAAATCATGATTTTGAACCCAAACTAACAAAAATCACTATTCAAACCCTGAAAAACCAGATTGTTGTTATTTTCCATCTGGTCAACCAAAAATTACAATTTTTCCCCTAGATTGGTGCAAATAATGATTTTGTTTTCGAACAGGCAAAAAACATGATTTTGCCCTTGAACCGACGGATATCACTATTTTGACCCTGGACCGCCTTATAGTGTTCATCTTGTTAGCAAAAAATCATAGTAATGCCCCTAGATTGTTGCAAATAACAATTTAGTCCCTAAACTACCAAAAATTGCAATCAACCGTTCGGACTGGCAGAAATCACAACTTTGCCCCTGGATCGACAAAAATCACTATTCAGACCCTAAACTGCCAAATAGTCATTATTTTTCATTTGGTCAACCAAAAATCACAGTGTTGCCCCTGGACTGTTACAAGTAATGATTTTGCCTTCGAAAAACTTGATATCGCAATCAACCGTCTAGACTGGCAAAACATATGATTTTGCCCCTGGATCAATGGAAATCACTAGTCTAACCTAGAACAATCAGATAGTTGTTATTTTCCACTTCGTCAACTGAAAATCAAAGTATTTTCCCCAGACTGCTACAAATAATGATTTTGTCCCTGAATAGCCAGAAGTCGCAATCGACTGTTCGAACCGGGAAAAATCACGATTTTGCCCCCAAATCGACGAAAATCACTAGTCAACGCTGAGCAGCCAGAGAGTCGTTTTTTTTCGTCTAGTCAACCAAAAATCACAGTATTGCCCCCAGACTGCTGCAACTAATGATTTTGTCCTTGAACAACTAGATATTTCGATCAACCATCTAGACGGGCAAAAACACAATTTTGCCCCCGGACCGACGGAGATCACTAGTCAGACCCAGAACAGCAAGATAGTCGTTATTCCCCATCCGGTCAACCGAAAATCACAGTATTGCCCCCAGACTTCTGTAAATAATGATTTTGTCCCCGAATGGCCAGAAATTGTGATTGACCGTCCAGATTGGTAAAAATCATGATTTTGCTTCCGACCGATGGAAATCACTATTCTGACCCTGAACAGCCAGATAGTCGTTATTTTCCATTTGGTCAACCAAAAATCATAGTATTGCCTCTAGATTGATGAAAAAAGAGATTTTGTCCATGATTAGCCAGAAATCATGATCAATTATCCGGCCTGGCTAAAATTGTGATTTTGCCCCTGGACCGACGGAAATCACTAGTCTGACCATGAACAACCAAATAGTCGTTATTTTCCATCTGGTCCATTGAAAATCATAGTATTGTGTCAAAACTGCAGCAAATAATGATTTTGGCCCTGAACTACCAGAGGTAGCGATTGACCGTCTAGATCAACAAAAAGCAAGATTTTGCCCCTAGTCCAATTGAATTCACTATTTAGACCCTGAACTGCCAGAAAGTTGTGATTTTTCGTCTGCCCAACAAAGAATCACAGTTTTGCCCATGGACTGCTGTAAATAACTATTTTGTTCCTGAACAACCAGAAATTGCAATTGACCATCTAGATTGGCAAAAATCACAATTTTGCCCTCGGACCGACAAAAATCACCATTTTGACCCTGAATTGCCAGGTAGTCGTTATTTTCCATCTGGCCAACCGATCATCACGGTATTGCCCCCCGACTGCTATGAAAAATGGTTTTGTCCTCGGATCGCTAGAAATGGCAATCAATCGTTCGGACCTGTAAAAATCACAATTTTTGCCCCCGAAACGACGAAAATCACTATTCTGACCCTGATTTACCAGATAGTCATTATTTTCCATCGGGTCAACTGAAAATCACAGCATTGCCATGACTATTACAAATAATGATTTTGTCTTTGAACAGCTAGATATCACGATTGACCATCCAGACCAGCAAGAATCACAATTTTGCTCCCGGACGGATGAAAATCTCTAGTCCGACCCTGAATAGCCAGATAGTCGTTATTTTTTGACTGGTTTACCAAAAATCACTGTATTGGCCCCAGACTGCTGCAAATAATGATTTTCTTCCTGAACAGTAGAAATCGCGATCAACCCTTTGGACTGGCAAAAATCACGATTTTGCCCTCGGATTGACAAAAATCCCTATTCTGACCTTGAACAGCTAGATAATCGTTATTTTCAATCTGGCCTACCAAAAATCGTAGTATTGCCCCCAAACTATTGCAAATAGTGTTTCTGTTCTCAAACGGCCAGAAATCGCGATCGACCGTCTAAACTGGCAAAAATTACGATTCAAACCTTGGAAAGTTAGATTGTCATTATTTTCCATCTGGTCAACCAAAAATCAAAGTATTGCCCCTCGAATGCTGGAAAGAACGATTGTGTTCCCAAACAACTAGATATCAAGATCGACCATTTGGATCGAAAAAAATCACGATTTTGCCCCCGGACCAATGGAAATCAGTAATCTGAGCTTGAACTGCCAAATAGTTGTTATTTTCCATCTAAACAACTTTAAATCATAGTATATCCCTAGGACTGGTGCAAATAATGATTTTGTCCTGGAACAACCAGAAGTTGTGATCGACTATTTGGACCAGCAAAATCACGATTTTGCCCTCAGACCGACCGAAATCACTAGTCAGACCCTGAACGGCCAGATAGTCGTTATTTTCTATCTAATCAACTAGAAATCGCTGTATTGCCCCTAAACAATGGAAAAAAATGATTTTGTACCCAAATAGCCAGAAATCGCGATCAACCGTTTGATCCATTAGAAATCACGATTTTACCCCCGGACCGACGGAAATCACTAGTCTGACCTTGAATTGCCACATTGTCGTTATTTTCCATCTGATCAGCTTTAAATCACAGTATTGCCCCCATACAGGTGCAAACATTGATTTTGTCCCTGAACAACTAGAAGTCGCGATGGATTGTACGGATTGGCAAAAATCACGATTTTGCCCCTAGACCAATGGAAATCACTAGTACGACCACATAGTCACTATTTTCCACTTGGTTAACGAAAAATCATAGTATTGCCCCCAAGTAGGTGCAAATAATGATTGTGTTCCCAAACAACCAGAAATGCGTTCGACCATTTGATCCGGTTGAAATCACGGTTTTATCCCTCGATCGACGAAAATCACTAGTCTGACCATGAACTGCCCTATAGTCGTTATTTTTCATTTGATCAACTTTATATCATAGTATTGCCCCCAGACAAGTGCAAATATTGATTTTGTCCCCGAACAGCCGGAAGTCGCGATCGAATGTCTGGATTGGCGAAAATCACGACTTTACCCCTAGACCGACGAAAATCACTAGTCTGACCCTGAACTGCCACACAGCCGCTATTTTCCATTTGGTCAGCTTTAAATCACAGTATTGGTCGTAGTCTGCTGCAAAAAATGATTTTGCCCCTGAACTGCTAGAAGTCACGATCAGCTCTTTGGACTGACAAAATTCACGATTCTGGACTGACAAAAATCACTAATCTAACCCTGGATAGCCAGATAGTCGTTATTTTCTATCGGGTTAACCAAAAATCACAGTACTACCCCTATAATGTTGCAAAAAATGATTTTGTTCCCGAACAGCCTAGAATCGGGATCGATCACCTGGATTGGATAAAGGCACGATTTTGCCCCTGGACCGATGGAAATCACTAGTTTGACCCTGAACAGACTGATAGTCATTATTTTCCTTCTAGTCAACTGAAAATCACAGTATTACCCCACGAATGCTGCAAAGAATGATTTTGTACCCGAATAACTAGATATCGAGATCGACCGTCTGGATCAGCAAAAATCACGATTTTGCTCCCGGATTGATGAAAATCACTAGTCTGACCTTGAATTGCCAAATAGTCGCTATTTCCAATTAGGTCAGCTTTAAATCACAGTATTGCCCCTAGACTGGTGCAAATAATGATTTTGTCCCTAAACAGCCAGAAGTCGCGATTGACCATCTGAACAGTTGCAAATAATGATTCTGTTCCAAAACAGCCAAAAATCGTGGTCAATCATCTGATCTGGTTGAAATCATGATTTTACCCTCGGACTGACGGAAATGACTAGTTTGACCTTAAATTGCGACATAGTCGTTATATTTCATCTGGTCAGCTTTAAATCACAGTATTGCCCTCGGACAGGTGCAAATACTGATTTTGTCCCCAAACAGCCAGAGGTCGCGATCGACGGTTTGGACTAGGAAAAATCATGATTTTGCCCACAGACCGACAAAAATCACTAGTTTGACCTTGAATAGCCAGATATTTGTTATTTTCCATATGATTAGCTTTAATTCATAGTACTGCCCCCAGATGGGAGCAAATAATGATTTTTTTCCTGAACAGCTAGAAACCAATATCGGCCCTCCAAACAAAAAAAAAAAAAAATCACGATTTTGCCCCTCGGCCGACGAAAATCACTAGTTTGACCTTGAACTGCCACATAGTCGTTACTTTCCTTTTGGTCAGCTTTAAATCATAGTATTGCCCCCAAATAGGTGCAAATATTGATTTTGTCCATGAACAGCTAGAAGTCGCGATCAATCGTCTGGTCTGGCAGAAATCATAATTTTATACCCGGACCGGCAGAAATCACAATTCTGACCCTGAACTACTAGAAAGTCATAAATAGGTAGATATCTTATTTGATCATCTGGACAGGCATAACTCACGATGTTGCCCTCGGACCGATGAAAATCACTAGTTTGACATCAAACTGCCACAGTTGTTGTTTTCCATTTGGTTAGCTTTAAATCATAGTTTTACCCCCAAACAGGTGCAAATATTGATTTTGTCCCCAAATAGCCAGTAGTCGCGGTCGTCTATTCGGACCGATAAAAGTCACGATTTTCCATTCGGACCGACAAAAATCACTAGCTTGACGCTAAATAGCATGATAGTTGTTATTTTTTATCAGGTCAACCGAAAATCGCAACATTGCCCACTGACTATGGCGAATAATGATTTTGTCCCCGAATAGCCAGAAGATGCGATTGACTTCCAAACAGGCAAAAATCACAATTTTGCCCTCGGACTAGCGAAAATCACTAGTTTGACCTTGGACTGCCAAATAGTTGTTATGTTCCATCTGGTCAGCTTTAAATCGCAGTACTACCCCTTGACTGGTGCAAATAATGATTTTACACCTGAGCCGCCAGAGGTCGCGATTGACTGTTTGGATTGGCAAAAATCACAATTTTGCCCTTAGACAGACGATAATCACTAGTCTGACCCTAAATAGCTAGATAGTCGTTATTTTCCATTTGGTCAACCGAAAATTACAGTATTGCCCGCGGACTACAGGAAATAGTGATTTTGTTCCCGAATAGCCAGAAATCAGGATCGACCTACAGGACTGGCAAAAATATAGATTTTGCCCCCCGACTGATGGAAAGCACTCGGCTGATGCTGAATAACCTGAAAGTCATTATTTTCCATCTAGTAAGCTTTTAATCACAGTACTACCCCCAGACTGGTGCAAATAATGATTTTGCTCTCAAATAGCCAGAAGTCGCGATTGACTATTCAGGCTTTAAAAAATCACGATTTTGCCCTCGAACCGACGAAAATCACTAGTCTGACCTTGAACAGACAGATAGTCGTTATTTTCTATCAGGTCAACCGAAAATCACAGCATTGTCTTCATACAGTTGCAAATAATGATTTTTTTCTCGAACAGTATTGTCCCCAGACAAGTGCAAATAATGATTTTATCCCAGAATAGCCAAAAGTCGCAATAGACTGTCCAGACTGGTTAAAATCACGATTTTACCCTTGGATCGATGGAAATCACTAGTCTGATCCTGATAAGCCTGATAGTCATTTTTTTCCATCTGGTCTGCTTTAATTCACTGTATTGCCCCTAAATCGGAGCAAATAATGATTTTTTTTCCCGAACAGACAGAATTCAAGAATGACCCTCCAGACAGGCAAAAATCATGATTTTGCCCGTCGACTGACGGAAATCAATAATCTGACCCTGAACTGCTACGTAGTCGTTATTTTCCATCTAGTCAGCTTGAAATCACAGTATTGCCCCCAGATAAGTGCAAATATTGATTTTGTCGCCGAATAGCCAGAACTCGTGAACCACTGTTTGGACCCACAAAAATCCCAAATTTGCCCCTAGATCGACAAAAGTCACTAATCTGTCCCTGGACAGCTAGATAGTCGTTATTTTCCATCTGGTCAACCAAAAATCACAGTATTGCCCCTAGACTACTGTAAATGATGATTTTGTTCTCGAATAGCCTGAAATTAGGATAGATCATCTTGACTGAAAAAAATCTTGATTTTGCCCTCGTACCGGCGGAAATCAAAAGTGCGAACCTTAATAGCTTGATAGTCGTTATTTTCAATTTGGTTAGCTTTAAAACATAGTATTACCCACTGATTGGAACAAATAATGATTTTGTTCTTGGACAGCCAGAAATCAGGATCGACCGTCTAGACCTGAAAAAATCATGATTTTGCCCCTGGATCGACGAAAATGACTAGTCGTACCCTAAACAGCCAAATAGTTGATATTTTCCATTTGGTCAACTGAAAATCACAGTACTGCCCAGTCTACTACAAATAATGATTTTGTTCCTGAAGAGCAAGAAATAACGATCAACCGTCTGGTCCGGCAAAAATCATGATTTTACTCTCAGACCGACGGAAATCACTAGTCTGGCCATGAACTGCCAAGTTGTTATTATTTTCCATCTGGTTAGCTTAAAATCATAGTATTACCCCCAAGCAGGTGCAAATATTGATTTTGTCCTCGAACAGCCAGAAGTCGCAGTTGACTGTCTGGACTGGTAAAAATCATGATTTTCCCTCCAGGCCGACGGAAATCACTAGTTTGACCTTGAATAGCCAAATAGTCGTTATTTTCTATTTGGTCAACTGAAAAACACAGCATTGCCCACGGACTATGGAAAATAATGAGTTTGTCCCTGAATAGCCAGAAGACATAATCGTCTGTCCGGACCAACAAAAATCATGATTTTATCGCTGGACTGTCGAAAATCACTTGTTTGACCCTGGACTACCAAATCGTCATTATATTCCATTTGGTCAGCTTTAAAACATAGTACTGCCCCTTGATTGGTGCAAATAATGATTTTGCCCTTGAGTAGCCTGAAGTCGTGATTGACTGTTTGGACTACAAAAATCACGATTTGGCCCCTATACTGACGAAAATCACTAGTCTGACCCTGAACAACCTGATAGTCGTTGTTCCTGAATAGCCAGAAATCGGGATCAATGGTCTGGGCAGGCAAAAATCACGATTTTACCCCCCGACCGATGGAAATCACTAGGCTGATGCTGAACTGCCTGATAGTTGTTATTTTCCATCTGGTCAGCTTTTAATCACTATACTACCCCCAGACTGGTCCAAATGATGATTTTGCTCTTGAACAGCTAGAAGTCGCGATCAACTATTTGGACTGGAAAAAATCACGATCTTGCCCCTGGGCCAACGAAAATTACTAGTCTGACCTTGAACAACTAGATAGTAGTTATTTTCCATCAGATCAACCAAAAATCATAGCATTGTCCCCAGGCAGTTGCAAATAATGATTTTGTTCCCGAACAGCCAGAAGTCGTGATCGACCATCTGATCCGGTAAAAATCACGATTTTACCCCTGGATCGACGGAAAGCACTAGTCTGACCTTGAACTACCAAATAGTATTTATTTTCCATATGGTTAGTTTTAAATCACAGTATTGCCCCCAGACAGGTGCCAATAATGATTTTGTCCCCAAACAACCAAAAGACGTGAACGATAGTCCAGATCGGTAAAAATCACGATTTTGCCCCTGGACCGACAGAAATCACTAGTCTGACCCTGAATAGCCAGATAGTCATTATTTTCATCAAAGTCAATCGAAAATCATAGTATTTCCTGAGGACTTCTGCAAATAATAATTTTGTTCCTGAATAGCCAGAAGTTGCGATTGACTATCTGGACTAATAGAAATCCTGATTTTGCCCCTGGATTGATGAAAATCACTAGTCTGACCCTGGACTGCTAGATAGTCGTTATATTCCAACTGGTCCACCAAAAATCACAGTATTACCCACGGACTGCGACAAATAATGATTTTGTTCCTGAATAGCCAGAAATCGGGATCGATTGTCAAGACTGGCCAAAATTACGATATTGCCCCCCAAATCTACAGAAAGCTTGTTGGTCGTTATTTTCCATCTAGTCAGCTTTAAATCACAGTATTGCCCTTAGACTGGTGCAAATAATGATTTTGTCCCTGAATAACAGAAGCTGCAACCGACTATCCAGACTGGTAAAAATCACAATTTTTCCCCCGGACCGATGGAAATCACTAGTCTGACGTTGAAAAGCCTGATAGTCATTATTTCCCATCTGGTTTGCTTTAAATCATTGTATTGCGCATAGACTTGTGCAAATAATGATTTTTTTGTCGAATGGCGAGAAGTCACAATCGATTGTTCGGGCCAGGAAAAATCACAAATTTGTCCCCAGACCGACGAAAATCACTATTTTGACCCCAAATTTTCAGATTGTCGTTATTTTCCATCTGGTCAACCAAAAATCACAGTATTGCCCCACGACTCTGGCAAGGATAGATTTCATCTTCAAATAGCTAGATATGACGATCAACTGTCCAGACTGACGAAAATCACTAGCCTGACCCTAAACAGCCAGATAGTCGTTATTCTCCATTTGGTCAACCAAAAATCCTAGTATTGTCCCCAGACCGCTGCAAATAATGATTTTGTCCTCGAACTGCCAGAAATCGCGATCGACCATCCAGACTAACAAGAATCAAAATTTTGCCCCCGGACTTAGGGAAATCTCTAGTCTAACCTTGAAACACCAGATAATTGTTATTTTCCACTTGGTCAACTGAAAATCACAGTATTGCCCCAGACTATTTCAAATAATGATTTTGTTCCTGAACAGCCATAAATCGCGATCGCCCGTCTGGGCTGGCATAAATCATGATTTTGTCCCCAAACAACCAAAAATCGTGATCGACTTCTAGACTGTCAAAAATCATGATTTTGCCCCGGACTGACGAAAATCTCTATTCTGACCAGAAATTGCTAGAATGTCATTATTTTCTAACTGGTCAACCGAAAATCACAGTATTGCCCCACGACTGTGGTAGGGATTGATTTTGACCGGCAAAAATCACGATTTTGCCCACGGACTGATGAGAATCCCTACCCTGACCCTAAATAGCCTGATAGTTGTTATTCACCATCTAGTCAACCGAAAATCATAGTATTTCCCCTGACCGCTTGAAAAAATGATTTTGTCACCGAATCTTCAGAAATTGTGATCAACTGTTCGGACTAACAAAAATAAAGATTTTGCCCTTGGAATGATGGAAATCTCTAGTCTGACCCTGAAACGCCAAATAGTCGTTATTTCTCATCTGGTTAACCAAAAATCACATTATTGCCCCATACTATTTCAAATAATGATTTTGTTCCCAAACAGCCACAAATCACGATCGACCGTCTGGGCCGGCCAAAATCATGATTTTGCCCCAAGACTGACGGAAATCTCTAGTCTGACCCTGAAAAGCTAGATAGACGTTGCTCTTCATCTGGTCAACCGAAAGTCATAGTATTGCCCCCAGGCAGCTGTAAAGAATGATTTTGTCCCCGAACTTCTAGATATGGTGATCGACCGTTCGGACCGGCAATAATCACAATTTTGCCCTTAGACTAACGGAAATTACTAGTCTGACCCTGAAGTGCCAAATAGTCATTATTTTCCATCTGCTCAGCTTTAAATCACGTTATTACCCCATGACTGGTGCAAATAATGATTTTGTTCTCGAACAGCAAGAAATCGCGATCGATTCTCTGGACTGCAGGAAAATCATGATTTTGCCCCCAGATCGACATAAATCACTAGTCTGACCCTGAACTGCCGATAGCTGCTTTTTTCCATTTGGCCAACCGAAAATCCCAACATTGCCCCCAGACTGTTGTAAATATTGATTTGGTTGTTGAACAGCCACAAGTCGCGATTGACTGTCTGGACCAGCAAAAATCACAAATTTGCCCCTAGACCGGAGAAAATCACTAGTCTGACCCTGAAAAGCCAGATAGACATTAATATCCATCTGGTCAGCTTTAACTCACATCACTAGTCTGACCCAAAATAGGCTGATAGTCATTATTTTCCATTAGGTCATCGAAAATCATAGTACTTCCCCCAGACTATTGCAAATAATGATTTTGTTCCCGAACAGCACAAATCACGATCGACCGTCTAGACCGACAGTAATCATGATTTGCCCACGGACAGACGAAAATCACAAGTCCAACGCTGAACAGCTTGATAGTCGTTATTTTCCATCTAGTCAGCTTTAAATCACAGTATTTCCCCTAGACTGGTGCAAGAAATGATTTTGTCCCCAAACAACCAGAAATCGCGATTGACTGTCCGGACCGTCAAAAATCACGATTTTGCCCCGGATCAACAAGAATCACTATTTTGACCCTAAATTTCCAAATAGTCGTTATTTTCCATCTGGTCAATTGAAAATCACAGTATTATCCCCTGACGGTGGCAAGCATTGATTTTGTCCATGAACAGCTAGATATGGCGATCAACCATCCGGACCAGCAAAAGTCACGATTTTTCCTCGGGATCGACGAAAATCACTAGCCAGTCCCTAAATAGCCTGATAGTCGTAATTTTCCATCTGGTTAGCTATAAATCATAGTATTGCCCCTAGACTGGTGCAAATAATGATTTTATCCCCAAATAGCTAGAAATCGTGATCGAGTGTTTGGACCGGCAAAAATCATGATTTTGCCCCTAGATCGTTGAAAATCATAAGTCTGGCCCTAAATAGCCAGATAGTCATTATTTTTGATCTGGTCAGCTTTAAATCACAGTATTGCCCCCAAACTGGTGCAAATAAAGATTTTGACACCAAACAGCCAGAAGTTGTGATCGACTGTCTAGACCGGCTAAAATCACGATTTTGCCGCTAGACCGATGAAAATCTCAAGTATAACCCTGAGCAGTTAGATAACATTATTTTCCATCTGGCCAACTGAAAATCACAATATTGCCTTTAGACTGTTGGAAATAACAATTTTGTCCCTGAATAGCTAGATATGGCAATCGACCGTCTGGACCGACAAAAAACACGATTTTGCACCTGGACCGGCAAAAATCACTATTCTGACCCTGAACAGCCAGATAGTCATTACTTTCCATTTGGCCAGCCGACAATCACAGTGTTGCCCTTGGACCGATGGACATCACTAGTTTGACCCTGAGTAGCCAAATAGTCATTATTTTCCATTTGGTCAACTAAAAATCATAGTATTGCCCCTGGACCGTTGCAAATAATGATTTTGTTCCCGAGCAGCACAAATCGCAATCGGCTATCTAGACTGGCAAAAATCGTGATTTTGCCCCCAGACCGACGGAAATCGCTTGTGTGACCTTGAAAAGCCAGATTGTCATTATTTTCCATCTGGTCAACTGAAAATCATAGTGTTGCCCCCAGACTATTGCAATTAATGATTTTGTCCCTAATTGGCTAGACATCACGATAGACCGTTCGGACCGGCAATAATCACGATTTTGCTCCTGGACTGACGAAAATCTCTAGTCTGGCCATGAATAGCCATGTAGTCGTTATTTTTCATTTGGTCATCCAAAAATCAGAGTACAACCCTCAGACTATTGCAAATATTGATTTTGTCCACAAACCGCTAGAAATCGTAATCGATCGTCTGGACAGGCAGAAATTAAAATTTTGCCCCTGAACCTACGGAAATCACTAGTCAGACCCTGAACTGCCTGATAGTTGTTATTTTCCATCTGGTCAACCAAATATCACATTATTGCCCCTAGACAGCTGTAAATAATGATTCTGTCCTTGTGTAGCCAAAAATCGAGATCGACTGTCCAGACTAGTAAAAATTAGGAATTTGCCCCCAGATCAACGGAAATCACTATTTTGTCCCTGAACTGCCAAATAGTTGTTATTCTCCATTTGGTTAGCTTTAAATCAAAGTATTGCCCCCGTACTGGTGTAGGTAATGATTTTTTCCCTAATCAACCAGATGTCACAATCGACTGTCCAGACCGAGAAAAATCATGATTTTTCTCCCGGATTGACGAAAATCACTATTTTGACCCTGAGCAGCTAGATAGTTGTTATTTTACATTTGGTCAACCGAAAATCATAGTATTGCCCATAGACAACTGTAAATAATGATTTTGTCCCTAAACAGCCAGAAATCGTGATCAACCGCCTGGATCGGGAAAAATCACGATTTTCCCTCGGACCGACGAAAATTACTAGTTTGACCATGAAATGCCTAATAGTCGTTATTTTCCATCAGGTCTATTCTAAATCATAGTATTGCCCCCAGATTGGTACAAATAATGTTTTTGTCCCAGAACAGCTAGAAGTTGCGATCGACCGTCCGAACCGGCAACAATCACGATTGTGCCCTCGGATCGACGGAAATCACTAGTTTGACCTTGAACTGCCTAATAGTCATTATTTTCCATCTGGTTTGGTAAATCACAGTATGGCCCCCAGACTGGTGCAAATAATGTTTTTGTCCCCGAACAGCTAGAAGTCGTGATCGACCGTCTGGACCTGCAAAAATCACGATTTTGCCCATGGACCGACGGAAATCACTAGTCTGACCTTGAACAACTTGATAGTTGTTATTTTCCATCTGGTTAGCTTTAAATCATAGTATTATCCCTAGATTGGTGTAAAAAATGATTTTGCCCCCAAACAACCAGAAATTGTGATCGACTATCTGGACTGTCAAAAATCATGATTTTGCCTCAGACTGACGAAAACCACTATTCTAACCATGAATTGCCACATAGTCGTTATTTTCCATCTGGTCAACTGAAAATCACAGTACTGCCCCATGACTGCGGCAAGGAATGATTTTGTCCTTGAACAGCTAGATCTGGTGATTGACCATCTAGATCGAAAAAAATCATGATTTTGACCCCAAACTGACGGAAATCCGGAAATCACTATTCTGACCCTGAATTGCCAGATAGTCGTTATTCTCCATCAAGTTAACCAAAAATTACTGTATTGCCCCAAGATTGTTGTAAGGTATGATTTTGTCCTCGAACTACTAGATATGGCGATCGACCATCCGGATCGGCAAAAGTCACGATATTGCCCCCAAATTGACGAAAATCACAAGTTTGACCCTTACAGCCAAATAGTCATTGTTTTCATCTGGTTAGCTTAAAATAACTATATTGCCACCGGACTGGAGCAATTAATGATTTTGTCTCTAAACAGCCTAAAGTCGCAATCGACCGCCTTGATTGGTAAAAATGACGATTTTGCCCTCGGACTTACAGAAATCACAATTATGACCTTGAATTTCCAGATAATCGTTATTCGCCATCTGGTCAACAAAAAATCCCGGCGTTGCCCCATGACTGCTACAAATATTGATTTTACCCGTGAACAGCTGGATATTGCGATCAACCATCCAAACGGGCAAAAATCATGATTTTAGCCCCGGATTGACAGAAATCACAAGTCAAACCTTGACAACGAAATAGTCATTATTATCCATCTGGTTAGTCGTAAATCACAGTATTGCCCCCAGACTGGTGCAAATAATGATTTTGTCCTTGAATAGCCAGAAGTCGCGATCGACCGCCTAGACCGATGAAAATGACGATTATGCCCCCAGACTAACAGAAATCACTAGTCAGACCTCAAACTGCTAAATAGTCATTATTTTCCATTAGGTCAGCTTCAAATCACAGTATTGCCCCCTGACTATTGCAAATAATGATTTGTCCTAGAATTGCCATAACTCACGATCGATTGTCCAGACTGGCAGAAATAATGGTTTTGACCCTGGACCGATGAAAATCACTACTGACCTTAATTTTCCTGATAGTCGTTGTTCTCCATTTGGTCAACCAAAAATCACAGTATTACCCCATGACTACTGCAAAGAATGATTTCTTCCCAGAACAGCTAGAATTTGCGATCGACTGTCCGGACTAGCAACAAACATGATTTTGCCCTGGACCGACATAAATCCCAAGTCTGACCCTGACAGCCAAATAGTTGTTATTTTCCATTTGGCCAGCTTCGAATCATAGTACTGCCCCTGCCTCAAGACTGCTGTAAAATATTGATTTTGTCCTAGAACTGCCAAAACTCACGATCGAGTGTCCGAACTGGCAAAAATCAAGATTTTGCCCCCAGACAGATGAAAATCACTGTTCTGGACCTAAACTGCGAGATAGTCGTTATTCTCACTCTGGTCAACAGAAAATCCTAGCATTGCCCCAAAACTACTACAAATGTTGATTTGACCCTTGAACGGCTAGATATCGTGATCGACCATCCGGACCAGCAAAAATCACAATTTTGCCCCCGCATTGACGGAAATCCCAAGTTAGACCCTGACAGCCAAATAGTCGTTATTATCCATCTGGTCTGCTTTAAATCACAATATTGCCCCCAGACTGGTGCAAATAATGATTTTTTCCCCGAGCAGCCGGAAGTCACGATCGACTGCCTAGATAGGCAAAAATAACGATTATGCCCTCAAACTAACAAAAATCATTAGTCTAATCTTGAACTGCCAAATAGTTGTTATTTTCTATCTGGTTAGCATTAAATTGCAGTAATGCCCCCAGACTGCTGAAAGTAATGATTTTGTCCTTGAACAGCCAAAAGTCGCGATTGATTGTCTAGGCAGGCAAAATTCACGATTTTGCCCATAGATCAATGAAAATCATTATTCTGACCCTGAACTGCCAGATAGTTATTATTCTCCATTTGGTCAATAGAAAATCACGGCATTGCCCCACGACTGCTGCAAATATTGATTTTACCCTTGAACAGCTAGATATCGTGATCGACCGTCCAGACCAGGAACAATCCCGATTTTACCCCCGGACCGATAGAAATAAGAAGTCTGACCTTGATAGCCACATAGTTGTTATTATCCATCTAGTTAGCCATAAATCACAGTATTGCCCCCACACTGGTGCAAATAATGATTTCTTCCCCGAACAGTCAGAAGTCGCGATCGTCCGACTAGATTGGCAAAAATGACGATTATGCCATTAGACTAACCGAAATCACTAGTCTGACCTCGAACTGCCAAATAGTTGTTATTTTCCATTAGGTTAGCTTCAAATCATAGTATTGCCTTAGACTGCTGCAAATAATGATTTTGCCCCTGTATAGCCAGAACTCGCGATTGATTGTCCGGAATGGCAAAAATCACGATTTTTCCCTAGAGCGATGAAAATCACTATTCTGGCCCTGGACTGCCAGATAGTCGTTATTCTCCGTCTTGTTAACAAAAAATCACAACATTGCCCCATGACTGCTGCAAATACTGATTTTACCCTTGAACAACTAGATATCACGATCAACTATTTGGACTGGCAAAAACCACAATTTTGCCCCGGGACTGGCGGAAATCACAAGTCTGACCCAAGCAGCCAAATAGTTGTTATTTTCCATCTAGTTAGCTTTAAATCATAGTATTGCCCCTAGACTGCTGCAAATAATGATTTTGTCCTCAAGCAGCCAGATGTGGCAATCAATTGTCCAGACTGGCAAAAAACACGATTTTGCCCCTGGACCAATGAAAATTACTATTCTCACCCTGAATGCCAGATAGTTGTTATTCTCAGTCTGGTCAACTGAAAATCACTGCATTGCCCCATGACTGCTGCAAATATTGATTTTACCCAAGAACAACTAGATATTACGATCGACCGTCTAGACCAGTAAAAATCACGATTTTGCCCCTGGGCCGACGAAAATCACACGTCAGACCCTGACAGCCAGATAGTCGTTATGTTCCATCTGGTTAGTTTTAAATCACAGTATTGCCCCCTGACTGTTGCAAATAATGATTTTGTCCCCGAGCAGCAAGATATGGCGATTGACCGTCTGGACCAGCAAAAATCACAATTTTATCCTTGGATCGACGGAAATTACTTGTCAGACCCTGACCAGCTTGATAGTCGTTATTTTCCATATGGTCAGCTTTAAATGACAATATTGCCCGTAGACTTGTGCATATAATAATGTTGTCCTCGAACAGCCAGAAGTTGCAATTAGTCTATCTGGACCGGTAGAAATCAAAATTTTGTCCTTGGACCGATGAAAGTCACTATTCTAACCCTAAATTGCCAGATAGATGTTATTATCCATCTGGTCAACTGAAAATCACAGTGTTGCCCTATGACTACTGTAATGAATGATTTTGTCCTCGGACAACTAGATGTGGCGATCGATCATTTGGATTGACAAAAATTACAGTTTTGCCCCCAGACCGACGAGAATCACACGTCTGAACCTGATAGCCAGATAGTCATTTTGTTCCATCTGGTCAGCCTTAAATCATAGTATTTCCCCAGACTGCTGCAAATAATGATTTTGTCCTAGAACAGCCAAAAGTCGCGATCGTCCGTCTGGACCGGCAAAAATCACAATTTTGCCCTCGGATCAATGAAAATCACACGTCTGACCGTGACAGCCAGATAGTCATTATGTGCCATTTGGTTAGCCTTAAATCACAGTGTTGGGCCCAGACTGGTGCAAATAATGATTTTGTTCCTAAACAGCTAGAAATCGTGATCGATCGATTAGACGAGCAAAAATGATGATTTTGCCCAAGTCTAACCTTGAACTGCCATGTTGTTGTTATTTTCCATCTAGTCAGATTTAAATCACAATATTGCCCCTAGACTAGTGCACATAATGAATTTGTCCTTGAACTGCCAAAAGTCGCGATTGATAGTCTAGACCAGCAAAAATCATGATTTTACCCTTGGTCTGACGAAAATCACTAGTCTAACCTTGAACAGCAAGATAGTCGTTTTTTTCCATCTAGTCAAGTTTAAATCACAATGTTGCCCTTAGATTGGTGCAAATAATGATTTTGTCCATGAAAAGCTAGAAGACGTGATTGACTGTCTGGACCGACAAAAATCAAGATTTTGCCCCCAGACCAAAGAAAATCTCTATTCTGGCCCTGAACAGCTAGATGGTCCTTAATGCCCGTCTGGTCAATCAAAAATTACAATATTGCCCCCAAATCGACGGAAATCACTTGTTTGGCCATGAACAGCCAGATAATCGTTATTTTTCATCTGGCCAGCTATAAATCACAATATTGCCCCAAGTCTGATGCAAAAAATGATTGCATCCACAAACAACCAAAAATCGCAATCGACTGTCTGAACCATAAAAAATCCCAATTTTTCCTCCGGACCGATGAAAATTACTATTCTGACCCTGAATTGCATGATAATCGTTATTCTACATCTAGTCAACTGAAAATCACAGTATTGCCCCATGATTGCTAGAAAGAATGATTATGTCTCTAAACAACCAGATATGGCGATCGACCGTCCAAACTGGCAAAAAACACGATTTTGCCCCTAGACCGATGGAAATCACAAGTCTGACCCTGAACAGCCCTATTGTCGTTATTTTCCATCTGGTCAGCATTAAATCACAATATTAACCCCAGACTGGTGAAAATAATATTTTGTCCCTGAACAGCCAGAAGTTGCGATCAACTGTCTAGATCGGCGACAATCAAGATTTTGCCCCCAAATTGACAAAAATCACTATTTTGACTCTGAATAGCAAGATGGTTGTTATTTCCAATCTTGTGAATCAAAAATCCCAGTATTGCCCTTAGACTATTGCAAATAGTGATTTTGTTCCCGAATAGCTAGAAATCGCGATCGACCGTCTGGATAAGCAAAAGTCATGATTTCACCCGGAACTGACGGAAATCATTAGTTTGGCCCATAATAGCCAAAAGTTGCGTTCGACTGTCTAGACCGGTAAAAATCAGTATTTTTGCCCCCGAACCCACAACAATCACTATTCTGACCTTGAAAAGCCAGATGGTCGTTATTTCCCATTTGGTCAACCAAAAATTACAGTATTGCCCCTAGATTGTTGCAAATATTGATTTTGTTCCAGAACAGCTAGATATGGCTATCGACTGTTTGGATCGTCAAAAGTCATGATTTTGCCCTTAAGCCAACGAAAATCACTATTTTGACCTTGAATTGCCAGATAGTCGTTATTTACCATCTGGACAACTGAAAATCACAGTATTGCCCACTGACTATTGCAAAGAATGATTTTGTCCCCAAATAGCTAGATTTGGCGATTGATCATCTGGACCGGCAAAAATCACGATTGTGCGCCTGGACCGACGGAAATCACAAGTCTAACCTTGAATTCCAAATAGTCGTTATTTTTCATCTGGTCAGCTTTAAATCATAGTATTGCTCCCAAACTGGTTCAAAAATTGACTTTGTGCCTGAATAGCCAGAAGTTGCGGTTGACTTTCTGGACTAGTAAAAATCACAATTTTGCCCCTGGACCGACGAAAATCAATATTCAGACCCTGAATTGCCAAATAGTCGTTATTCTCCATATGGTCAACCGAAAATCACAGTATTGCCACTTGACTGCTGCAATGAATGATTTTGTCCTCGAACAGCTAGATATGGCGATCGATTGTCTTGACCAGCAAAAATTACGATTTTGCCCTTGAATTGACGGAAATCTCAAGTCTGATCCTAGCGGCCAAATAGTCTTTCAATCTAGCCAGCTTTAAATCACAATATGGCCCCAGACTGGTACAAATAATGATTTTGTCTCCAAACTACTAGAAGTTGCGATCGGCTGTCCAGACCAGCAAAAATCATTATGTTGCCCTTGGACTGATGAAAACTACTATTTAGACCCTGTATTGCCAGATAGTCATTATTCTCCTCCAGGTCGACCAAAAATCATAGTATTGCCCCTGGACTGTTTTCAAATAATGATTTTGTTCTCAAATAGCAAGAAGTCGCAATCGACCGTCTGGATCGGTAACGATCATAATTTTGCCCTCGGACCTGTCGAAATCACAAGTTTGACCCTAAACAGCTATATTGTCGTTATTTTCCATCTGGTCAACTTTAAATCCCAATATTGCCCCCGGAATAGCGCAAATAATGATTTTTTCCCCGAGCAGCCAGAAGTCGTGTCGTCCTGGCTGGCAAAAATCACGATTTTGCCCCTGGATCGACGAAAATCACTATTCTGACCTTGAACTGTAAGATGGACGTTATTTCCCATCTGGTCTACCAAAAATCACAGTATTGCCCCCAGACTGTTGCAAATAGTGATTTTGTTCCCGAAAAGCTAGAAATCACGATCGACTGTCCGGATCAGTAAAAATCACAATTTTGCCCCTGAACTGATGAAAATCACTTGTCTGGCTCGGAACAGCGAGATAGTAATTATTTTCCTTCTGGTCAACTTTAAATCACAGTATTGCCCCTAGACTGGAGCAAAAAAAGATTTTGTCCCTAAACAACCAGAAATTACGATCAACTGTCTGGACCGTAAAAAATCACGATTTTGCCCCAGGATGGACAAAAATCACTATTCTAACCCCGAATTGCTAGATTGTCATTATTCTCTGTCTAGTCATCCAAAAATTACAGTATTGCCCCATGACTGTTGTAAAGATTGATTTTGTCCCTGGATAGCTAGATATGGCGATCAACGGTCACTACTGACAAAAATCACAATTTTGCCCCCGAACCATTGAAAATCATAAGTTTGACCCTGAACAGCCATATTGTCGTTATTTTCCATCTGGTCAGCTTTAAATCCCAATATTGCCCCTAGACTCATGCAAATAATGATTTTGTCCCCATATAGCCAGAAGTTGCGATCGACAATCTGGACCGATGAAAATCACTATTATGGCCTTGAACTGCCGATAATCGTTATTTTTCATCTGGTCAGCCAAAAATCACAGTATTGGCCCCAGACTGTTACAAATAATGATTTTGTTCCTAAATAACCAGAAATTGCGATCAACTGCCTAGATCGGCAAGAATGACGATTTTGCCCCTGGACCTATGAAAATCTCTAGTCTCCCCTTAAACCACCAAATAGTTGTTATTTTCGATCTGGTCAGCTTTAAATCAAAGTATTGCCCTGTGACTGGTGCAAATAACGATTTTGTCCCTGAACAGCCAGAAGTCGCGATCTATTGTCCGGTTTGGCAAAAATCACAATTTTTCCCTTGGATTGACGAAAATCACTATCCTGATCGTGAATTACTAGTTAGTCGTTATTCTCCATCTGATCAATTGAAAATCACAGTATTGCCCTATGACTATTCTGACCCTGAACAGTCAGATGGTCATTATTTCCTGTTTGGTCAACCAAAAATCTTAGTATTGCCCCTGAACCAATGAAAAACACTAGTATGACCCTGAACAACCAGAAAGTCGTTATTTTCCATCTGGTTAGCTTTAAATCACAGTATTGCCCCTAGTCTGACCATGAACTATCAAATAGTCATTATTTTCCAACTAGTCAGCTTTAAATCACAGTATTGCCCCACAACTGCTACAAATATTGATATTACCCTTGAACAGCTAGATTTCGTCATCAATAGTCCAGGCCAGAAAAATCACGATTTTGCCTCCGGCCTAACGAAAGTCACTATTATGACCTTGAGCTGCATGATAGTCGTTATTTCTCATCTGGTTAGCTGAAAATCATAGTACTGCCCCATGATTGCTGCAAATAATGATTTTGTCCCTGAACAGTGAGAAATCGCGATCGGTCATCTGGGTAAAAAAATTTATGATTTTGCCCCTGGAGCGACGAAAATCACTATTCTAACCCTAAACTTCAAGATAGTCATTATTTTTCATCTGTTTAGCATAAATTCAAAGTGTTGCCCCATGAATGCTGGAAGGAATGATTTTGACCCCAAACTACTAGATATGGTGATCGACTGTCCGGATCGGCAAAAATCACAATTTTTCCCCCGGACCGATAGAAATCATGAGTTTGTCCCGAAACCGCCAAGTAGTCATTATTTTCCATTCGGTTAGCTTTAATTCACAGTATTGCCCCCAAAATGGTGCAAATAATGATTTTGTCCCCGAACAGCTAGAAGTCACGATCGACTATCCGGACCGACAAAAATCACAATTTTACCCTTGGATCGACGAAAATTACTATTCTGACCCTGAATTACTAGATATTCATTATTCTCCATTTGATCATCAGAAAATCATAGTATTGCTCTATGATTGCTGCAAATATTGATTTTACCCTTGAACAGATAGATATCGCGATAGACTGTCGGGAAAAACAAAATCAGGATTTTGGCCCTAGATGGACGAAAATCACTATTTTGACCCTGAATTGCCAGATAGTCATTGTTCTCCATCTGGTCAGCTTCAAATCACAGTACTGGCCCCAGACTACTGCAAATAATGATTTTGTTCCTGAACCGCAAGAAATCACGATCGAGCACCTAGACTGGCAAGACTGATGATTTTGCCCCCAGACCTACGGAAATCACTAGTCAGACATTGGACTGCCAAATAGTCGTTATTTTCCATCTGGTCTGCCTTAAATCATAGTATTGCCCCTAGACTGGTGCAAATAATGATTTTTTCCTTTAACAGCCAAAGGTCATAGTTGATTGTCCGAACTAGCAAAAATCACAATTTTGGCCTCGGATCGACAAAAATCACTATTTTGACCCTAAACTGCCAGATAGTCGGTATTTTCCACTTGATCAATTGAAAATCATAGTATTGCCCTACTACTGCTGCAAATGTTGATTATTCCTTTGAACAGCTAGATATCACAATCCATCGTCTGGGGAAAAAAATCACAATTTTGCCCCCGGACTGACCAAAATCACTATTCTGAGCCTAAATTGCAAGATAGTTGTTAGTTTTCTTCTAGTTAGCTATAAGTCACAATATTGCCCCATGACTGCAGCAAATAATTATTTTGTTCCCGAACAGCCAAAAATTGCGATTGACCATTCATATTGGTAGAAATCACAATTTTGCCCTTAGAGTGACGAAAATCACTATTCTGAACCTAAACAGCCTGATAGTTGTTATTTTCCAACTTGTCAACTTTAAATCACAGTAATGCCCCTAAACTGGAAGAAGTAATAATTATGTCCCTGAATAGCCATAAGTTGCGATCGATTGTCTGGACCGGCAAAAATCACGATTCTGCCCCCGAACCAATGAAAATCACTATTCTGACCCTGGATTGCCAGTTGGTCGTTATTCACCATCTGGCCAACTGAAAATTGCTGTAATGCCCCTTGACTGCGGCAAGGAATGATTTATTCCTTGAACAAATAGATATGGTGATCGATCGTCCAGATTGGCAAAAATCATGATTTTGCCCCCAGTATTTTTAATCTGATCAACATTAATTCAAAGTATTGCCCCCAGACTGGTGCAAATAACAATTTTGTCCCTGAGAAGCCAGAAGTCATAATCAACTTTTCGAATTGGCAAAAATCACGATTTTGCCCTTGGACCGACGTAAATCACTATTCTGACCCTGAATTGCTAGATAGTCGTTATTCTCAACCTGGTCAACTAAAAATCACAGTAATGCCCCATGACCGTCGCAAGGAATGACTTTGACCCTAAATAGCTAGATATAGCGATTGACCATTCGGTTCGGCAAAAATCACGATTTTGGCCCTGGATAGGTAGAAATCATAAGTCCGATGCTGACAGCTAAATAATCGTTATTTCCCATCTGGTCAGCTTTAAAACCCAATATTTGGACAGTCAGAAATCGTGATTGATTTCTGGACCAGCAAAAATCATGATTTTGCCCCAAGACCAACTGATATCACAATTCTAACCTTACATTGCAAGATAGTCATTTTTTTTTTTCTGGTTATCTAGAAATCACAGTATTACCCCAAGACTGTAGCAAGTAATGATTTGCCCTCGAACAACCAAAAATTGTGATCGATCGTCTGGACCAACAAAAATCACAATTTTGCCCCCGGATCAACAGAAACCACTAGTCAGACCCTGAAATGCCGGATAGTCGTTATTTTCTATTGGTTAGCTTTAAATCACAATATTGCCCCCAGAGTGGTGCAAATATGGATTTTTTCTCTGAATAGCCAGAAGTCGCGATTGACTCTTCGAACTAGCAAAAATCACGATTTTGCCCCCAGACCAACGAAAATCACTAGTATGACCCTGAATAGAAAGATAGTCGTTATTTTCCATGTGGTCGACCAAAAATCACAGAATAGCCCTCAGGCTGCTGTAAATAATGTTTTTGTCCTTGAACAGCCAAAAATCGCGATCGACCATTGGACCGGTAAAAATCACGATTTTGCCCCTAAACTGACGGAAATCACTAGTTTGACCCTGAATAGCAAGATAGTTGTTATTTTCCATCTAGTCGACCAAAAATCATAGTATTGCCCTCAGGTTGCTGTAAGTATTGATTTTGTCCCCGAACAGCCCGAAATTGTGATCAACCATCTGGATCAGCAAAAAATGATGATTTTGCCCTTGAACCAATGGAAAGCACTAGTCTGACCCTGAATTGCCGGAAGGTCAATGTTTTCCATCTGGTCAACTGAAAATCATAGTATTGCCCCATGACTATTACAAATAATGTTTCAATTCCTTAACAGCTAGAAATCGCGATCGACCGTCTGGATCGGCAAAAATCACAATTTTATCCTTGGACCGACAGAAATATATGGTCTGACCCTAAATAGCTAGATAGTCGTTATTTTCCATCGGGTCATTCGAAAATCATAGTATTGCCCCCAGACAGATGCAAGTATTGAATTTTCCCCTGAACAACCAAAAATCACAATCGGTCGTTCGGACTAGCAAAAATCACAATTTTGCCCCCGGACCAATGAAAACCACTAGTCAGACCTAGAAATGCTAGGTAGTCATTATTTTCCATCCGGTCAGATTTAAATCACAATATTGGCCCCAGATTGGTGCAAATATTGATTTTGACCCAGAATAGCCGGAAGTCACGGTCGACTCTTTGAACTAGTAAAAATCACGATTTTCCCCCAGACCAATGAAAATCACTAGTTAAACCCTGAGTAGCAAGATAGTTGTTATTTACCGTCTAGTCGACCAAAAAACACAGTATTGCCCTTTGTCTATTGTAAAAAGTGATTTTGTCCCTGAACAATTAGAAATCGCGATCGACCGCCGGACTGGTAAAAATCACGATTTTGCCCTTGAACCAAAGGAAATCACTAGTCTAACCTTGAACAGCGAGATAGTCGTTATTTTCCATCTACTCAACTGAAAATTATAGTATTACCCCCAGATAGCTACAAATATGATTTTGGCCATGAACAGCAAGAAATTACGATTGACTGTTCGGACTGACACGAATCACGATTTCGCCCCTGGACCGACAAAAATCACTATTAAGACCCATAACAGCTAGGTAGTCATTATTTTCCATTTGGTTAACTGAAAATCACAGCATTGCCGCTAGAACAATGCAAATAAAGATTTTGCCCCTGAATAGCCTGAAATGATGATTTTGCCCCCGGACTGACAAAAATCATTAGTCTAACCTTGGACAGCCAAATAGTCGTTGTTTTCCGTCTAGACAACTGAAAATCATAGTATTGCCCCTAGACAGCTACAAATAATTATTTTGTCCCCAAACTGCTAGATATCATGATCGACCGTCTAGATCGGCAAAAATCTCAATTTTGCCCCTGAACTGACAAAAATCACTATTCGATTTTGCCCCTGAACTGACAAAAATCACTATTCTGGCCCAAAATAGCCAGATTGTCATTATTTTCCATCTGGTCAACCAAAACCAAAAGACTTGCCCCTAGACTGCTATGAATAATGATTTTGTTCCCAAACAGCCACAAACCAGGATCAACCGTCCGGACTGGTAAAAATCGCAATTTTGCCCTTGGAATGACAGAAATCACTAATCAGACATGAATAGCCTGATAGTCGTTATTCTTGATCTGACCAGCTTTAAATCACTGTATTGGCCCAAGATTGATGCAAATAATGATTTTGTCCCTGAATAGCCTGAAATCGCGATCAACTATTTAGACCAACAAAAATCACGATTTTGCCTGTGGACCGACGAAAAACACTATTCTAACCCTGAACTGCAAGATAGTCGTTATTTTTCAACTAGTCAGCCGATATTCGTAGTATTGCCTCTAGACTGGTGCAAATAATGTCTTTGTCCTTGAATAGTAAGAAGTTGCGGTCGCCTGTTAGGACCGGCAAAAATCACAATTTTGCCCCTAAACCGACGAAAATCACAAGTCTGACCCTGAACAACTTGATAGTCATTATTTTCCATGTGGTCAATCGAAAATCACAATATTGCCCCCAGACAGCTGCAAATAATTATTTTGTCCCTGAATAGCCAAAAATCGTGATCAACCATTCGAACCGACAAAAATCGTGATTTTGCCCTCGGATTGATGGAAACCACGAGTCAGACCCTGAACGGCCTGATAGTCGTTATTTTCCTTCTGGTGAGCTTTAAATCATAGAATTGCCCCCAGACTGGTGTAAATAATGATTTTGTACCTGAATTACTAGAAGTCAAGATCAAAAGTTTGGACCGGTGAAAAACATGATTTTGCCCCAAGAGCAACAAAAATGACTATTTTGACCGTGGATTGCCAGATAGTCATTATTCTCAATCTGGTCAACCAAAAATCACAGTACTGGTCCATGACTGTGGCAAACAATGATTTAGTATCCAAATAGCTTGATATGGTGATTGACCGTATGGACTGGCAAAAATGATGATTTTGCCCCCGAACCGATGGAAATCTCTAGTCTGACCCTGAATAGCCAGATTGTCATTATTTTCCTTCAGGTCATCCAAAAATCATAGTATTGCCCCCAAATTAATGCAAATAATGGTTTTATCCCTAAACTGCCAGAAACCGTGATCGACTGTTCGGACCGGCAAAAATCACGATTTTAACCCCGGACTAATGGAAATCCCTTGTCGTTCCCTGAACTGCCAGATGGTCGTGACTTTCCATCTGGTCAACAAAAAATCATAGTATTGCCCCATGACCATTGCATATAATGATTTTGTCCACGAACAACTATATATCCTGATCGACTGTTCGGACCGGTAAAAAACACGATTTTACGCCTGGACGATAGAAATCACTAGTTTGACCTTGAACTGCCAAATGGTCGTTATTTTTCCTCTGGTAAGTCTTAAATCACAGTGTTGCCCCTATACTAGTACAAATATTCAATGTGTCCCCCAACATCCAGAAGTGGCGATCGACTGTCTCGACTGGCAAAAATCACGATTTTGCCCCCAGACCAACAAAAATCACTAGTCTGACCCTGACTAGCAAGATAGTCATTATTTTCCATCTAGCCAACCGAAAATCACAGTATTGTCCCCAGTCAGCTGTAAATAACAATTTTGAACCCGAATAGCTAGAAATCGCAATCGACCGTTTGGACTGGTAAAAATCACGATTTTGCCCCTAGACTGACGAAAATCATTAGTCTGACCTTGAATTGCCAGTAGTTGTTATATTCCATTTGCCTCAGACTGCTGCAAATAATGATTTTATTCCAAACAGACTGACAATCGTTATTTTCATCAGATCAGCATTAACTCACAGTATTGCCCCCTGACTAGTGCAAGTAATGATTTCGTCCCTGAATAGCCAAAAGTTGTGATCAACTATCTGGACCGACAAGAATCACAATTTTACCCCTGGACCGACGAAAATCACTAGTTTGGCCCTGGACTACCAGATAGTTAACCAAAAATCACAGTATTGCCCACGGGCTACAGTAAATATTGATTTTGTCCTCGAACAGCTAGAAGCCGTGATGGACTATTTGAGCCGGCAAAAATCATGATTTTGCCCTTAGACCGATGAAAATTATTATTCTGACCCTGAACTTCCAGATAGTCGTTATTTTCCATCAGGTCAACTGAAAATCATAGTATTGCTCCCAAACTGTTGCAAATAATGATTTTGTTCCTCAACTGCCAAAAATTGTTATGCACTATCTGATCCTTTAAAAGTCATAAATTTAACCCCATTCCGACAGAAATCACTTGTCTGACCTTTAGTTGCCAAGTAGTCGTTATTTTCCATTTGGTCAGCCAAAAATCACACTATTGCCCCCAAACAACTGCAAATAATGATTTTGTCACCGAACAGCTAGAAATCGCAATCGATTGTCCGATTCGGTAAAATTCATGATTTTAACATCAAAACGACAGAAATCCTGACCTTAAACTGCCAAATAGTCGTTATTTTTCATCTGGTCAGCTTTAAATCATAATATTGCCCCAAGACTGGTGCAAATATTGATTTTGGCCCTGAATAGCTATGTATTGTGATCGATCATCCGGACCAGCAAAAATTGTGATTTTGCCCTCGAAGTGACGAAAATCACTAGTTTGACCCTGAACAGCCTAATAGTTGTTATTTTCCATCTGGTCAACTTTAAATCACTGTATTGCCTCTAGACTAGTGCAAATATTGACATTGTTCCTGAATAGGTAGAAGTCAAGATCGACTGTCTGAACAAAAATAATCAAGATTTTGCCCTCGGACCGATGAAAATCACAAGTTTGACCCTAGACTGCCAAAAAGTTGTCATACTCCATCTGGACAATTGAAAAACACAGTATCGCCCCTAGACTGCAGCAAATAATGATTTTGTTCCCAAATATCTAGAAATTAGGATCGATTATCTGGATCCACAAAAATCATGATTTTGCCCTCGAACAGACGGAAATCACTTGATTGAACTTGAACAGCTTGGAAATCGTTATTTTTTGTCAGGTCAGCTTTAAATCATAGTATTGCCCACAGAACGGTGTTAATAATGATTTTGACCTCGAATAGCCAAAAGTTGCGATCGACTATCTAGACCGGTAAAAATCATGATTTCGCCCCCGAACCAACAAAAATTACTATTCTGACCCTAATTTGCCAAATTGTCGTTATTTACCATATGGTCAACCAAAAATCATAGTATTGCCCCCAAATAGCTGCAAGAAATGATTTTGTCCCCAAACAACTAGATATCGCGATGAACAGTCCAGACTGGCCAAAATCTTGATTTTGCCCTCGAACCGATGGAAATCACTAGTTTAAACTTGAACTGCTAGATAGTTGTTATTTTCCATCTGGCTAGCCAAAAATCACAGTATTGCTCACGGACTACTGTAAATAATGATTTTGTCCCTGAACAACCAGAAGTTGTGATCGATTGTTCGGATCGTAAAAATCGTTATTTTACACCTGACTAGGCAAAAATCACTATTCTTACCCTAGACCGCTAGATGGTCGTTATTTTCCATGTGGTCAATTTAAAATCACAATATTGTCACCAGACTGCTGCAAATAATGAATTTGCTCCTGAACAGCCAGAAATTGGGATCGACTGACCGGACTAGAAAAAATCACGATTTCGCCCTTGGTCTAGTGGAAATCATTCTCTGACCCTGAACAGCCAGATAGTCGTTAGTTTCCAACAGGTCAACTAAAAATCACAGTATTGCCCCTAGACTGTTGCAAATAATGATTTTGTTCCCGAACAGCTAGAAATCGCAATCGACTGCCCAAATAGTCGTTATTTTTCATTTGGCTAGCTTTGAATCACAGTATTGCCCCTCGACAGGGGTAAATTTTGAATTTTTCCCTGACTAGCTAGAAGTTACAATCGACTTTCTCGATCGGTAAAAATCACAATTTTGCCCCCTAATCAGCGAAAATCACTATTCTAACCCTGAACTGCCAGATAGTTGTTATTTTCCATTTGGTCAATCAATAATCACAGTATTTCCCCTTGACAACTGCAAAAATTGATTTCGTCCCTGAACAGCTAGATATCACAATCGACCATTTGGGCTGGCCAGCATCCTGATTTTGCCCCCGGACCAATGGAAATCACTAGTCTGGCCATGAACTGCCAGATAGTCCTTATTTTCCATCTGGCCAATCGAAAATCACAGTAATGCTCGTGAACTATTGCAAATAGTGATTTTGTCCTTGAACTTCCAAAAGTCGTGTTCGAATGTTCATACCGGTAAAAATCGTGATTTTACCCCTGGACTAACGAAAATTGCTAGTATGACCCTAAATAGCCTAATAGTTGTTATTTTCCATCTGGTCAGCTTTAAATCACAATAATACCTGTAGACTGGTGGAAATATTGTTTCTATCCTTGAATAGCCAGATGTCGCGATTGACTGCCCAAACCAACAAAAATCAGGATTTTGCCCTCGAGCAGACAAACATTATTATTCTGACCCTAAACTGCTAGATAGTCGTTATTTTCCATTTGGACAACGGAAAATCACTGTATTGCCCCCAGATAGTTGCAAATAATGATTTAATCGCCAAACAGCAAGATATCGCGACCAATTGTTCGAAGTGGCAAAAATCCTGATTTTGCCACCGGACCGACGAAAATCACCTGTCTAACCCTGAACTGCCAGATTGTTGTTATTTTCCATCTGGTTAACCGAAAATCACAGCATTGCCTACACACTACTACAAGTAAGGATTTTGTCCCCAAACAGCCAGAAGTCATGATTGATTGTTCGAACCAAGAAAAATTATGATTTTGCCTTCGGAACCACTAAATAATTGTTTTAACCCTAAACTGCCAGATAGTCATTATTTTCCATCTGGTCAATCAAAAATCACAGTATTTCTGCCTAAAAGTTGCAAATAATGATTTTGTTCCCGAACAACCAAAAATTGGGATCAACCGTCAAGACTGGTAAAAATCATGATTTTGTCCTTGGACCTATGGAAATCACTAGTTTGACCTTGAACAGCTAGATAGTCGTTATTTTCCATCTGGTCAATCGAAAATCACTGTAATTCCCCCAGACTGTTGCAAATAATGATTTTGCCCCCGAACAGCTAGAAATCGCAATCGACTATCTGATTTGGAAAAAAGCACAATTTTAACTCTAGACTGAAGAAAATAACTAGTTTGACCTTGAACTGCCAAATAGTTGTTATATTTCATCTAAAAATCACTAGTCTGACCTTGAACTGTCAAATAGTTGTTATATTTCATCTGGCCAGCATTAAATCACGATATTGCCCCCAGACTGATGGAAATATTGAATTTGTCCCCAAACAGCCAGAAGTCGCGATCAACTGTCTCAATCGAAAAAAATCATGATTTTGCTCCTAAATGGGAGAAAATCACTATTTTGTCCCTGAACTGCTAGATAGTCGTTATTTTCCTACCGGTTAACAAAAAATCGCAATATTGCCCCATGGCTGCTCCAAATATTGATTTTGGCCTTGACCAACTAGATATTGTAAACTACCGTCCAGACCGGGAAAAATCCTGATTTTGCCCCTAGACCGACGGAAATCACTTGTTTGACCCTGAACTACCAGATAGTTGTTATATTCCACTTGGACAACCGAAAATCACAAAATTGCCCCTAGACTGTTGTAAATAGTGACTTTATTCTTGAGTATCCAGAAATCGCGATCAATTGTTTGGACAGGCAAAAATCACGATTTGGCCCCAAACCGATGAAAATCAATATTCTGCCGCTGAATTGCCAGATAGTCATTATTTTCAATCATGTCAACAAAAAATCATAGCACTGCCCAACGACTGCTCCAAATATTGATTTTGTCCAAGAATAGCTAGATATCGCAAACGACCGTCCGGACCAGTAAAAATCATGATCTTGACCCCGAATTGACGGAAATCGCTAGGCTGACCTTGAACTGCCAAATAGTCGTTATTTTCCATCTGGTCAACTTTAAATCACAATATTGCCCCCAGACCGGTGTAAATATTCATTTTGTCCCTGAACATCCAGAAGTCACGATCGACTGTCTGTACAAGCAAAAATCATGATTTGCCCCCGAATCGACGAAAATCACTAATCTAAACCTGAACTATGAGTTAGTCGTTATTTTACTTCAAGTCAACCAAAAATCATATTGCCTGCAGAAACTGCAAATAGTGATTTTCTCCCCGAATAGCAAGAACTTACGATTGACTGTCCAGATTGGCGAAAATCACAATTTTGCCCCCCGGACCGACGTAAATCACTAGTCAGACCCTGAACAGCCAGAAAGTCGTTATTTTCCATCTAGTCAACTGAAACCGCAGTATTGCCCCCATAATACTGCAAATAATGGCTATGTTCCCGAACAGCCAGAAATTAGGGTTGACTGTATGGATCGGCAAAAGTAACGATTTCGCCTCCGAATCGACAGAAATAACTAGTTTGACCTTGAATTGCCTGATTGTCATTATTTTCCATCTAGTCAGCTTTAAATCTTAATATCGCCCCCTGACTGGTGCTAATAATGGTTTTGTCCCGAAACAGCCAGAAGTTGTGATCGACAGTCTAGATTGGCAAAAATCATGATTTTGCCCCTGGATCCAATCACCACTCTAACCCTGAACTACCAGATAGTAGTTATTTTCCAACCAGGCATCACAAAATCACAGTATTGCCCCATGGCTGCTCTAAATATTGATTTTATCCTTGAACAGCTAGATATCAGAAACGACCGTTCGATCTAGCAAAAATCATGATTTTGCCCCCAGACCGATGGGAATCACTTGTCGAACCCTAAACAGCCAAATAGTCGTTTTTGCCTTCTAGTCAATCAAAAATCATAGTATTGCCCCAGACTGTTGCAAATAATGATTCTATTCTCGAACAGCCAGAAATTGCGATTGGCCGTTTGGTTTAGAAAAAATCACGATTTTATCGCTGGACCAATGGAAATCACTAGGTTGACCTTGAACTGCCAAATAGTCGTTATTTTCCATCTGGTCAGCTTGTAATCATAGTAATGCCCCCTGATTGGTGCAAATATTGATTTTTTCCTTGAACATCCAGAAGTCGCGATCAACTATCCGTACCGGCAAAAATCACGATTTTGCCCCTAGATATTGGAAATCACAACTCTGACCATGAATTGCAAGATAGTCGTTATTTTCCTTCTGCTCAACCGAAAATCACAATATTGCTGGTGGGCAACTACAAATAATGACTTTGCCCCCAAGCAGTAAGAAGTTGGGATCGTCTGATCGGTAAAAATCACAATTTGGCCTCCAAGCTGACGAAAATCACTATTATGATCCTAAACACAAAATCATAGTACTACCTCATGGTTGCTCCAAATATTGATTTTGTCCATGAATAGCTAGATATCGCAAATGACTATCCAGATTGGCAAAAATCACAATTTTGCCCTTGGACCGACGTAACTCACTAGTTGAACCCTAAATAGCCAGATAGTCGTTATTTTTCTCCTAGTCATTAAAAAATTACAGTATTGCCCCAGAATGCTGCATATAATGATTTTGTTCTTGAACAACCAAGAATTGCGATTGGCTGTTTGGTCTAGAAAAAATCACGATTTTACTGCTGGACCGATGGAAATCACTAGGCTGACCTTAAACTGCCAAATAGTCGTTATTTTCCATGTTGGAAACAATGATGATTTTGGCTCTGGACCGATGGAAATCGCTAGTCTGACCCTAAACCACGAGATAGTTATTATTTTCCTTTTGGTTGACCGAAAATCACAATATTACCCGCGAACAACTGCAAATAATGATTTTACCCCCAAGCAGCATGAAATCACAATCGACTGTTTGGACTGGTAAAAATCACAATTTAGCCTCCAAACTGACGAAAATCACTGTTTTGACCCTGAACTGATAGATAGTCACTTTCTTCCATCCAGTCTAGAGAAAATCGTAGTACTGCCACATGGTTGATCCAAATATTGAGTTTTTCCTTGAATAGCTAGATATCGCAAATGACTGTCCAGACCGGCAAAAATCACGATTTTGCCCCTGGACCGACGTAAATCACTAGTCAAACCCTGAACAGCCTGATAGTCGTTATTTTCCATTAAGTCAGCTTTAAATCAAATTATCGTCCCAAGACTAGCGCAAATAATGATTTTGCCTTTGAACTACAAGAAGTTGCAATCGACTGTTCGAACTGGCAAGAATCACGTTTTTGCCCTCGAACTGACGAAAGTCAATAGTCTAACCCTGGACTGACTGCTAGAAATCACTAGTGTGACCCTGAACAACCTGATAGTCGTTATTTTCCATTTGGCCAGCTTTAAGTCCCAGTATTGCCCCCAGACTGGTGCATATAATGATTATGTCACCGCAAAGTTAGATATTGCAATCGTCTATCTGTACTGGTAAAAATCACAATTTGGCCCCTCGGTCGACGAAAATCACTAGTCAGACCCTAAACTACGAGATAGTCATTATTTTCCTTCAGCTCAACCAAAATTCACAATATTGCCCACTGGCAACTGCAAATAATGATTTTGCCCTCGAACAGCAAGATTTCGCGATCAACTGTCCCGATAGGTGAAAATCACGATTTAGCCTCTGGATCGACGAAAATCCCTAGTTTGACCCTGGACTGCTAGATAGTCATTATATTCCATCTGGACTATTAATGAACACAGTATTCCCCCAAATTGTTGCAAATATTGATTTTGTTACCAAACATCCAGAAATTAGGATCAATTTTTTGGATCGGCAAAAATCACAATTTTGCCCTGGACCGATGGAAATCACTAGTTTGACCCTGAATAGCTTGGAAGTCATTATTTTTCATCTGGTTAGCTTTAAATCCTAGTATTGCCCCTAGACTAGTGCATATGGTGACTTTTTCCCTGAATGGCTAGAAGTCGCGATCAACCATCCTGACCGAAAAGAATCATGATTTTGCCCTCAGACCGATGGAACACTCTAGTCTAACCCTGAACAGCCAGATAGTCGTTATTATCCAGCTGGTCAGCTTTAAATCTCTGTATTGGCCCCAAATTGCTGCAAATAATGATTTTGTTGCCAAAAAGCCAGATGCCGAGATTAACCGTTTGGATCGACAAAAATCACAATTTTGCCCCTGGACTGACGGAAACCACTAGTCTAACCTTGAACAGCTTAAAAGTCTTTATATTACCTATGGTTAGCTTTAAATCACAGTATTGCCCCGAGACTAGTGCACATAATGATTTTGTCCTCAAACAGCCAGAAACTATGATCGACAGTCTGTACGGCAAAAATCACGATTTTGCCCTCAGACCGACGAAAATCACCATTCTAACCCCGAACTGCCAGATAGTCATTATTTTCCATCCAGACAATAGAAAATCATAGTAGTGCCCCCAGGCAATTGAAAATAATGATTTTGTTCCTAAACAACTAGATATTGCGATCGATTGACCAGACCGGCAAAAATCACAGTTTTGCCTCCGGACCGATAGAAATCACTAGTTTGACCCTGGACTGCCAGACAATCATTATATTCCATCTGGTTAACCAAAAATCACACTAATGTCCTTAGACATCTATAAATAATGATTTTGCTTCTGAACAGCCAGAAATTGAGGTCAGCCCTCTGGATCGGTAAAAATCACAATTTTTCCCTTAGACCAACAAAAATCACTTGTTTTACCCTGAACTGCCTGATAGTTGTTATTTTCCATCTGGCCATCTAGTACTCGTAGACTACTACAAATAATGTTTTTGCCCCTGAATAGCAAGAAGTTGCAATCGACTGTTTGGACCAATAAAAATCATGATTTTGCCCCTGGACTGACAGAAATCACTAGTCAGACCTTGGACAGCTAGATAGTTGTTATTTTCCATTTGCTCAACTAAAAATCACAACATTGTCCCCAAGTAGCTGCAAGAAATGATTTTGTCCCTCAATAGCTAGATATCACGATCGACCACCTGTACCAACAAAAATCAAGATTTTGCCCCTGAACCGACGAAAATCACTATTTTGACCTTGAACACCTGGATAGTCGTTATTTTCCACCTGGATAATAGAAAATCACAGTATTGCCCCAGACAACTGCAAATAATGATTTTTTCCCCAAATAGCTAGATATCGTGATTGACCGATCGGACTAGCAAAAATAATAATTTTGCCCCTAGATTGACAGAAATCACTAGTCCGACCCTAAACTGCCAGGTATTTGCCATTTTCCATCTGGTCAACTGAAAATCCCAGTAATGCTCGCAGACCATTACATATAATGATTTTGTCCCCGAATAGCCAGAAGTCGCAATCGACTATTCAGGCCGGCAAAAATCATGATTTTGCCCCTAAACTGACAAAAATCACTAGTCTAGCCCTGGACAGCTAGATTGCCATTATTTTCCATCTGGTTAGGTTTAAATCACAGTATTGCCCCCGGACTGGTGAAAATAATGATTTTTTTCCCGAACAGCTAGAAGTCACGATTGACCGCCCGTACTGACAAAAATCACGATTTTGCCACCAGACCGATGGAGAAAACAAGTTTGACCCTGAAGAGCCAAAAGTCATGATTGACTATCTGGACCGACAAAAATAATGATTTCGCCTTCAGACAGACGAAAATCACTTCTCTGACCCTGTATAACCAGATAGTCATTATTTTCCATTTAGTCAACCAAAAATTGCAGTATTGGCCCCAGACAACTGCAAATAAAGATTTTCTTCCTGAACAGCCAGAAATCGCGATCAACTGTCTGGTCTGGCAAAGATCGCGATTTTAGCCCCGGACCATTAGAAATCACTAGTCTAACCTTGAACTGCCTGATAGTTGTTATTTTCCATCAAGTCAACTAAAAATCATAATACTGGCCCCAGATAGTTGCAGGTAATGATGTTCTCAACGTAAAGTTAGATTTCGCAATCAGCTGTCCAGGCCTGCAAAAATCATGATTTTGCCCCAGATCGACAGAAATCACTAGTCTGACCCTGGACTGCTAGATAGTCATCATTTTCCATCTGGCTAACTGAAAATCATAGCATTGCCCCCAAACAGCTGCAAGTATTGATTTTGTCCCCGAACAGCTAGATATCGTGATCGACTGCCCGTATCGACAAAAATCACGATTTTGCCCTTAGACTAATTGAAATCTCTAATCCTACCCTAGGTAGCTAGATAGTCGTTATTTTCCATTTGGTTAACTAAAAATCATAATATTGCCCCAAATTGTTGCAAATAATAATTTTGTTCCTGAATAGCCTGAAATCGTGATCGATCATCTAATCCAACAGAAATCATGATTTTGCCCCTGAACGGACGGAAATCACTAGTCTGACCTTGGACTGCTAGATAGTCGTTATTTTCCATCAGGTCAAATAAAAATCACAGCATCACCCCCAAATAGCTGTAAGAAATGATTTTGTACACGAATTGCTAGATATTGCGATCAACCACTTGTATTGGCAAAAATCATGATTTTGCCCCCGGATCGACGAAAATCTCTAGTATGACCCTGAACAGCCAGATAGTTGTTATTTTCCAATAGGTCAACCAAAAAAAAAATAGTATTGCCCCAAGACTACTGCAAATAATGATTTTGTCACTGTAAAGTTAGAAATCGCGATCGATTGTCCTGTCTTGCAAAAATCATGATTTTGCCCTAGGACCGACAAAAACCACTAGTCTGACCCTGAATTGCTAGATAGTCGTTATTTTCTGTTTGGTCAGCCGAAAATCACAGTACTGCCCGCGAACTACTAGAAATAATGATTTTGTCCCCATATGGCCAGAAGACGTGATCGACTATCCGGACTAACAAAAATCATGATTTTGTGCCCGTACAGACGAGAATCACTATTATGACCCTAAACCCCCAGATTGTCATTGTTTTCCATCTGGCCAACAAAAAATCACAGTATTGGCCCCAGACAATTGCATATAAAGATTTTGTTATGGAGCAACCAGAAATCGCGATTGACTATCTGGTCTAGAAAAAATTACCATTTTGCCCCTGAACCGATGGAAATCACTAGTCTGACCTTGAATAGACTGATAGTCGTTATTTTCCATCTAGTCAGCTTTAAATCATAGTTTTGCCCCCGAAGATCCAGAAGTCGTGATCGACTGTTTGGAGTGGCAAAAATCACATTTTTGCCCATTGACTGATGAAAATCACTATTCTGACCTTGAACTGCTATATAGTCGTTATTTTCCATCTAGTCACCCGAGAATCTGAGTAATGCCCCTAGACAACTACAAATAATGATTTTGTCCTGTAATAGCCAAAAATCGGGATCGGCCATTTGGGCTGGCAAAAATCATGATTTTGCCCTCGGATCAACAGAAATCACTAGTCTAACCCTAAACAGTCAGATGGTTGTTATTTTCGTTCTATTCATCCAAAAAACATAGTATTGCCCCCATATTGGTGCAGAAAATGATTTTGTCCTTGAACAACTAGAAATTGCAATTAACTATCTCGTCTGGCAAAAATCACGATTTTGCCCCCGAAATGACAGAAATCTTTAGTCTGACCCTGAACAGCAAGATAGTTGTTATTTTTCATATGGTCAGCTTTAAATCACAGTATAGCCCCCAAACTGGTGCAAATATTGAATTTGTCCCCAAAATGCTAGAAGTCACGATCAACTGTCTCGATCGGTAAAAATGATGATTTTACCCCCAGACTGACGAAAATCGCTATTCTGACCCTAAGCTGCCAGATAGTCGTTATTTTCCATCTAGTCAACCAAAATTCATAGTATTGCCCCCAGAATACTGCAAATAATGATTTTGTCCCCAAACAGCAAGAAGCCGTGATCCACTATTTTGATCGATAACAATCACGACTTTGCCCCTGAACCGATGAAAGTCACTATTCGGACCCTGGGCAGCCAGAAAGTCGTTATTTTCAATTTGGTGAACCAAAAATCACAGTATTGCCCCCAGATAATTGTAAGTAGTGATTTTGTCCCCGAGCAACCAGAAATCGGGATCAACTGTCTGCCCGACAAAAATCAAGATTTTGCCCCCAGACTGACAGAAATCACTAGTTTGACCCTAAATAGGCAGATGGTTGTTATTTTTCATATGGTCAGTGATAAATCATAGTATTGCCTCTCAAATTGGAGCAAATAATGATCTTTTCCCTACGTAGGTAGAAGTTGCGATTGGCTGTCCGGACTGGCAAAAGTCTCAATTTTACCTCCGGACTGACGAAACTCACTAGGGCGACCCTGGATGGCCAGGTAGTCGTTATTTTCCACCTGGTCAATTGAAAAACGTAGTATTGCCTATAGACTACTACAAATAATGATTTTGTCCCTGAAGAACAAGAAGCCGCGATAGACCATCTGGATTGGCAAAAATCACGACCTTGCCCCTTAACTGACAAAAGTCACTATTTTGACCTTGAGCAGGTAGATAGTCGTTATTTTCAATTTCGTACACCAAAAATCACAGTATTGCCCCCAGATAGTTGTAAATAATGATTTTGTTCCTGAACTTCCAGAAATCGGGATCAACCGTCTAGACCAGCAAAAATCAAGGTTTTGCCCTTGGATCGATAGAAATCACTAGTCTGACCCTGGATAGCCTAATAGTCGTTAGTTTCCATTTTGCCAACTTTAAATCACAGTATTGGCCACAGACTGGTGCAAGTAATGATTTTATCCCCGAATAGCTAGAAGTCGCGATTGACTTTCCGGACTAGCAAAAATCACGACTATGCCCCTTGATCGACAAAAATCATGATAATGACCTTGAAGAACCAGATAGTCGTTATTTTCCATCTGGTCAACTGAGAATCACAGTATTGCCCTCAGACAAATGCAAATAATGATTTTACCCCCAAAAAGCTAGAAATTGGGATCGACCGTCATGACTGACAAAAATCAAGATTTTGCCTCCAAACCGATGGAAATCAGTAGACCCTAAACAGGCAGATGGTCGTTATTTTCCATTTGTCAACGATAGATCAGAGTATTGCCCCTCAAATCGAACCAAATAATGATTTTGTCCCTGAGCAAGTAGAAGTCGCGATCGGCAGTCTGGATTTGCAAAAATCTCGATGTTGCCCCTGGACTAACGAAACTCACTAGGGTGACCTTGGACAGCCAGATAGTCATTATTCTCCTCCTAGTCAACTGAAAAACACAGTATTGCCCACTGACTACTACAAATAATGATTTTGTCCCCAAATAGCAAGAAGCCGCGATTGACTGTTTGGATCGACAGAAATCACGTTATTGCCCTTGGACTGGCGAAAATCACATGTCTGACCTTAAACAACCCGATAGTCGTTATTTTCAATTTGGTCAACCAAAAATCACCATATTGCCCCTAGACTGCTGCAAATAATGATTTTTCTCTCGAACAGCAACAAATCAAGATCGTTTGTCCATGTCGGCAAAAATCTCAATTTTGCCCCAGACTGACAGAAATCCTTAGTCTGATCCTGAAAAGGTAGATGGTTGTTATTTTCCATTTGGTTTGCTTTAAAACACAGTATTGCCCCCAGATTGGTGCAAATAATGATTTTGTCCCTAAACAACCAGAGGTCGCCATTGACTATCTAGACTGGCAAAAATCACAACTTTGCCCTCGAACCAACAAAGATCACTAGTTAGAACCTGATAAGCCAGATGGTCGTTATTTCCCATCTGGTCAACTGAAAAACACAGTATTGTCTGTAGATAATTATAAATAATGATTTTGTCCCCGAATAGCAAGAAGCCGTGTTAGACTGTCCGAATTGGCAACAATCAATTTTTTGCCCTCTGACCAATGAAAATTGCTAGTCTGACCCTGGATTGCCAGATAGTCGTTATTTTCCATTTGGTCAACCAAAAATCAACATATTGCCCCCAAACTACTGCAAATAATGTTTTTGCTCCTAAAAGCCTGAAATTGGGATAAACCGTCCAGATCGGCTATAATCACGATTTTGCCCCGGGACAGACTGAAATCACCGGTCTGACCCTAAACAGGCTGATGGTCATTATTTTCCATCTAGTTAGCTTTAAATCACAGTATTGCCCCTAGATTGGTGCAAATAATGAATTTGTCCTCGAACAGCCATAAGTCCCGATTGATTGTCCGGATAACCAAGAATCATGACTTTGCCCTTGGACCAGGAAAAATCACGATTCTGACCCTGAACATCAAGATAGTCGTTATTTTCCATCTGGTCGAATGAAAATCACAATATTGGCCCCAGATAATGGCAAATATTGATTTTGGCCCCGAACAGCTAGAAATCAGGATCGACTGTCCAGATTGACAAAAATCAAGATTCTACCCTTGGACTGATGGAAATCACTAGTCTGACCCTTAACAGCCAGATAGTCAATATTTTCCATCTGGTCAGCCTTAAATCATAGTACTACCCCCAGACTAGTGCAAATAACGATTTTGTCCTCGAATAGTTAGATATTCATTATTTTCCATTTGGTCAACTGAAAATCATAGGATTGGCCCCAAACAACTGTAAATAATGATTTTGTCCCTAAACAACAAAGAAGTCCCGATCATCTGTCCAGACCAACTAAAAATCACAATGTGGCCCCCCGACAGCTGCAAATAATGATTTTGTCCCTGAACTTCCAGAAATCGGGATTGACTATTTGGACTGGTAAAAATCAAGATTTTGCTCTTGGACCGTCAGAAATCACTAGTCTAATCTTGATGAGCCTGATAGCCGTTATTTACCATCTGGTCAGCCTTAAATCACAGTATTGCCCCCATACTGGTTTAAATAATGATTTGTTCTCTAATAGCTGGAAATCATGATCGACTGTCTGGATCGGCAAAAATAAGATTTTTCCCTCGAACCAACCGAAATCGCTAGTCTGACCCTAAGCAACTTGATACTCGTTATTTTCAATCCAATTAGCCCTAAATCATAGTATAGCCCCCAGACTGGTGCAAATAATGATTTTGTTCCCAAACAGCTAAAAGTTGCGATCGACTATTCGGACCGACGAATAACAAGATTTTACCCACGGATCGATGAAAATCACTATGATAACCCTAAACTGCCAGATAGTCATTATTCTCCATCTAGTCGACCAAGAATCACAGTATTGCCCCTAGTCTGGCACAAATAACAATTTTGTTCCTGAACTACTAGATATTGGGATTGACAATTTAGACCAGCTAAAATCAGGATTTTGCCCCCGGGCCAACGGAAATCATTTGCTTGACCTAGAATAGGCAGATGGTCGTTATTTTCCATATGGTTAGCTTTAAATCACAGTATTGCCCCTAAACTAGAGCAAATAATATTTTTTTCCCTAAATAGCTAGAAGTTGCAATTGACTGTCTAGACCAGTAAAAATCACGACTTTGCCCTCGAACCAACGAAAATCACGATTTTGACCCAGAATAGCAAAATGGTCATTATTTTCCATCTAGTCAACCAAAAAACACAGTATTGCCCGTAGACTATGGCAAATAATTATTTTGTCATTGAATAGCCAGGAGTCGGGATCGATCGTCTGGACCGGCAATAATCAAGATTTTCCCCCCAGACCGACATAAATCACAAGTCTGACCCTGAACAGGTAGATGGTTATTATTTTCCATTTGGGCAGCTTTAAATCATTGTATTGCCCCCAGATTGGGGCAAATAAGGATTTTGACCCCAAACAGCCAGAAGTCACGATTGACTGTCCAGACTAGCAAAAATCATGACTTTGCCCCTAAACCGATGCGAATCACAGTATGACCCTAAACAGCTTGATAGTCGTTATTTTCAACCTGGTCAGCTTTAAATCACAGTATTGCCCCCAGACTGGTGCAAATATTGATTTTGTTCCTAAACAACCAGAAGTTGTGATCGACTATCAAAAATCAAGACTTTGCCCTTGGATAGAGGAAAATCATTATTCTGACCCTGAACAGCCAGATAGTCGTTATTTTCCATCTGGACAACCAAGAATCACAGTATTGCCCCCAGGCAGCTGCAAATAATGATTTTGTCCCCAAGCTGCCAGAAATCGAGATCGACCATCTAGACTGGAAAGAATCACAATTTTGCCCATAGACCAATATAAATCACTAGTCTGACCCTAAACAGCCTAATAGTCGTAATTTTCCATCTGGTCAACCGAAAGTCACAATATTGACCCCAAACAACTGCAAATAATGATTTTGACCCAAACAACAAGAAATCGGGATCGAACGTTCAAACCGATAAAAATCACGACTTTGCTCTTAGACCGATGGAAATCACTGGTTTGACCCTGAATAGCCTGATAGTCGTTATTTTCCATCTGGTTAGCTTTAAATCACAGTATTGCCCTTAGACTGGTGTGAGTAATGATTTTGTTCTTGAACAACCAGAAGTTGCGATCGACTGTCTGGACTAGTAAAAATTACGGTTTTGGCCCTAAACCAATGGAAATACTAGTCTGACCCTGAACAGCCAGATAGTCATTATTTTCCATCTAGTCAACCAAAAATCACTATATTGCCCCCAGACAGCCTCAAATAATGATTTTGCACCTAAGTAGCTAGAAATCGGGATTGACTGTTCAAATTGGTAGAAATCACGATTTTGCCCTCGGACCGACGAAAATCTCTATTCTGACCCTGAGCAGCCAGATAGTCGTTATTTTCCATGTTGTCAACCAAAAATCATAGTATTTCCCCCAGACAACAGTAAATAATGATTCAGTCCTTAAACAGCCAGAAATCAGAATCGACTGTCCTGACCGGTAGTAATCACAATTTTGCCCTTTGACCAACGAAAATCACAAGTTTGACCTTGAACAACCTGGTAGTCGTTATTCTCCATCTGGTCAGCTTTAAATCACAATATTGCCCCTAGACTGGTGCAAATATTATTTTTGCTAGAACAGCTAGATATTGTGATTGACTATCTGGACCGGTAAAAATCACGAATTTGCGCCTGGACCGACGACAATCACTATTCTGACCTTTAACAGCAAGATAGTCGTTATTTTCCTTCTGGTTTACCAAAAATCTCGGTATCGCCCCCAGACAACTGCATATAATGATTTTGCCCTGAATAGCTAGAAATCGGGATCGACTGTCTAGGTCGGCAAAATTCTCGATTTTGCATCCAGACCCACGGAAATCACTAGTTTCACCCAAAATGGCCTGATTGTCGTTATTTTGCATCGGTAGATACTCGTGATTTTTTGCTTGGGCAACTAAAAAACACAGTATTGCCCCCAGATAGCTACAAATAACGATTTTGTCCCTGAATAGCCAGTATTCGTTGTCGACCGTCTGGACCATCAAAAATGCCGATTATGCCCCCGGATCGATGATATCGCTATTCAGACCCAAGGCCAGCAAAGACACGTGATTTTACGTCTAGCAACCCAAAAAACACAGTATTGCCCCTAGGCAGATGCAAATAACAATTTTGTCCCAAAACAGACAAAAATCACAATCGAGCACTAGGACTGGATAAAATTACGATTTTGCCCCTTGACTGATGATATCGCTATTCAGATCCTGGGCTAGTAGAAATACAAGATTTTATCTTTGGTTAGCCAAAAATCATAGTATTCGCCCCTGTCAGCTGTAAATAATGATTTTGTCCTCGTATAGCCTGAAATCACGATTGACTGTCTAAACCGCCAAAAATCCTGATTTTGCCTATGAACTAACGAGATCACAATTCTGACCCTGGGCTGATAGAAACTCGTGATTTTACGCCAGTCAACCGAAAATCACAGTATGTCCCTAGACAAGTGCAAATAACAATTTTGTTCCAAAATGGCTAGAAATTACGATCGAGCTCCCAGACTGGCAAAAATTAAGATTTTGCCCCTGGACCGACGATATCACTATTTTGACCCAGGACCGATAGAAACTTAAGATATTTTGCCCGGTCAATTGAAAATCATTGTATATCCCCTAAACAGCTGCAAACAATGATTTTGTCCCCGAATAGCCAGTAATCGCAGTCGACCATCCGAACCGTCAAAAGTCCTTATTTTGCCTCCAAACTGACGATATTACTATTTTGACCCTGGGCTGGTAGAAATTCGTGATTTTAGGTCTGGTGAACCGAAAACCACAGTAGTGCCCCTAGGCAGTCACAAATAACAATTTTGTCCTTGAACAGCCAAAAATCGTGGTTAACTATCGAATTGCCAAAAATCCATTTTTTTGCCCCTGAACCAAGGAGATCGCTATTCTGACCCTGGGCCGATAGAAACTCGTGATTTTACACTTGGCCAACTGAAAATCCCAGTATTGCCCCCAGACAACTGCATATAACAATTTTGTCCCAAAACGTCTAAAATATGCGATCGAGCACTCGGACCCCGGACCAATGTTATCATTATTCTGACCCTGGACCAGTAGAAACTTGTGATTTTTCGCCTGGTCAACCGAAAATCACAGTATTGCCCCCAGACAGCTGCAAATACTGATTTTGACCCTGAACAGCTAGGAATAGTGGTCAACTGTCGACCGTCAAAAATCCCGAATTTGCCCTCGGACCGACGATATCGCTATTCTAAACCTATGCCGGCAGAAGCTCATGATTTTATGTCTGGTGAACCAAAAATCACAATTTTGCCGCTAGACAGTCCCAAATAACAATTTTGTCCCCAAATAGCTAGAAATCGCGGTTGACTGTCCGGACCGCCAAAATTCTTGATTTTGCCCTTGAATTGACGAGATTGCTATTCTGACCTTGGGTTGATAGAAACTCGTGATTTTTCGTCTGGTGAATCGAAAATCACAGTATTGCCCCCAGACGACTGCAAATAATGATTTTGTCCCCGAACAACTAGAAATTGTGGTCGATTGTTTGGACCGTCAAAAATCTCGATTTTGCCCTTGGACTGATGATATCACTATTCTACCATGGACTGGTAGAAATTTGTGATTTTTTGCATGGTCAACCGACAATCATAGTATTGACCCCAAACAGTTGTAAACAACAAGTTAAAATGGCCTGAAATCGTGGTTGACTATCTGGACAGTCAAAATTCCCAATTTTGCCCCTGAACTGACGAGATCACTATTCTATCCTTGGGCCGATAGAAATTTTTGATTTTATGTTTGGTGAATTGAAAATCACAGTATTGCCTCCAGACTGCTACAAATAACGATTTTGTCCCTAAACAGCCAGAAATCGCGGGTCGATTATCTAGACCGTCAAAAATCCCAATTTTGCCCTTAGACAGAAGATATTGCTGTTCAGACCTTGGGCTGGTAGAAACTCGTGATTTTTCATTTGGTCAACTGACAATCATAGTATTGCCCCCAGATAGCTGCAAATAACAATTTTGTCCTAAAATGGCCAAAAATTGCGGTCGACTGTTTGGACTGTCTAAAATCCCAATTTTGCCCCCAGACCGACGATATCGCTATTCTGTCCCTGGGTTGGTAGAAATTCGTGATTTTACATTTGATGAACAAAAAATCACAGTGTTGCCCCCAGACTGCTGCAAATAATGATTTTGTCCTTGAATAGCCAGAAATCGCGGTTGACTATTCGGATCGTCAAAAATACCAATTTTGCCTTAGGACCGACGATGTTGCTATTTAGTCCCTAGGCTAGTAGAAACTTGTGATTTTACGTCTGGTGAACCAAAAATCACAGTATTGCCCCAAGAAAGTTGCAAATAACAATTTTGTCCTAAAACGGCTTGATATCGTGGTCCACTGTATGGTCCGTCAAAAATCTCGATTTTGCCCCTGGTTTAATGATATCGCTATTCAGACCCTGAGCTGATAGAAATTTGTGATTTTACATCTGGTGAACCAGAATTCACAACATTGCCCCCAGAATGCTGTAAATAATGATTTTGTCCCTGAATAGCTAGAAATCATGGTCGACTGTTCGGACTGTCAAAAATGCCAATTTTGCCCCCGGACAAACGATATCGCTATTCGGTCCCTGGGCTGGTAGAAACTCGTGATTTTACGTCTGGTGAACCAAAATTCATAGTATTGCCCCCAGAGAGCTGCAAATAACAATTTTGTCCTAGAATGGCCAGAAATCTCGTTCGAGCTCCCAGACTGTCAAAAATTACCAGTTTGCCCTCGAACCAACGTTATCACTATTCTAACCCTGGACTGGCTGAAGCTCGGGATTTTATGTCTGGTCAATCAAATATCAGCGATTGCCCTTATACAACTGCTCATAATGATTTCCCACCTATTCAGCCAGAACCCGCGATCGTCTGTCTGGAAAGTCAAAAATCCCTATTTTTGCCCCCAGATCGACGAAATCACCGTTCTGACTCTGCATCGGTTGACACCACTGATTCCTTGCTCGGTGCACTAGAAATCACAGAATTGTCCCCATACTACTGTTCATAACAATTTCCTACCCGATCAGGCAAGAATCACGATCGACAGTCCAGACCGGCAAAAATCCTGATTTTGCCCATAGACCGATGAAATCACTATTCTGACCTTCGACCGGCAGAAACTCATGATTTTTAGTCTGGTTAATCAGAAACCATAGAATTCCCACATACAGCTACTCATAATGATTTCCTAAGAAATATGCTAGAAAAAGCGATCGGTAGTTCGGACCGGCAAAAATTTCAATTTTGCCCCCAGACTAATGAAATCAGTATTCTGACCGTAGACTATCAGAAGCTTGGGATATTCCATCTGTTCATCTAAAAATTGTAGAATTCCCTCATACAGTTGCTCAAAATGATTTCCCACCCAATCAACCCGAAATCGCGATTGGGAGTTTGGACAGGCAAAAATCCTGATTTTGCCCCTGGACCAACGAAACCACTATTCTGACGCTGAACCGGTAAAAACCCGTGATTCCCAAGCTGGTGCACTAGAAATCACAATAATGCCCCCATACTTCTGCTTGTAATGATTTCCCTCCCTATCTACTAGAAATTGCGATCAGCATTCCGAATTGGCAAAAATCTTGATTTTGCCCCTAGACCAATGAAATCACTGTTCTGACCATAGACCGACAAAAACTCAAGATTTTCTAACTGGTCAATCAAAAATCATAGGTTGCCCCCATACAACTGCCTTTAATGATTTCCTGTTCGATCTGCCAGAAATCATGATTGGCAGTCCGGACTAGCAAAAATCCCAATTTTTCCCCTGGATCGACGAAATCATTATTTAGGCTCTGCACCGACTGAAACCCGTGATTCGCTGCTTGGTGCACTAGAAATCACAGTAATGCCCCCATACTTGGGATTTTCTAACTTGTCAATCAAAAATCGTAGGCTGCCCCCATGCAGCTGCTCATAACGATTTCCCACCCGATCAGTTAGAAATTGCGATCGACTGTCCAGACCCACAAAAATTTTGATTTTGCCCTCGGACTGACGAAATCACTATTCTGACTCTGGACCAGTTGAAACTCGTGATTTTCTGAATGGGGCCATGGAAATCACAGTATTACACCCATATAGCTGGTTAGAATGATTTCGCATGCAATCGGCCAGAAATTACGATTGGCATTTCGTTCAAGCAAAAATCACGATTTTGCCCCCAGACCGACGAAAACGAAATTTTGACTCCGGACTATCTGAAACTTGCGATTCCCCGTCTGGTGTAATGGAAATCACAACATTGCCCCCTTATAGCTGCTCATAAAGATTTCCCTCCTGATCGGCTAGAAATCGCGATCGACTATTTGGATTAGCAAAAATCCTGATTTTGCCCCCAGACTGACGAAATCACTATTCTGCCCTTGGACCAGCAGAAACTCGTCATTTTCTGCCTAGCCAATAAAAAGTCACAGATTGCCCTCATACAGCTGCTATAATGATTTCCCACCCAATCAGCCAGAAATCACAATTGGCAGTCTGGTCCCGCAAGAATCCTGATTTTGCCCCCGGATCGACGAAATCACTATTCAGACATTGGATGAGAAGAACTCGTGATTCCCTGTCAGGTGCAATGGAAATCACAGTATTGCCCCCATATAGTTGCTCATAATGATTTCCCTCCAGATCAGCCATAAATTGCGATTGGCAGTCTGTACCAGAAAAAATCTCGATTCTGACCATGGACTGATGAAATCACTATTCTGACCTTGGACCACCAGAAACACGTGTTTTCTATTTGTTGAACGAAAAATCCTAGATTACCCTCATACAACTGCTCATTATGATTTCTCACCCAATTAGCCATGAATCGCGATCGACAATTCAAACCGGGAAAAATCTTGATTTTACTCGGAATGATGAAAACAATATTCTGACTCTCGACCTTCTGAAACTTGTGATTCCCTGTTCTGTGCAATGGAAATCATGGTATTGCCCCCTTACAGCTACTCAAAATGATTTCCCTCCTGATCAACTAGAAATCATAATCGGCTGTCCTGACCGGTAAAAATCCCAATTTCGCCGCTAGACCGACGAAATCGCTATTCTGACCTTGGACTAGCTAAAACCTGTGATACCATGTCTGGTGCACTGGGAAATCATAGAATTTTGCCATACAGCTGCTCATAATGATTTCCCAGCCATGCAAGTCACAGTATTACCCCCATACAATTGCTCATAATGATTTCCCCTATGATCGGTCAGAAATTGCGATTGGTTGTTCGGACCGGTAAAAATCTCGATTTTGGCCCTGGGCTGACAAAAACTATATTCCGACTCTGGACCATTTGAAACTCGTGATTCCCCATCTAGTGCAATGGAAATCATAGAATTCCCCTAGCTGCTCATAATGATTTCCCGCCCAATCTGCCAGAAATTGCGATCGGTTGTCCGGGCCAGTAAAAATCCCAATTTTACCCCCGACCGACGAAGCTCTATTCTGACTCTGGACGGTTTGAAACTTGTGATTGCCGGTATGGAGCCATGGAAACCATAGTATTGCCCCCTTCCAATTACTCATAACGATCTCGTTCTTGATCAGCCGAAAATCGCGATCGGCGGTCTGGACCGACAAAAATCTCAATTTTACCCCTAAACCAACGAAGTCATTACTCTGCCTCTGGACTGGCTGAAACTCGTGATTCCCCATCCGGTGTACTAGAAATCACAGTATTGCCCCCATACAATTGCTCATAACGATTTCCCTCCCGATCAACCAAAAATCGCAATCGGCTGCCCGAACTGGCAAAAATCTAGATTTTGCCCCCGAGCCGACGAAATCACTAATTTGACCCTGGGCCAACTAAAACTCTTGATTCCCCCTCTGGTGCACTGGAAATCACAGTATTGCCCCCATACGGCTGCTCATAACGATTTCCCTCCCGATAAGCTAGAAATTGCGATCGGTAGTTCCGACTGACTGAAATCCTAATTTTGCACCCGGACCGACAAAATCACTAATCTAACACTGGGCTGGCAGAAACTTGTGATTTTTTATTTGGAAAATCATAAATTTCAAATTGCCCTCTAACAATTGCTCATAATGATTTCCCTCCCAATCAGCCAGAAATTGTGATCGGCAGTCTGGATCAGCAAAAATCCTGATTTTGCTCCTCGACTGACGAAATCACTATTTTGACCCTGGACCGACAAAAACTCACTTTTTTTGTCTGGCCAATCCAAAATTGCAGACTTCCCTCATATTGCTGCTCATAATGATTTCCCAACGATACAGTTAAAAATCCCGATTGGCAGTCCGGATAGGCAAAAATCCTGATTGTGCCTCTGGACTGACAAAAACACTATTCCAACTCTGGATCGGCCAAAACTCGTGATTCCCCGTTAGGTGCAATGGAAATCACAGTTTTGCCACAAAACTATTCATATGGATTTCTCTCTCAATGAACTAGAAATCGTGACCGGCAGTTCGAACCGTAAAAATCTTGATTTTGCCCTAGACCGATGAAATCACTATTTTGACATCTAACCAGAAGAAACTCGTGATTTTTCGTTGGGTCAATAAAAAATTGCAGATTGCCCTCACACAGTTGCTCATAATGATTTCCCATCAAATCAACCAGAAATCGAGATCGACAGCTCGGACCGGCAAAAATCCTGATTTTGCCCCCGAACCGATGAAAGCTCTATTCTGACTCTGGATCTGCTGAAACTCATGATTCCCCATCTGGTGCACTAGAAATCAAAGTATTGTCCCCGCACAACTACTCATAATGATTTCCCAACCGATCATCCAGAAATCCCAATCGGCAGTCCGGAAGGCAAAAATTTTGACTTTGCCCTCGGTCCGACGAAAAATCTTTCTAGGCTCTGGATCGGCTGAAACTCATAATTCCCCGTCTAGTGCACACGAAATCATATTATTGCCCGCACACAACTACCCATAACGATTTCCCAGCCAATCGGCTAGAAAATGCGATTAGCAGTTCAGACAGGTAGAAATCCCGATTTTGCATCGAGAATGACAAAATCACTATTTTGCCCCTGGACCGGAAGAAACTTATGATTTTCTGTATTGTGAGTTAAAAATCGTAGATTGCCCTCATACAGTAGCTGATAACGATTTCCCACCCAATCAGCCAGAAATCTCAATCGGTAGTCTGGACCGGTAAAAATCCTAATTTTGCCCCCAGACTGATGAAATCACTATTTTGACCCAAGACTGACTGAAACTTGTGATTTTCTTTTAGGACATTCAAAAATCGCAGATTGCCCTCACGCAACAGCTCATAATGATTTCCCATCCAATCAGCCAGAAACTGCAATCGGTAGTTCAGACCTACAAAAATCTTGATTTTGGCCCCGCACTGACGAAATCACTATTCTTACCCTTGACCGGCAGGAACTCGTGAATTTTCACCTGGTCATGCAAAAATTGCAGAATTCCCTCAGACAGCTACTTGTAATGATTTCCCGCCCAATCCGCCAGAAATCCAATTCGGTAGTCCGGACAGGCAAAAATCCTAATTTTGCCCTCGGACCAACGAAAATACTATTTTGACTCTGGACCTGCTGAAACCCTTGATTCTTGTCTAGTACAATGGAAATCACAGTAATGCCCCCACACAACTACTCATAACGGTTTCCCACCTGATTAGCCAGAAATCGCGATCGGCAATTTGGATCGACAAAATCACTATTCTGACCGCGGACTGGTAGAATCTCATGATTTTCTATCTGGTCAATCAAAAATCCAGGATTGCCCTCAAACAACTGCTCATAATGATTTCCCACCAAATTTGCCAGAAATAGCGATCGGTAGTTCAGACCATCAAAAGCCTAGATTTGTCCCAGACCGACGAAATCACTATTCTTACCCTAGACTGGCAGAAACTCGTGAATTTTTATCTAGACAATTGAAAATTCCAGATTGCCTTCATACAGCTGCTCATAATGTTTTCCCACCCAATCAGCCAGAAATCGTGATCGGTAATCCAGACCTGTAAAAATCCTGATTTTGTCTCCAGACCAATGAAATCACTATTCTTACCCTAGATCGGCAGAAAATTGTGATTTTTGTCTCTCAATGATTTCCCACCCAATCGACCAGAAATCCAAATCGGCAGTCCGGATAGGCAAAAATCCTAATTCTGGCCTCAGACCGGCAAAATCACTATTCTGACCTTTGATCGGAAGAAACTCGTGAACTTCTGTCTAATCAATCAAACATCGTAGATTGCCCTCGTACAACTGCTTATAATGATTTCCCTCACAATCACCCTGAAATCGCGGTCAGCATTTTGAACTGACAAAAATCCCGATTTTGCCCTTAGATGGACGAAATCATTACTCTGGCCCTAGACCGGCAGAAAGTTGTGATTCCTATCACGTCAATCAAAAATCACAGAACTCCCTCAAACAACTGCAGATAATGATTTCCTACCCAATCTGCCAGAAATCCCGATCGGCAGACCGGTCAAGTAAAAATCCTAACTTTGCCCCCAGACCGACGAAATCACTATTCTTACCCAGGATAGGCAGAAACTCAGGATTTTTTGCCTTGGACACTGGAAATTACAGTATTGCCCACGTACAGCTGCTCATAACGATCTCCCACACGATCAGCCAGAAATCACGATTGGCTGTCAAACTTGTAAAAGTCCCGAGTTAGCCCAGACAGACAAAATCACTATTCTGACTCGGGATAGGCAGAAACTCGTGATTTTTTGCCTGGGGCACTGGAAATCACAGTATTGATCCCTTTCAGCTTCTCATAATGATTTCCCACATGGTTAGCCTGAAATCACGATCATCTGTCTGGACCGGCAAAAGTCCTAATTTTGCCCTCGGACTGACGAAAACACTATTCTGACTCTAGACCAGCTAAAACTCGTGATTCCTCGTCAAGTGCAATAAAAATCACACTATTGCCCCCACAAAATTGTTAATAACAATTTTCCACCTGATCTGCTAGAAATTGCGATCAACTGTTCAAACCGGCAAAAATCCTAATTTTGCCCCCGGACTGACGATATCACCATTCTGACCCTAGATTGGCAGAAACTCGTGATTTTTCGTCTGGACAATAAAAAATTGCAAAATTCCCTCATTCAGGTTGTCATAATCATTTCCTTTCCTAATCAACCAGAAATCGCGATCGGCAGTTCAGACCAACAGAAATCCCAATTTTGCCCTTGATGGATGAAATCCTTATTCTAGCCCTAGACCGACAGAATGTCTGGTGAACCAAAATTAGCCGAATTCCCTCAAACAGCTACTGATAATGATTTCCCACCCAATCTGCCAGAACTCCTGATTGGCAGTCCGGTCAGGCAAAAATCCAGACTTTGCCCCCAGACCAACGAAATCACTATTCTGACTCTGAATAGGCAGAAACTCATGATTTTTCGCCTGGTGCACTGGAAATCATAGTATTGCCACCTTATAGCTGCTCATAACAATTTGCCACATAATCAGCCTGAAATCATGATCAGCTGTCTAGATTGGCAAAAGTCTCAATTTTGCCCCTAAACCGACAAAATCACAATTCAGACTCGGGATAGGCAGAAACGCGTGTTTTTTTCGCCTGGTGCACTGGAAATCATAGTACTGCCGCCTTTCAGCTTCTCATAACGATTTCCCACATGATTAGCTTTAAATCACGATCGACTGTTCGGACCGGCAAAAGTCCCGATTTTGCCCTTGGACCGATGAAAACACTATTCTGGCTCTGAACGGGCAAAAGCTCGTGATTTTTTGTCTGGTCAATCAAAGATTGCAAATATCCCACGCAATTAGCCAAAAATCGCGATCGGCTTTCTAGACTGGCAAAAATCCCAATTTTGCCCTCGGACCGGCGAAATCACTATTCTGCCCATGGACCGGCAGAATCTCGTGATTTTTTATCTTGTCAGACTTCCCTCATACAATTGCTCAAAATGATTTCCCACCCAGTCAACTAGAAATCATGTTTGGCAGTCCAAACAGGCAAAAATCCCTATTTTGCCCCCAGACTGATGAAATCAATATTCTCAATTTGGTCCAGCAGAATCTCATGATTTTCTGCCTGGTGCACTGGAAATCATAGTATTACCCTCATACAGCAACACATAACGATTTCTCACTTGATCAGCGAGAATTCAAGTTCAATAGTCTAGACCGGTATGAATCATGATTTTGCCCCCAAACCGACGAAATCACTATTTAGATGTTGGATCAGTAGAAATTCGTGAATTTCTGTCTGGCCAATCAAAAATCGTAGATTGCCCCCTTATAGCTGCTCAAAATGATTTCCCACCTAATCAGTCAGAAATCATGATCGGCTGTTCAAAGCGGCAAAAATCCCAATTTTACCCCTTGACTGATGATATCACTTTTCTGACCCTGGACTAGCAGAAACTTGTGAATTTTTGTCTGGTCAATCAAAAATCGCAAATATCTCACCTAATTAGCCAGAAATCGCGATCGGCTGTCCAGACGGGTAGAAATCTCGATTTTGCCCCTGGACCGGCGAAATCACTATTCTGTCCATGGACCGGTAGAATCTCGTGATTTTTTACCTCGTCAGTCAAAATCCGCAGACTTCCCTCATACAACTGCTCAAAATGTTTTCCCACCCAGTCAGCCAGAAATCGCGTTCGGCAGTCTAGGTTGGCATAAATCCCTATTTTGCCCCTAGACAGATGAAATCAATATTCTGAATCTGGTGCAGCAGAATCTCGTGATTTTCTGCCTAGTGCATTGGAAATCATAGTATTGCTCATAACGATTTCTCACTCGATCAGCGAGAAATCACGATCGATAGTTTGGACCGGTATGAATCTCGATTTTGCCCCCAAACCGGCGAAATCAATATTTAGATGTTGGATCGGTAGAAACTCGTGAATTTCTGTCTGGCCAATCAAAAATCATAAATTGCCCCCTTACAGCTGCTCATAATGATTTCTCACCGAATCAGTCAGAAATCGCGATCGGCTATTCAGAGCGGCAAAAATCCTGATTTTACCCTCTGACCGATGATATCACTATTCTGACCCTGGGCCAGTAAAAACTTATGAATTTCTGTCTGGTCAATCAAAAATTGCTGATATCCCGCCTAATCAGCCATAAATCACGATCGGCAGTCTAGACCGGTAAAAATTTTGATTTTCCCTCGGACCGACAAAATCACTATTTGGTCCCAGGACCGACAGAAACCTGTGATTTTCTGGCCTAGTGCAATGGAAATCATAGTATTTGCCCCATATAGTTGCTCGTAACAATTTCCCAATTGATCAGCCAGGAATCACGATTGGTAGTCTGGACTAGCAAAAGTCCCGATTTTACCTCCGGACTGGCGAAATCACTATTTTGACCTTGGACCGGCAGAAACTCATGAATTTCTATCTGGTCAATCAAAAATCCTAGATTGCACTCTAACAGTTGCTCATAATGATTTCCAACCTAATCAGTCAGAAATCGTGATCGGTAGCTCGGACTGGCAAAAATCCCGATTTTGCTCCAGACCGATGAACTCACTATACTGACCTTAGACCGGTAGAAACTCATCATTTTCTGTCTAGTCAATCAGAAATCACAGATTGCCATCATACAGATGCTCATAATGTTTTCCTACCTGATCAGCTAAAAATCGCGATCGGCATCCGGACCAGCAAAAATCTCGATTTTACCCCCAGACCAACGAAATCACTAATCTGGCCCTGGACTGGCTGAAGCTCGTGAATTTCTGCTTCGTCAATAAAAAATCGCTGACTACCCTCGTGCAACTGCTTATAATTATTTCCCACCCAAAGCCAAAAATCGCAATCGGCAGTCTGGACCGGCGAAATCACCATTCTGACCCTGGTCTGGTAGAAACTCGAGATTTTCAGTCTGTTTAACCAAAAATCATAGATTTCCCTCATACAACTGCTCATATTGTTTTCCCACCCAATCAACCAGAAATCACGATTGGTAGTCCATACAGGCAAAAATCCCTATTTTTCTCCTAGATCGACGAAATCACTATTCAGACCCTAGACCGGCAGAGACTCGGGATTTTTTGTTTGGTTAGTCGAAAATCACAGAATTCCCTCTTACAGCAGCTCATAATGATTTCCCACCCAATCAGCTAGAAATCGCGATTGGTAGTCCAGACAGGCAAAAATCCCTACTTTGCTCTCGGACCGACGAAATCACTATTCTCACTTTGGACTGGCAGAAACTCGTGATTTTCTGCCTGGTGTACTGGAAATCATAGTATTGCCCCCAACAAATTCCTGCTCGATCAGCCAGAAATCATGATTGGTAGTTTGGACCGGCACGAATCCTGGTTTTGCCCCCAGTCCGGTGAAATCGTTATTCTGACCCTTGACCAACAGAAACTTGGGAATTTCTGCCAAGTCAATCAAAAACTGCAAATTACCATCGTACAGTTAGTCACAACAATTTCCCACCCAATCAGCCAAAAATCGTGATCGATAGTTCAGACCGGCAAAAATCCTGATTTTGCCCCCTGACCAACGAAATCACTATCCTGACCCAGAACTAGCAGAAACTTGGGATTTTTAGCCTGGTTTGTCAAAAATCTTAGAATTCCCTCATATAGCTGGTTATAGAGATTTCCCACCCCTTCTGCTAGAAATTGCGATCGACAGTCTAGACCGGCAAAAACCCCGATTTTGCCCTTGGGCCGACAAAATCACTATTCTGACCCTAGACTGACAGAAACTCGTGAATTTCTATATGGTCAATCAAAAATCACAAATTGCCCTCATACGGTTACACAAAAAGGATTTCCCTGCCAGTTGGCTTGAAACCATGATTGGAAGTTACGGCCCGCAAAAATCCTAATTTTGCCCCCAGATCAACAAAATCACTATTATGACACTGGATCGTTAGAAGCTCAAGAATTTTGTCTGGTCTGTCAAAAATTGTTGAATTCCCTCGTACAGCTACCCATAAAGATTTCCCACCCAATCAGTCAGAAATCGCAATGGGCAATTTGGATCAGCAAAAATCTCGATTTTGTCCCTGGACTGGCGAAATCACTATTTTGACCATGGCTCAACAGAAGCTCGTGATTTTTTATTTGGTTAATCAAAAAACGCATAATTCCTTGATATAGACGCTCATATTGATTTCCCACCCACTCAGCCGAAAATCACGATCAGTAGTTCTGACCGATAAAAATTCCAATTTTGCCCCCCGACCAACAAAATCACTATTTTGACCCTATGCTGGCAAAAACTCGTGATTTCTTATCTTGTCAATAATCGTACATTGCCCTCATATAGCTGCTCATAAAGATTTCCCTCCCGATCCAGCTAGAAATCAGGATCAGTAGTTCAGACTGAGTAAAATCACGATTTTGCCCTCAGATCGATGAAATCAGTATTCTAAGCCTAGTCCAGTAGATACTCAGGATTTTCAGCTTGGTCAATCAAAAATCACAGATTGTCCACATATAGCTGCTCAATATGATTTCCATCCAATCAACCAGAAATTGTGATCGGTAGTCCTGTCTGGCAAAAATCTCGATTTTGCCCCTAGGCCGATGAAATCACTTTTTTGACTCTGGACTGGTTGAAACTCGTGATTCCCTGTCTAGTGCCCATGTAGTCATAGTGTTGCCCTCATAGAGAAGCTCATAACAATTTCCCACCCGATAAGCCTGAAATCACGATCGGTAGTTCGAATCGGCAAAAATCCTAATTTTGCCCACAGATCGACGAAATCACTATTTAGTCCCTGGACTGGCAGAAACCCGTGATTTTTCATCTGATCAAACAAAAATCAAAAAATTCCCTCATACAACTACTCACAATGATTTCCCACCCAACCAACTAAAAATCGTGATCGACGGTCCGAATCGGTAAAAATCTCGATTTTGGCCCTAGACCGACGAAATCACTATTCTGACCCTAGACTAGAAGAAACTCTTGGTTTTTTGCCAGATGTTTTGGAAATCACAGTATTGCCCCCATATAGCTGCTCATAACGATTTCCCTCTCGATCGGCCTGAAATCGCAATCGGCAGTTCGGACTGGCAAAAATCACAACTTTTCCCGCTAGACTGGCAGAAACTCATGACTTTCTATCTGGTCAATCAAAAAATGCAAATTTCCCACATACAGCTGCTGATTATGATTTCCAACCCAATCAGCCTGAAATGGCAATCGGCAGTCCAGACTGGTAAAAATGTTGATTTTGTCCCCGGATCGATGAAATCACTATTCTAACCTTGGACTGGCAGAAACTTGTGATTTTTCATCTGGTCAATCAAAAAATGCAAAATTCCCTCATACAACTGTTGATAACGATTTCCCACCAGATTGGCTAGAAATCGTGTTTAGCAGTTTGGAATGGCAAAAATCAGAATTTTTGACGCTCGACTGTCTGAAACTCGTGATTCCTCATCTGGGGCAATGGAAATCACAGTATTGCCCCATATAGCTACTCATAATGATTTCCCACCTGATCAGCCAAAAATCCCGATCGACTGTCCTGACCGATAAAAATCTCGATTTTGTCACGGACTGACGAAATCACTATTCTGACCCAGGACCGACTGAAACCTGTGACACCCTGTTTGGTGCACAAGAAATCACAGCATTCCCCCATACAGCTGCTCATAATGATTTCCCGCCCGTCCGGCCAAAAATCGCAATCAGCAGTATGGTTTGGCAAGAATTTCGATTTTGCCCCCAAGCCGTCGAAATCACTACTCTAACTCTGGACTGGCTGATCCCCGAATGGAGCCTTAGAAATCATAGTATTGCCCCTAAATAGCTACTCATCATGATTTCCCTACTGATCTGCCGAAAATCGTGATCGGCAGTTTAGGCCGGCAAGAATTTCGATTTTGCCCCCAGGCCGAAGAAATCACTACTCTGACTCTGGACCGGTTGAATCTCGTGATTCTCTGCCTGGAGCCTTGGAAATCACAGTATTGCCCCCAAATAGCTGCTCATAACGATTTCCCTCCTGATCTGCCGAAAGTCGCGATCGGCTATCTAGACTGGCAAAAATCCCAATTTCACCCCCAGACCAGCAAAATCATTGTTCTGACACTGGACCGACTGAAACTCTTGATTCCCCATCTAGTGCACTGGAAGTCACAGTATTGCCCCCATGCAGCTGCTCATAACAACTTCCTTCCCGATCTATCGAAAATCGCGATCGGCAGTCCGACTGGCAAAAATCTTGATTTTACCCCTGGACCAATGAAATCATTATCCTGACTTTGGGCCGACTAAAATTTGTGATTCCTCGTTTGGTGCACTAGAAACAATAGTATTGCCCCCATACAGCTGCTGATAATGATTTCCCTCCCGATCAATTGAAACTCGCGATCGACTGTCCGAATCGATAAAAATCTCTATTTTGCCCCTGGACCGACGAAGTCACTAATCTGACACAAGGCCAACTGAAACTCGTGATTCCCACTTGGTGCACAGGAAATCACTATATTGCCCCCATATGGCTGCTCATAACGATTTCCGTCCCGATAAGCCAGAAATCGTGATTGGCAGTTTAGACTGACTGAAATCTCAATTTTGCCCCCGGATTGACGAAGTCACTAAGCTGACCCTAGGCCGACAGAAACTCCTGATTTGCTGTCTGGTCAATCATAAATTGTAAATTGCCCTCTTACAGCAACTCATAATGATTTCCTACCTAATCGGCCAGATATCGCAATTAGCATCCCGAACCAACAAAAATCCCGATTTTACCCTCGGACTGACGAAATTTCTATTCTGACTTTGGATCGCCTGAAACTCACACCCGATCTGGTGCACTGAAAATCCCGGTGTTACCCCGATATAGCTGCTCATAATGATTTCCCTCCTGATCAACCAAAAATCGTGATCGGCTGTCCGAACCGGCAAAAATCTCAATTTTGCACCCATACCGACGAAATCACTAATTTGACCTAACGTCAGTTGAAACTTGTGATTCCCCCCTAGTGCACTGGAAATCACAGTATTTACCCCATACAGCTACCCATAACGATTGTTCTCCCGATATGCCAGAAATCGCGATCGGTTGTCCGGACCGGCAAATATCTTGATTTTGCCCATGGTCCGACGAAATCACTAATCTGACCCTAGGTTAGCAGAAACTCATGATTTTCTACCTAGTCAATGATAATTTGTAAATTTCCCTCTTATAGCTACTCATAATGATTTCCCCCCCAATCAACCAGATATAGCAAACGACAGCCGGACCAGCAAAAATCTCAATTTTGCCCATGGACCAACAAAATCACTAATCTGACCCATGGCCAGTTGAAACTTGTGATTCCCCCCTGGAGCATTGGAAATCACTGCTCTGCCCATACAACTGATAATAACGATTTCCATCCCGATAAGCCAAAAGTTGCAATCGGCAATTCAGATCAACTAAAATCTCGATTTTGCCCCTCAACCAACAAAATCACTAATCTGACCCAGGGTTGGCAGAAACTTCTGATTTTCTGTCTGGTCAATCATAAATCATAAATTTCCCTCTTATAGCTGCTCATAATGATTTCCCACCCAATCGGCCAGATATCACAATCGGCAGTTCGGACCGGTATAAATCCCGATTTTATCCCCCCGACCAACGAAATCATTACTCTGACTCTGGATCAACTGAAACTCGTGGTTCCCTACCTGGGGCACTAGGAATGATAGTATTGCCCTCATACTAGCTGCACATAATGATTTCCTTCCCGATCAACTGGAAATCGCGATCGGCTGTCCGAATCAGCAAAAATCTCGATTTTGCCCCTGGACTAAAAAAATCACTAATCTGACCCTGGGCCGGCAGCAACTCAGGATTTTTAGAATGGTCAAACATAAATTGCTAATTGCCCTCATGCTTCTACTCATAATGATTTCCCACCCAATCAGCCAGATATCGCAATCAGTAGTCCGGACCGGCAAAAATCCTGATTTTACCCCTGGACTGACGAAATCATTATTCTGACTCGACTGGCTAAAACTCGTGATTCCCCATCTGGGGCACTTGAAATGACAGTATTGCCCCCTCACAGCTGCTCATAACGATTTCCTTCCCGATCAACCACAAATCGTGATCAGCAGTCCAGACCGGCAAAAATCCCAATTTTACCTCCGAACCAACGAAATCATTACTCTGACTCTGGACCGGCTGAAACTCGTGATCCCCTGTCTAATGCACTAGAAGTCACAGTATTGCCCCATATACCTACTCATAACGATTTCCCTCCCGATCAATCGAAAATCATGATCGGTTGTCTGAACCGGCAAAATTCTCGATTTTGCCCTTAGACCGACGAAATCACAAATCTGACCCTGGGCTGGCAAAAACTTGTGATTTTCTATCTAGTCAATCATAAATTGTAAATTGCCCTCTTATAGCTGCTCATAATGATTTCCCACCCAATTGGCCAGATATCGCAATTGGTAGTCCAGACTGACAAAAATCTCGATTTTACTCCCAGACCAACGAAATCATTACTTTGACTCTAGACCAGCTGAAACTTGTGATTCCCCGTCTGGTGCACTAGAAATCATAGTATTGCCCCCATACAGCAGCACATAATGATTTCCCTCCCGATCAACTAGAAATCGTGATCTTCTGTCCGAACTAGCAAAAATTTCAATTTTACCCTAGGACTGATGAAATCACTAATTTGACCCTGGGCCGGCAGAAACTCATGATTTTCAGTTTGATCAATCATAAATCGTAAACTGCCCTCTTACAGCTACTCATAATGTTCACCCACCCAATCGACCAAAAACCACAATTTGTAGTTCGATCCACTAAAAATCACGATTTTACCCCCCGAACCGACGAAAGCACCATTCTGACACTGGACTGGCTGAAACTCGTGACTCCCATCTGGTGCTCTGGAAATCACAGTATTGCCCTAATACAACTGCTTATAACGTTTTCCCAACTAATCAGCCAGAAACAGCGATCGACAGACTGGACAAGCAAAAATCCCAATTTTGCCTTCGGACCGACAAAAGCACTATTTTGACTTTGGACTGACTGAAACTTATGATTCCCCATCTGGAGCCATGGAGATCTCAGTATTGCCCCCATACAGCTCATAACGATTTTTCTCTTGATTTGCTAGAAATTGCGATTGGCAGTCTGGACCAACAAAAATCTCGATTTTGGCCACAGACTGTCGAAATCACTAATCTGACCCAAGGTCGGCTGAAACTTGTGATTCCCCCCTGGTGCACTGGAAATCATAGTATTGCCCGCATTTGGAAGCTCATAATGATTTCCCTCTTGATAAGCCAAAAATCATGATCAGCAGTTCAGATTGATTGAAATCCCGATTTTGCCACAGGATCGACGAAATCACTAATATGACCCTAGGCCGGTAGAAACATGTGATTTTTAGTTTGGTCAATAAAAAATTAAAGGATTCCTTCATACAACTGCTCATTATGATTTCCCTCCCAATCCACTAGAAATCGCGATCGGTACTTCGAACCAGTAAAAATCCTGATTTTGCCCCTGGACCTATGAAATCCCTATTCTAACTCTTGACAGGCAAAAACTTGTGATTTTCAGCCAAGTGCATAGGAAATCACTGTATTGCCCCCATACAGAAGCTCATTATGATTTGCCACCTAATCAGCTAGAAATTGCAATCGACAGTTTGGATTGGCAAATATCTGGATTTTACCCCTAGAATGACGAAATCACTATTTAGACCCTGGTTCGGCAGAAACTCGTGATTCTTTGAATGGTCAATAAAAAATCACAGAATTCCCTCATACAGCTGCACATAATGATTTCCCACCCAATCGGCTAGAAATCGCAATCAGCTGGCCAAACCGGCAAAATGCGATGGTTCCCCTGGGCCGATGAAATCACTATTATGACCCTAGACTGGTAGAAACTCGTGATTCTTTGTCTGGTCAATAATAAATCATAGAATCCCTCATACAACTGCTCATAAAGATTTCCCACCCAATCGGCCAGAAATGCCGATCGGCAAGCCGGATAGGCAAAAAACAGGATTTTGCCCCCGGACTAATGAAATCTCTATTTTGACTTTGGATCAACAGAAACTCAGGATTTTTAGCCCAGTGCACTGGAAATCACAATATTGCCCCTATACAGCATCTCATAACGAATTCCAACCTAATCAGCTAGAAATCGCGATCGGCAATTTAGACCGACAAAAATCCTGATTTTGCCCTTGGAACGACGAAACCACTATTCTGACCCTGAATTGGCAGACACTCGTAATTCTTCATATGGTCAATAAAAAATCACAGAATTCCCTCATACAACTGTACATAATGATTTCCCACCCAATCGGTCGGAAATCGCAATTGGCAGTCTGGATCGGCAAAAATCCTGACTTTGCCCCCGGGCAAAAAAAATCCTATTCTAACCCTAAACCTGTAGAAACTCGTGTTTTTCTACCTAGCCAATCATTAATTGCAAAATTCCCTCATACAACTGCTCATTATGGTTTCCCATCCAATCAGCCAGAAATCACGATCGGCAATCCGGACTAGTAAAAATCCAAATTTTTCTCCCCAGGACTGACGAAATCCCTATTTTGACTCTTGGTAGGCATAAACTTGTGATTTTTAGTCAAGTGCACAGGAAATCACAGCATTGCCCCCCTACAGCTACTCATGTTGATTTGCCACTCGATTAGCCAGAAATTGTGATAGGCAGTCCGGAACGATAAAAATCCTGATTTTGCCCCCAGAAAGACGAAATCACAATTCAGACCCTGGTTCAGCAGAAACTCATGATTCTTTGTATGGCCAATAAAAAATCACATAATTCCCTCAAACAGCTGCACATAATGATTTCAAACCCAATCCGGCAAAAATCACAATCAGCTGTCCGAATCGGCAAAAATACCGAGGTTGCCCCCGGGCCGACGAAATCACTAGACCTGTAGAAACTCGTGATTCTTCGTTTGGTCAATAATAATTCACAGAATTTCCTCATACAACTGTTCATAATGATTTCCCACCCAATCAGCTAGAAATCGCGATCGGCAAGCCAGACAAGCAAAAATCTCGATTTTGCCCCCGGACCGATAAAATCACTATTCTGACTCTGGATCGGCTAAAACTCGGGATTTTCAGCCTAGTGCATTGGAAATCACAATATTGACCCCATACAGCATCTCATAACGAATTCCCATCAGATTAGCCAGAAATCACGATCGACAGTTTGGACCAGCAAAAATCTTGATTTTGCCCCCGGAGCGACGAAATCACAATTCAGACCCTGGACTGGCAGAAACCCGTGATTCTTTGTATGGTCAACAAAAAATCACAGAATTCCCTCAAACAGCTGTACATTATGATTTCCCACCCAATCAGGCAGAAATCACAATCAGCTGTCCGGACCGGCAAAAATGTCGTGGTTGCCCCCGGGTTGACAAAATCACTATTCTGACCTTGGATTGGCAGAAACTCGGGATTTTCAGCCTAGAGCACTGGAAATCACAATATTGACCCCATACAACGTCTCATAACGATTTCCCACCCAATCTGCTAGAAATCACAATCGACTGTCTAGACTGTCAAAAATCCCAATTTTGCCCCCAAACAGTCGAAATCACTATTATGTCGCTGGACGGGCTGAGACTTGTGATTTTCCATCCGGTCAATCAAAAATCAAAGAATGCCTTCATGTAGCTGCTCATAACGATTTCCCACCCAATCTGCCAGAAATCGCGATCGACCGCCTAGATGGGCAAAAATCCCAATTTTACCCTCGGACCGATGAAATCACTATTCTGACCCTAGACCGACTAAAACTTGTGATTTTTCATCCGGTCAACAAAACATAGATCGCCATCATGCAGCTGCTCGTAACAATTTCCCCCCAAATTTGCTAGAAAATCGCGATTGATTGCCTGGATGGACAAAAATCCTGATTTTGTTCTCGGAACGATAAAATCACTATTTTGACCCTAGACCGGCTAAAACTTGTGATTTTCCATCTGGCCAACCAAAAATTGTAGAGTGCCCTCATGCAACTGCTCATAGTGATTTCCCACCCAATGTGCCAGAAATCGCGATTGACAGCCCGGATGGGCAAAAATCCCGATTTTGCCCCTGGACTGATGAAATCAATATTCAAACCCTAGAGCGGCTAAAACTTATGATTCTCTGTCCAGTCAATCGAGAATCGTAGAATGCCCTCATGCAGCTGCTCATAACGATTTCCCACCCAATCTGCCAGAAATCGCGATCGACCATCCAGACTGATAAAAATCTCAATTTTGCCCTCGAATCAACGAAATCACTATTCTAACCCTGGACCGGCTGAAACTCGAGATTTTTTGTCTGGTCAATCAGAAATTATAGATTGCCCTCATGCAGCTACTCATAACAATTTCCCACCCAATTTGTAGGAAAACGCGATCGGCCCCCCCGAATGGGCAAAAATCCCGATTTGGTCCCTGAACCAACGAAATCACAATACTAACCCTGGACCGGTTGAAACTCATGATTTTCTGTTTGGTCAATCAAAAACCGTTGATTTCCCTCATGCAGCTGCTCAAAATGATTTCCCCCCTAATCTGCCAAAAATCGCGATCGACCACTCGGAAGTGCAAAAGTCCCGATTTTGCCCCTGGACTGACAAAATCACTATTCTGACCTTGGACCGGCTAAAACTTGTGATTTTCCATCTGGCCAACCAAAAATTGTAGAGTGCCCTCATGCAACTGCTCATAGTGATTTCCCACCCAATGTGCCAGAAATCGCGATTGACAGCCCGGATGGGCAAAAATCCCGATTTTGCCCCTGGACTGATGAAATCAATATTCAAACCCTAGAGCGGCTAAAACTTGTGATTCTCTGTCCAGTCAATCGAGAATCGTAGAATGCCCTCATGCAGCTGCTCATAACGATTTCCCACCCAATCTGCCAGAAATCGCGATCGACCATCCAGACTGATAAAAATCTCAATTTTGCCCTCGAATCAACGAAATCACTATTCTAACCCTGGACCGGCTGAAACTCGAGATTTTTTGTCTGGTCAATCAGAAATTATAGATTGCCCTCATGCAGCTACTCATAACAATTTCCCACCCAATTTGTAGGAAAACGCGATCGGCCCCCCCGAATGGGCAAAAATCCCGATTTGGTCCCTGAACCAACGAAATCACAATACTAACCCTGGACCGGTTGAAACTCATGATTTTCTGTTTGGTCAATCAAAAACCGTTGATTTCCCTCATGCAGCTGCTCAAAATGATTTCCCCCCTAATCTGCCAAAAATCGCGATCGACCACTCGGAAGGGCAAAAGTCCCGATTTTGCCCCTGGACTGACAAAATCACTATTCTGACCTTGGACCAGCTAAAACTTTTGATTTTTCGTCTAGTTAATCGAGAATCGTAAAATGCCCTCATACAGTTGCTCATAACGATTTCCCACCCAATCTACCAGAAATAGCGATCGACTGCCCAAACTGACAAAAATCCTGATTTTGCCCCCGGACAGTTGAAATCACTATTCTGTCGCTGGACCAGCTGAAACTAGAGATTTTTCGTCTGGTCAATCAGAAATCGTTGATTGCCCTCATGCAGATACCCAAAATGATTTCCCTCCCAATTTGCGAAAAATTGTGATCGATCGCCCAGACCAACAAAAATTTCAATTTTGCCCCCGGACAGTCGAAATCACCATTCTGCCGCTGGATCGGCTGAAACTTGTGATTTTCCATCTGGTCAAATAGAAATCGTTGAGTGCCCTCACGCAGCTGCTCATAACGATTTCCCTTTGAATATGCCAGAAATCACGACCGACCGCCCGGATGGGGAAAAATCCCGATTTTGCACGCGGACCGACGAAATCACTATTTTTGACCCTGGACCGGCTAAAACTCGTGATTTTCCATCCGGTCAATCAAAAATTGTAGAATGTCCTCTTGCAGCTGCTCATAACGATTTCCCACCCAATCTGCCTGAAATCGCGATCGACCGTCCTAAACGGGAAAAATCCTAATTTTTCCCCCGGACCATTGGAATAACTATTCTGACCATGGGCCAGCTAAAACTGGTGATTTTCCAATTGGTCTGCAAAAAATTGTAGAATGCCCTCATGCAGCTGCTCATAACGATTTCCTTTCAAATTTGCCAAAAATCGAGATCAACCACTCGGAAGGGCAAAAATCCCGATTTGCCCCCAGACTGACGAAATCACTATTCTAACCTAGACAGGCTGAAACACGTGACTTTTTGTTTGGTCAATCAAAAATCGTAGATTGCCCTCATGCAATTGCTCAGAACGATTTCCCACCTAATCTGCATGAAATCGCAATCGACCGCCTGGATGGGTAAAAATCCTAATTTTGCCCCTGGACTGTCGAAATCACAATTCTGTCGCTGGACCGACTGAAACTTGTGATTTCCCATCTGGTCAATCAGAAATTGTAGAATGCCCTCATGCAGCTGCTCATAACGATTTCCCTCCTAATTTGCCAAAAATCGCGACCGACTGCCTGGATGGGCAAAAATCCCAATTTTGCACCCGGACCGACGAAATATCTATTCTAACCCAGGACCGACTAAAACTTGTTATTTTCTGTCCGGTCAATCAAAAATTGTAGAATGCCCTCATGTAGCTGCTCATAACGATTTCCCACCAAATCTGCCTGAAATCGCGATCGACCGTCTAGACTTCCTGAACCAACGAAATCACTATTCTAACCCTGGACCGATTGAAACCCGTGATTTTCGGTCTGGTCAATCAAAAATCGTAGATTGCCCACATGCAGCTGCTCATAACGATTTCCCTCCCAATTTGCCAGAAATCGCAATCGACTGCCTGGAAGGGCAAAAACACCGTTTTTGCACCTGGACCGACGAAATCACTATTCTAACCCCGGACCGGCTGAAACTCGTAATTTTTCGCCTGGACAATCAAAAACCATAGGTTGCCCTCATGCAGCTGCTCATAGCGATTTCCCACCCAGTTTGCCAGAAATCGCAATTGACCGCCTGGATGGGAAAAAATCTTGATTTTCCCCTGGACAGTCGAAATCACTACTCTGTCGCTGGACTGGCCGAAACTTGTGATTTTTCGTCTGGTCAATTAGAAATCCTAGATTGCCCTCATGCAACTGCTCGTAATGATTTCCTTCCCAGTTTGCCTGAAATCCCGATCGACTGCCTAGATGGAAAAAAATCATGATTTTGCCCCTGGACAATCGAAATCACTATTCTGTCACTGTACCGGCTGAAACACGTGATTTTCCATCTGGCCAATTAGAAATCGTAGATAGCCCCCATGCAGCTACTCATAATGATTTCCCTCCAAACTAGCTAGAAATCGCGATCGACCCCCCAGAAGGGCACAAATCCTGATTTTACTCCCGGACCGACGAAATCACTATTCTAACCCCAGACCGGCTAAAACTCGTGATTTTTCTTTTGGCCAATCAAAAACCGTTGATTGCCCTCATGCAGCTACTCATAGCGATTTCCCACCCAATCCGCCAGAAATCGTGATCAACAGCCTCGATGGGCAAAAATCTCAATTTTGCTCCTGAACCGATGAAATCACTATTTTGACCCTGGACCAGCTGAAACTCATGATTTTTTGTCTGGTCAATCAAAAATCGTAGATTGCCCTCCTGCAGCTACTCATAGTGATTTCCCACCCAATCCGCCAGAAATCGTGATCAACCGCCAGGATGGGCAAAAATCCTGATTTTGCCCCTGGACCGGCTAAATCACTATTCAGACCCTGGACTGGCTGAAACTCGTCATTTTCTGTCTGGGCAATCAAAAATCCTAGGTTGCCCGCATGCAACTGCTCATAACGATTTCCCTCCCAATTTGCCAATAATCGCGATTGACTTCCCAGAAGGGCAAAAATCCCGTTTTTGCACCTGGACTGACGAAATCACTATTCTAACCTCAGACCAGCTAAAACTCGTGATTTTTTGCCTGGACAATCAAAAATTGTAGATTGCCCTCATGCAGCTGCTCATAGCGATTTCCCACCCAGTTTGCCAGAAATCACGATTGACCGCCTGGATGGGAAAAAATCTTGATTTTGCCCCCGGATAGTCAAAATCACTATTTTGACCCTGGACTAGCTAAAACTCGTGATTTTTCGTCTGGTCAATCAAAAATCGTAGATTGCCCTCATTCAGCTGCTCATAGCGATTTCCCACCCAATCTGCCAAAAATTGCAGTCGACCGGTTGGATGGGCAAAAATCTCGATTTTGCCCCCGAACCGACGAAATTACTATTCTAACCCTGGACCGGCTGAAACTCGTGATTTTCTGTCTAGTCAATCAAGAATCATTGATTGTCGTCATACAGCTGCTCATAACGTTTTCCCTCCCAATTTGCCAGAAATTGCCATCGACCTTCCAGAAGGGCAAAAATCCTGATGCAGCTACTCATAGCGATTTCCCACCCAATCCGCCAGAAATCGTGATCAACAGCCTCGATGGGCAAAAATCTCAATTTTGCTCCTGAACCGATGAAATCACTATTTTGACCCTGGACCAGCTGAAACTCATGATTTTTTGTCTGGTCAATCAAAAATCGTAGATTGCCCTCCTGCAGCTACTCATAGTGATTTCCCACCCAATCCGCCAGAAATCGTGATCAACCGCCAGGATGGGCAAAAATCCTGATTTTGCCCCTGGACCGGCTAAATCACTATTCAGACCCTGGACTGGCTGAAACTCGTCATTTTCTGTCTGGGCAATCAAAAATCCTAGGTTGCCCGCATGCAACTGCTCATAACGATTTCCCTCCCAATTTGCCAATAATCGCGATTGACTTCCCAGAAGGGCAAAAATCCCGTTTTTGCACCTGGACTGACGAAATCACTATTCTAACCTCAGACCAGCTAAAACTCGTGATTTTTTGCCTGGACAATCAAAAATTGTAGATTGCCCTCATGCAGCTGCTCATAGCGATTTCCCACCCAGTTTGCCAGAAATCACGATTGACCGCCTGGATGGGAAAAAATCTTGATTTTGCCCCCGGATAGTCAAAATCACTATTTTGACCCTGGACTAGCTAAAACTCGTGATTTTTCGTCTGGTCAATCAAAAATCGTAGATTGCCCTCATTCAGCTGCTCATAGCGATTTCCCACCCAATCTGCCAAAAATTGCAGTCGACCGGTTGGATGGGCAAAAATCTCGATTTTGCCCCCGAACCGACGAAATTACTATTCTAACCCTGGACCGGCTGAAACTCGTGATTTTCTGTCTAGTCAATCAAGAATCATTGATTGTCGTCATACAGCTGCTCATAACGTTTTCCCTCCCAATTTGCCAGAAATTGCCATCGACCTTCCAGAAGGGCAAAAATCCTGATGCAGCTACTCATAGCGATTTCCCACCCAATCCGCCAGAAATCGTGATCAACAGCCTCGATGGGCAAAAATCTCAATTTTGCTCCTGAACCGATGAAATCACTATTTTGACCCTGGACCAGCTGAAACTCATGATTTTTTGTCTGGTCAATCAAAAATCGTAGATTGCCCTCCTGCAGCTACTCATAGTGATTTCCCACCCAATCCGCCAGAAATCGTGATCAACCGCCAGGATGGGCAAAAATCCTGATTTTGCCCCTGGACCGGCTAAATCACTATTCAGACCCTGGACTGGCTGAAACTCGTCATTTTCTGTCTGGGCAATCAAAAATCCTAGGTTGCCCGCATGCAACTGCTCATAACGATTTCCCTCCCAATTTGCCAATAATCGCGATTGACTTCCCAGAAGGGCAAAAATCCCGTTTTTGCACCTGGACTGACGAAATCACTATTCTAACCTCAGACCAGCTAAAACTCGTGATTTTTTGCCTGGACAATCAAAAATTGTAGATTGCCCTCATGCAGCTGCTCATAGCGATTTCCCACCCAGTTTGCCAGAAATCACGATTGACCGCCTGGATGGGAAAAAATCTTGATTTTGCCCCCGGATAGTCAAAATCACTATTTTGACCCTGGACTAGCTAAAACTCGTGATTTTTCGTCTGGTCAATCAAAAATCGTAGATTGCCCTCATTCAGCTGCTCATAGCGATTTCCCACCCAATCTGCCAAAAATTGCAGTCGACCGGTTGGATGGGCAAAAATCTCGATTTTGCCCCCGAACCGACGAAATTACTATTCTAACCCTGGACCGGCTGAAACTCGTGATTTTCTGTCTAGTCAATCAAGAATCATTGATTGTCGTCATACAGCTGCTCATAACGTTTTCCCTCCCAATTTGCCAGAAATTGCCATCGACCTTCCAGAAGGGCAAAAATCCTGATGCAGCTACTCATAGCGATTTCCCACCCAATCCGCCAGAAATCGTGATCAACAGCCTCGATGGGCAAAAATCTCAATTTTGCTCCTGAACCGATGAAATCACTATTTTGACCCTGGACCAGCTGAAACTCATGATTTTTTGTCTGGTCAATCAAAAATCGTAGATTGCCCTCCTGCAGCTACTCATAGTGATTTCCCACCCAATCCGCCAGAAATCGTGATCAACCGCCAGGATGGGCAAAAATCCTGATTTTGCCCCTGGACCGGCTAAATCACTATTCAGACCCTGGACTGGCTGAAACTCGTCATTTTCTGTCTGGGCAATCAAAAATCCTAGGTTGCCCGCATGCAACTGCTCATAACGATTTCCCTCCCAATTTGCCAATAATCGCGATTGACTTCCCAGAAGGGCAAAAATCCCGTTTTTGCACCTGGACTGACGAAATCACTATTCTAACCTCAGACCAGCTAAAACTCGTGATTTTTTGCCTGGACAATCAAAAATTGTAGATTGCCCTCATGCAGCTGCTCATAGCGATTTCCCACCCAGTTTGCCAGAAATCACGATTGACCGCCTGGATGGGAAAAAATCTTGATTTTGCCCCCGGATAGTCAAAATCACTATTTTGACCCTGGACTAGCTAAAACTCGTGATTTTTCGTCTGGTCAATCAAAAATCGTAGATTGCCCTCATTCAGCTGCTCATAGCGATTTCCCACCCAATCTGCCAAAAATTGCAGTCGACCGGTTGGATGGGCAAAAATCTCGATTTTGCCCCCGAACCGACGAAATTACTATTCTAACCCTGGACCGGCTGAAACTCGTGATTTTCTGTCTAGTCAATCAAGAATCATTGATTGTCGTCATACAGCTGCTCATAACGTTTTCCCTCCCAATTTGCCAGAAATTGCCATCGACCTTCCAGAAGGGCAAAAATCCTGATGCAGCTACTCATAGCGATTTCCCACCCAATCCGCCAGAAATCGTGATCAACAGCCTCGATGGGCAAAAATCTCAATTTTGCTCCTGAACCGATGAAATCACTATTTTGACCCTGGACCAGCTGAAACTCATGATTTTTTGTCTGGTCAATCAAAAATCGTAGATTGCCCTCCTGCAGCTACTCATAGTGATTTCCCACCCAATCCGCCAGAAATCGTGATCAACCGCCAGGATGGGCAAAAATCCTGATTTTGCCCCTGGACCGGCTAAATCACTATTCAGACCCTGGACTGGCTGAAACTCGTCATTTTCTGTCTGGGCAATCAAAAATCCTAGGTTGCCCGCATGCAACTGCTCATAACGATTTCCCTCCCAATTTGCCAATAATCGCGATTGACTTCCCAGAAGGGCAAAAATCCCGTTTTTGCACCTGGACTGACGAAATCACTATTCTAACCTCAGACCAGCTAAAACTCGTGATTTTTTGCCTGGACAATCAAAAATTGTAGATTGCCCTCATGCAGCTGCTCATAGCGATTTCCCACCCAGTTTGCCAAAAATCACGATTGACCGCCTGGATGGGAAAAAATCTTGATTTTGCCCCCGGATAGTCAAAATCACTATTTTGACCCTGGACTAGCTAAAACTCGTGATTTTTCGTCTGGTCAATCAAAAATCGTAGATTGCCCTCATTCAGCTGCTCATAGCGATTTCCCACCCAATCTGCCAAAAATTGCAGTCGACCGGTTGGATGGGCAAAAATCTCGATTTTGCCCCCGAACCGACGAAATTACTATTCTAACCCTGGACCGGCTGAAACTCGTGATTTTCTGTCTAGTCAATCAAGAATCATTGATTGTCGTCATACAGCTGCTCATAACGTTTTCCCTCCCAATTTGCCAGAAATTGCCATCGACCTTCCAGAAGGGCAAAAATCCTGATGCAGCTACTCATAGCGATTTCCCACCCAATCCGCCAGAAATCGTGATCAACAGCCTCGATGGGCAAAAATCTCAATTTTGCTCCTGAACCGATGAAATCACTATTTTGACCCTGGACCAGCTGAAACTCATGATTTTTTGTCTGGTCAATCAAAAATCGTAGATTGCCCTCCTGCAGCTACTCATAGTGATTTCCCACCCAATCCGCCAGAAATCGTGATCAACCGCCAGGATGGGCAAAAATCCTGATTTTGCCCCTGGACCGGCTAAATCACTATTCAGACCCTGGACTGGCTGAAACTCGTCATTTTCTGTCTGGGCAATCAAAAATCCTAGGTTGCCCGCATGCAACTGCTCATAACGATTTCCCTCCCAATTTGCCAATAATCGCGATTGACTTCCCAGAAGGGCAAAAATCCCGTTTTTGCACCTGGACTGACGAAATCACTATTCTAACCTCAGACCAGCTAAAACTCGTGATTTTTTGCCTGGACAATCAAAAATTGTAGATTGCCCTCATGCAGCTGCTCATAGCGATTTCCCACCCAGTTTGCCAGAAATCACGATTGACCGCCTGGATGGGAAAAAATCTTGATTTTGCCCCCGGATAGTCAAAATCACTATTTTGACCCTGGACTAGCTAAAACTCGTGATTTTTCGTCTGGTCAATCAAAAATCGTAGATTGCCCTCATTCAGCTGCTCATAGCGATTTCCCACCCAATCTGCCAAAAATTGCAGTCGACCGGTTGGATGGGCAAAAATCTCGATTTTGCCCCCGAACCGACGAAATTACTATTCTAACCCTGGACCGGCTGAAACTCGTGATTTTCTGTCTAGTCAATCAAGAATCATTGATTGTCGTCATACAGCTGCTCATAACGTTTTCCCTCCCAATTTGCCAGAAATTGCCATCGACCTTCCAGAAGGGCAAAAATCCTGATGCAGCTACTCATAGCGATTTCCCACCCAATCCGCCAGAAATCGTGATCAACAGCCTCGATGGGCAAAAATCTCAATTTTGCTCCTGAACCGATGAAATCACTATTTTGACCCTGGACCAGCTGAAACTCATGATTTTTTGTCTGGTCAATCAAAAATCGTAGATTGCCCTCCTGCAGCTACTCATAGTGATTTCCCACCCAATCCGCCAGAAATCGTGATCAACCGCCAGGATGGGCAAAAATCCTGATTTTGCCCCTGGACCGGCTAAATCACTATTCAGACCCTGGACTGGCTGAAACTCGTCATTTTCTGTCTGGGCAATCAAAAATCCTAGGTTGCCCGCATGCAACTGCTCATAACGATTTCCCTCCCAATTTGCCAATAATCGCGATTGACTTCCCAGAAGGGCAAAAATCCCGTTTTTGCACCTGGACTGACGAAATCACTATTCTAACCTCAGACCAGCTAAAACTCGTGATTTTTTGCCTGGACAATCAAAAATTGTAGATTGCCCTCATGCAGCTGCTCATAGCGATTTCCCACCCAGTTTGCCAGAAATCACGATTGACCGCCTGGATGGGAAAAAATCTTGATTTTGCCCCCGGATAGTCAAAATCACTATTTTGACCCTGGACTAGCTAAAACTCGTGATTTTTCGTCTGGTCAATCAAAAATCGTAGATTGCCCTCATTCAGCTGCTCATAGCGATTTCCCACCCAATCTGCCAAAAATTGCAGTCGACCGGTTGGATGGGCAAAAATCTCGATTTTGCCCCCGAACCGACGAAATTACTATTCTAACCCTGGACCGGCTGAAACTCGTGATTTTCTGTCTAGTCAATCAAGAATCATTGATTGTCGTCATACAGCTGCTCATAACGTTTTCCCTCCCAATTTGCCAGAAATTGCCATCGACCTTCCAGAAGGGCAAAAATCCTGATGCAGCTACTCATAGCGATTTCCCACCCAATCCGCCAGAAATCGTGATCAACAGCCTCGATGGGCAAAAATCTCAATTTTGCTCCTGAACCGATGAAATCACTATTTTGACCCTGGACCAGCTGAAACTCATGATTTTTTGTCTGGTCAATCAAAAATCGTAGATTGCCCTCCTGCAGCTACTCATAGTGATTTCCCACCCAATCCGCCAGAAATCGTGATCAACCGCCAGGATGGGCAAAAATCCTGATTTTGCCCCTGGACCGGCTAAATCACTATTCAGACCCTGGACTGGCTGAAACTCGTCATTTTCTGTCTGGGCAATCAAAAATCCTAGGTTGCCCGCATGCAACTGCTCATAACGATTTCCCTCCCAATTTGCCAATAATCGCGATTGACTTCCCAGAAGGGCAAAAATCCCGTTTTTGCACCTGGACTGACGAAATCACTATTCTAACCTCAGACCAGCTAAAACTCGTGATTTTTTGCCTGGACAATCAAAAATTGTAGATTGCCCTCATGCAGCTGCTCATAGCGATTTCCCACCCAGTTTGCCAGAAATCACGATTGACCGCCTGGATGGGAAAAAATCTTGATTTTGCCCCCGGATAGTCAAAATCACTATTTTGACCCTGGACTAGCTAAAACTCGTGATTTTTCGTCTGGTCAATCAAAAATCGTAGATTGCCCTCATTCAGCTGCTCATAGCGATTTCCCACCCAATCTGCCAAAAATTGCAGTCGACCGGTTGGATGGGCAAAAATCTCGATTTTGCCCCCGAACCGACGAAATTACTATTCTAACCCTGGACCGGCTGAAACTCGTGATTTTCTGTCTAGTCAATCAAGAATCATTGATTGTCGTCATACAGCTGCTCATAACGTTTTCCCTCCCAATTTGCCAGAAATTGCCATCGACCTTCCAGAAGGGCAAAAATCCTGATGCAGCTACTCATAGCGATTTCCCACCCAATCCGCCAGAAATCGTGATCAACAGCCTCGATGGGCAAAAATCTCAATTTTGCTCCTGAACCGATGAAATCACTATTTTGACCCTGGACCAGCTGAAACTCATGATTTTTTGTCTGGTCAATCAAAAATCGTAGATTGCCCTCCTGCAGCTACTCATAGTGATTTCCCACCCAATCCGCCAGAAATCGTGATCAACCGCCAGGATGGGCAAAAATCCTGATTTTGCCCCTGGACCGGCTAAATCACTATTCAGACCCTGGACTGGCTGAAACTCGTCATTTTCTGTCTGGGCAATCAAAAATCCTAGGTTGCCCGCATGCAACTGCTCATAACGATTTCCCTCCCAATTTGCCAATAATCGCGATTGACTTCCCAGAAGGGCAAAAATCCCGTTTTTGCACCTGGACTGACGAAATCACTATTCTAACCTCAGACCAGCTAAAACTCGTGATTTTTTGCCTGGACAATCAAAAATTGTAGATTGCCCTCATGCAGCTGCTCATAGCGATTTCCCACCCAGTTTGCCAGAAATCACGATTGACCGCCTGGATGGGAAAAAATCTTGATTTTGCCCCCGGATAGTCAAAATCACTATTTTGACCCTGGACTAGCTAAAACTCGTGATTTTTCGTCTGGTCAATCAAAAATCGTAGATTGCCCTCATTCAGCTGCTCATAGCGATTTCCCACCCAATCTGCCAAAAATTGCAGTCGACCGGTTGGATGGGCAAAAATCTCGATTTTGCCCCCGAACCGACGAAATTACTATTCTAACCCTGGACCGGCTGAAACTCGTGATTTTCTGTCTAGTCAATCAAGAATCATTGATTGTCGTCATACAGCTGCTCATAACGTTTTCCCTCCCAATTTGCCAGAAATTGCCATCGACCTTCCAGAAGGGCAAAAATCCTGATGCAGCTACTCATAGCGATTTCCCACCCAATCCGCCAGAAATCGTGATCAACAGCCTCGATGGGCAAAAATCTCAATTTTGCTCCTGAACCGATGAAATCACTATTTTGACCCTGGACCAGCTGAAACTCATGATTTTTTGTCTGGTCAATCAAAAATCGTAGATTGCCCTCCTGCAGCTACTCATAGTGATTTCCCACCCAATCCGCCAGAAATCGTGATCAACCGCCAGGATGGGCAAAAATCCTGATTTTGCCCCTGGACCGGCTAAATCACTATTCAGACCCTGGACTGGCTGAAACTCGTCATTTTCTGTCTGGGCAATCAAAAATCCTAGGTTGCCCGCATGCAACTGCTCATAACGATTTCCCTCCCAATTTGCCAATAATCGCGATTGACTTCCCAGAAGGGCAAAAATCCCGTTTTTGCACCTGGACTGACGAAATCACTATTCTAACCTCAGACCAGCTAAAACTCGTGATTTTTTGCCTGGACAATCAAAAATTGTAGATTGCCCTCATGCAGCTGCTCATAGCGATTTCCCACCCAGTTTGCCAGAAATCACGATTGACCGCCTGGATGGGAAAAAATCTTGATTTTGCCCCCGGATAGTCAAAATCACTATTTTGACCCTGGACTAGCTAAAACTCGTGATTTTTCGTCTGGTCAATCAAAAATCGTAGATTGCCCTCATTCAGCTGCTCATAGCGATTTCCCACCCAATCTGCCAAAAATTGCAGTCGACCGGTTGGATGGGCAAAAATCTCGATTTTGCCCCCGAACCGACGAAATTACTATTCTAACCCTGGACCGGCTGAAACTCGTGATTTTCTGTCTAGTCAATCAAGAATCATTGATTGTCGTCATACAGCTGCTCATAACGTTTTCCCTCCCAATTTGCCAGAAATTGCCATCGACCTTCCAGAAGGGCAAAAATCCTGATGCAGCTACTCATAGCGATTTCCCACCCAATCCGCCAGAAATCGTGATCAACAGCCTCGATGGGCAAAAATCTCAATTTTGCTCCTGAACCGATGAAATCACTATTTTGACCCTGGACCAGCTGAAACTCATGATTTTTTGTCTGGTCAATCAAAAATCGTAGATTGCCCTCCTGCAGCTACTCATAGTGATTTCCCACCCAATCCGCCAGAAATCGTGATCAACCGCCAGGATGGGCAAAAATCCTGATTTTGCCCCTGGACCGGCTAAATCACTATTCAGACCCTGGACTGGCTGAAACTCGTCATTTTCTGTCTGGGCAATCAAAAATCCTAGGTTGCCCGCATGCAACTGCTCATAACGATTTCCCTCCCAATTTGCCAATAATCGCGATTGACTTCCCAGAAGGGCAAAAATCCCGTTTTTGCACCTGGACTGACGAAATCACTATTCTAACCTCAGACCAGCTAAAACTCGTGATTTTTTGCCTGGACAATCAAAAATTGTAGATTGCCCTCATGCAGCTGCTCATAGCGATTTCCCACCCAGTTTGCCAGAAATCACGATTGACCGCCTGGATGGGAAAAAATCTTGATTTTGCCCCCGGATAGTCAAAATCACTATTTTGACCCTGGACTAGCTAAAACTCGTGATTTTTCGTCTGGTCAATCAAAAATCGTAGATTGCCCTCATTCAGCTGCTCATAGCGATTTCCCACCCAATCTGCCAAAAATTGCAGTCGACCGGTTGGATGGGCAAAAATCTCGATTTTGCCCCCGAACCGACGAAATTACTATTCTAACCCTGGACCGGCTGAAACTCGTGATTTTCTGTCTAGTCAATCAAGAATCATTGATTGTCGTCATACAGCTGCTCATAACGTTTTCCCTCCCAATTTGCCAGAAATTGCCATCGACCTTCCAGAAGGGCAAAAATCCTGATGCAGCTACTCATAGCGATTTCCCACCCAATCCGCCAGAAATCGTGATCAACAGCCTCGATGGGCAAAAATCTCAATTTTGCTCCTGAACCGATGAAATCACTATTTTGACCCTGGACCAGCTGAAACTCATGATTTTTTGTCTGGTCAATCAAAAATCGTAGATTGCCCTCCTGCAGCTACTCATAGTGATTTCCCACCCAATCCGCCAGAAATCGTGATCAACCGCCAGGATGGGCAAAAATCCTGATTTTGCCCCTGGACCGGCTAAATCACTATTCAGACCCTGGACTGGCTGAAACTCGTCATTTTCTGTCTGGGCAATCAAAAATCCTAGGTTGCCCGCATGCAACTGCTCATAACGATTTCCCTCCCAATTTGCCAATAATCGCGATTGACTTCCCAGAAGGGCAAAAATCCCGTTTTTGCACCTGGACTGACGAAATCACTATTCTAACCTCAGACCAGCTAAAACTCGTGATTTTTTGCCTGGACAATCAAAAATTGTAGATTGCCCTCATGCAGCTGCTCATAGCGATTTCCCACCCAGTTTGCCAGAAATCACGATTGACCGCCTGGATGGGAAAAAATCTTGATTTTGCCCCCGGATAGTCAAAATCACTATTTTGACCCTGGACTAGCTAAAACTCGTGATTTTTCGTCTGGTCAATCAAAAATCGTAGATTGCCCTCATTCAGCTGCTCATAGCGATTTCCCACCCAATCTGCCAAAAATTGCAGTCGACCGGTTGGATGGGCAAAAATCTCGATTTTGCCCCCGAACCGACGAAATTACTATTCTAACCCTGGACCGGCTGAAACTCGTGATTTTCTGTCTAGTCAATCAAGAATCATTGATTGTCGTCATACAGCTGCTCATAACGTTTTCCCTCCCAATTTGCCAGAAATTGCCATCGACCTTCCAGAAGGGCAAAAATCCTGATGCAGCTACTCATAGCGATTTCCCACCCAATCCGCCAGAAATCGTGATCAACAGCCTCGATGGGCAAAAATCTCAATTTTGCTCCTGAACCGATGAAATCACTATTTTGACCCTGGACCAGCTGAAACTCATGATTTTTTGTCTGGCCAATCAAAAATCGTAGATTGCCCTCCTGCAGCTACTCATAGTGATTTCCCACCCAATCCGCCAGAAATCGTGATCAACCGCCAGGATGGGCAAAAATCCTGATTTTGCCCCTGGACCGGCTAAATCACTATTCAGACCCTGGACTGGCTGAAACTCGTCATTTTCTGTCTGGGCAATCAAAAATCCTAGGTTGCCCGCATGCAACTGCTCATAACGATTTCCCTCCCAATTTGCCAATAATCGCGATTGACTTCCCAGAAGGGCAAAAATCCCGTTTTTGCACCTGGACTGACGAAATCACTATTCTAACCTCAGACCAGCTAAAACTCGTGATTTTTTGCCTGGACAATCAAAAATTGTAGATTGCCCTCATGCAGCTGCTCATAGCGATTTCCCACCCAGTTTGCCAAAAATCACGATTGACCGCCTGGATGGGAAAAAATCTTGATTTTGCCCCCGGATAGTCAAAATCACTATTTTGACCCTGGACTAGCTAAAACTCGTGATTTTTCGTCTGGTCAATCAAAAATCGTAGATTGCCCTCATTCAGCTGCTCATAGCGATTTCCCACCCAATCTGCCAAAAATTGCAGTCGACCGGTTGGATGGGCAAAAATCTCGATTTTGCCCCCGAACCGACGAAATTACTATTCTAACCCTGGACCGGCTGAAACTCGTGATTTTCTGTCTAGTCAATCAAGAATCATTGATTGTCGTCATACAGCTGCTCATAACGTTTTCCCTCCCAATTTGCCAGAAATTGCCATCGACCTTCCAGAAGGGCAAAAATCCTGATGCAGCTACTCATAGCGATTTCCCACCCAATCCGCCAGAAATCGTGATCAACAGCCTCGATGGGCAAAAATCTCAATTTTGCTCCTGAACCGATGAAATCACTATTTTGACCCTGGACCAGCTGAAACTCATGATTTTTTGTCTGGTCAATCAAAAATCGTAGATTGCCCTCCTGCAGCTACTCATAGTGATTTCCCACCCAATCCGCCAGAAATCGTGATCAACCGCCAGGATGGGCAAAAATCCTGATTTTGCCCCTGGACCGGCTAAATCACTATTCAGACCCTGGACTGGCTGAAACTCGTCATTTTCTGTCTGGGCAATCAAAAATCCTAGGTTGCCCGCATGCAACTGCTCATAACGATTTCCCTCCCAATTTGCCAATAATCGCGATTGACTTCCCAGAAGGGCAAAAATCCCGTTTTTGCACCTGGACTGACGAAATCACTATTCTAACCTCAGACCAGCTAAAACTCGTGATTTTTTGCCTGGACAATCAAAAATTGTAGATTGCCCTCATGCAGCTGCTCATAGCGATTTCCCACCCAGTTTGCCAGAAATCACGATTGACCGCCTGGATGGGAAAAAATCTTGATTTTGCCCCCGGATAGTCAAAATCACTATTTTGACCCTGGACTAGCTAAAACTCGTGATTTTTCGTCTGGTCAATCAAAAATCGTAGATTGCCCTCATTCAGCTGCTCATAGCGATTTCCCACCCAATCTGCCAAAAATTGCAGTCGACCGGTTGGATGGGCAAAAATCTCGATTTTGCCCCCGAACCGACGAAATTACTATTCTAACCCTGGACCGGCTGAAACTCGTGATTTTCTGTCTAGTCAATCAAGAATCATTGATTGTCGTCATACAGCTGCTCATAACGTTTTCCCTCCCAATTTGCCAGAAATTGCCATCGACCTTCCAGAAGGGCAAAAATCCTGATGCAGCTACTCATAGCGATTTCCCACCCAATCCGCCAGAAATCGTGATCAACAGCCTCGATGGGCAAAAATCTCAATTTTGCTCCTGAACCGATGAAATCACTATTTTGACCCTGGACCAGCTGAAACTCATGATTTTTTGTCTGGTCAATCAAAAATCGTAGATTGCCCTCCTGCAGCTACTCATAGTGATTTCCCACCCAATCCGCCAGAAATCGTGATCAACCGCCAGGATGGGCAAAAATCCTGATTTTGCCCCTGGACCGGCTAAATCACTATTCAGACCCTGGACTGGCTGAAACTCGTCATTTTCTGTCTGGGCAATCAAAAATCCTAGGTTGCCCGCATGCAACTGCTCATAACGATTTCCCTCCCAATTTGCCAATAATCGCGATTGACTTCCCAGAAGGGCAAAAATCCCGTTTTTGCACCTGGACTGACGAAATCACTATTCTAACCTCAGACCAGCTAAAACTCGTGATTTTTTGCCTGGACAATCAAAAATTGTAGATTGCCCTCATGCAGCTGCTCATAGCGATTTCCCACCCAGTTTGCCAGAAATCACGATTGACCGCCTGGATGGGAAAAAATCTTGATTTTGCCCCCGGATAGTCAAAATCACTATTTTGACCCTGGACTAGCTAAAACTCGTGATTTTTCGTCTGGTCAATCAAAAATCGTAGATTGCCCTCATTCAGCTGCTCATAGCGATTTCCCACCCAATCTGCCAAAAATTGCAGTCGACCGGTTGGATGGGCAAAAATCTCGATTTTGCCCCCGAACCGACGAAATTACTATTCTAACCCTGGACCGGCTGAAACTCGTGATTTTCTGTCTAGTCAATCAAGAATCATTGATTGTCGTCATACAGCTGCTCATAACGTTTTCCCTCCCAATTTGCCAGAAATTGCCATCGACCTTCCAGAAGGGCAAAAATCCTGATGCAGCTACTCATAGCGATTTCCCACCCAATCCGCCAGAAATCGTGATCAACAGCCTCGATGGGCAAAAATCTCAATTTTGCTCCTGAACCGATGAAATCACTATTTTGACCCTGGACCAGCTGAAACTCATGATTTTTTGTCTGGTCAATCAAAAATCGTAGATTGCCCTCCTGCAGCTACTCATAGTGATTTCCCACCCAATCCGCCAGAAATCGTGATCAACCGCCAGGATGGGCAAAAATCCTGATTTTGCCCCTGGACCGGCTAAATCACTATTCAGACCCTGGACTGGCTGAAACTCGTCATTTTCTGTCTGGGCAATCAAAAATCCTAGGTTGCCCGCATGCAACTGCTCATAACGATTTCCCTCCCAATTTGCCAATAATCGCGATTGACTTCCCAGAAGGGCAAAAATCCCGTTTTTGCACCTGGACTGACGAAATCACTATTCTAACCTCAGACCAGCTAAAACTCGTGATTTTTTGCCTGGACAATCAAAAATTGTAGATTGCCCTCATGCAGCTGCTCATAGCGATTTCCCACCCAGTTTGCCAGAAATCACGATTGACCGCCTGGATGGGAAAAAATCTTGATTTTGCCCCCGGATAGTCAAAATCACTATTTTGACCCTGGACTAGCTAAAACTCGTGATTTTTCGTCTGGTCAATCAAAAATCGTAGATTGCCCTCATTCAGCTGCTCATAGCGATTTCCCACCCAATCTGCCAAAAATTGCAGTCGACCGGTTGGATGGGCAAAAATCTCGATTTTGCCCCCGAACCGACGAAATTACTATTCTAACCCTGGACCGGCTGAAACTCGTGATTTTCTGTCTAGTCAATCAAGAATCATTGATTGTCGTCATACAGCTGCTCATAACGTTTTCCCTCCCAATTTGCCAGAAATTGCCATCGACCTTCCAGAAGGGCAAAAATCCTGATGCAGCTACTCATAGCGATTTCCCACCCAATCCGCCAGAAATCGTGATCAACAGCCTCGATGGGCAAAAATCTCAATTTTGCTCCTGAACCGATGAAATCACTATTTTGACCCTGGACCAGCTGAAACTCATGATTTTTTGTCTGGTCAATCAAAAATCGTAGATTGCCCTCCTGCAGCTACTCATAGTGATTTCCCACCCAATCCGCCAGAAATCGTGATCAACCGCCAGGATGGGCAAAAATCCTGATTTTGCCCCTGGACCGGCTAAATCACTATTCAGACCCTGGACTGGCTGAAACTCGTCATTTTCTGTCTGGGCAATCAAAAATCCTAGGTTGCCCGCATGCAACTGCTCATAACGATTTCCCTCCCAATTTGCCAATAATCGCGATTGACTTCCCAGAAGGGCAAAAATCCCGTTTTTGCACCTGGACTGACGAAATCACTATTCTAACCTCAGACCAGCTAAAACTCGTGATTTTTTGCCTGGACAATCAAAAATTGTAGATTGCCCTCATGCAGCTGCTCATAGCGATTTCCCACCCAGTTTGCCAGAAATCACGATTGACCGCCTGGATGGGAAAAAATCTTGATTTTGCCCCCGGATAGTCAAAATCACTATTTTGACCCTGGACTAGCTAAAACTCGTGATTTTTCGTCTGGTCAATCAAAAATCGTAGATTGCCCTCATTCAGCTGCTCATAGCGATTTCCCACCCAATCTGCCAAAAATTGCAGTCGACCGGTTGGATGGGCAAAAATCTCGATTTTGCCCCCGAACCGACGAAATTACTATTCTAACCCTGGACCGGCTGAAACTCGTGATTTTCTGTCTAGTCAATCAAGAATCATTGATTGTCGTCATACAGCTGCTCATAACGTTTTCCCTCCCAATTTGCCAGAAATTGCCATCGACCTTCCAGAAGGGCAAAAATCCTGATGCAGCTACTCATAGCGATTTCCCACCCAATCCGCCAGAAATCGTGATCAACAGCCTCGATGGGCAAAAATCTCAATTTTGCTCCTGAACCGATGAAATCACTATTTTGACCCTGGACCAGCTGAAACTCATGATTTTTTGTCTGGTCAATCAAAAATCGTAGATTGCCCTCCTGCAGCTACTCATAGTGATTTCCCACCCAATCCGCCAGAAATCGTGATCAACCGCCAGGATGGGCAAAAATCCTGATTTTGCCCCTGGACCGGCTAAATCACTATTCAGACCCTGGACTGGCTGAAACTCGTCATTTTCTGTCTGGGCAATCAAAAATCCTAGGTTGCCCGCATGCAACTGCTCATAACGATTTCCCTCCCAATTTGCCAATAATCGCGATTGACTTCCCAGAAGGGCAAAAATCCCGTTTTTGCACCTGGACTGACGAAATCACTATTCTAACCTCAGACCAGCTAAAACTCGTGATTTTTTGCCTGGACAATCAAAAATTGTAGATTGCCCTCATGCAGCTGCTCATAGCGATTTCCCACCCAGTTTGCCAGAAATCACGATTGACCGCCTGGATGGGAAAAAATCTTGATTTTGCCCCCGGATAGTCAAAATCACTATTTTGACCCTGGACTAGCTAAAACTCGTGATTTTTCGTCTGGTCAATCAAAAATCGTAGATTGCCCTCATTCAGCTGCTCATAGCGATTTCCCACCCAATCTGCCAAAAATTGCAGTCGACCGGTTGGATGGGCAAAAATCTCGATTTTGCCCCCGAACCGACGAAATTACTATTCTAACCCTGGACCGGCTGAAACTCGTGATTTTCTGTCTAGTCAATCAAGAATCATTGATTGTCGTCATACAGCTGCTCATAACGTTTTCCCTCCCAATTTGCCAGAAATTGCCATCGACCTTCCAGAAGGGCAAAAATCCTGATGCAGCTACTCATAGCGATTTCCCACCCAATCCGCCAGAAATCGTGATCAACAGCCTCGATGGGCAAAAATCTCAATTTTGCTCCTGAACCGATGAAATCACTATTTTGACCCTGGACCAGCTGAAACTCATGATTTTTTGTCTGGTCAATCAAAAATCGTAGATTGCCCTCCTGCAGCTACTCATAGTGATTTCCCACCCAATCCGCCAGAAATCGTGATCAACCGCCAGGATGGGCAAAAATCCTGATTTTGCCCCTGGACCGGCTAAATCACTATTCAGACCCTGGACTGGCTGAAACTCGTCATTTTCTGTCTGGGCAATCAAAAATCCTAGGTTGCCCGCATGCAACTGCTCATAACGATTTCCCTCCCAATTTGCCAATAATCGCGATTGACTTCCCAGAAGGGCAAAAATCCCGTTTTTGCACCTGGACTGACGAAATCACTATTCTAACCTCAGACCAGCTAAAACTCGTGATTTTTTGCCTGGACAATCAAAAATTGTAGATTGCCCTCATGCAGCTGCTCATAGCGATTTCCCACCCAGTTTGCCAGAAATCACGATTGACCGCCTGGATGGGAAAAAATCTTGATTTTGCCCCCGGATAGTCAAAATCACTATTTTGACCCTGGACTAGCTAAAACTCGTGATTTTTCGTCTGGTCAATCAAAAATCGTAGATTGCCCTCATTCAGCTGCTCATAGCGATTTCCCACCCAATCTGCCAAAAATTGCAGTCGACCGGTTGGATGGGCAAAAATCTCGATTTTGCCCCCGAACCGACGAAATTACTATTCTAACCCTGGACCGGCTGAAACTCGTGATTTTCTGTCTAGTCAATCAAGAATCATTGATTGTCGTCATACAGCTGCTCATAACGTTTTCCCTCCCAATTTGCCAGAAATTGCCATCGACCTTCCAGAAGGGCAAAAATCCTGATGCAGCTACTCATAGCGATTTCCCACCCAATCCGCCAGAAATCGTGATCAACAGCCTCGATGGGCAAAAATCTCAATTTTGCTCCTGAACCGATGAAATCACTATTTTGACCCTGGACCAGCTGAAACTCATGATTTTTTGTCTGGTCAATCAAAAATCGTAGATTGCCCTCCTGCAGCTACTCATAGTGATTTCCCACCCAATCCGCCAGAAATCGTGATCAACCGCCAGGATGGGCAAAAATCCTGATTTTGCCCCTGGACCGGCTAAATCACTATTCAGACCCTGGACTGGCTGAAACTCGTCATTTTCTGTCTGGGCAATCAAAAATCCTAGGTTGCCCGCATGCAACTGCTCATAACGATTTCCCTCCCAATTTGCCAATAATCGCGATTGACTTCCCAGAAGGGCAAAAATCCCGTTTTTGCACCTGGACTGACGAAATCACTATTCTAACCTCAGACCAGCTAAAACTCGTGATTTTTTGCCTGGACAATCAAAAATTGTAGATTGCCCTCATGCAGCTGCTCATAGCGATTTCCCACCCAGTTTGCCAGAAATCACGATTGACCGCCTGGATGGGAAAAAATCTTGATTTTGCCCCCGGATAGTCAAAATCACTATTTTGACCCTGGACTAGCTAAAACTCGTGATTTTTCGTCTGGTCAATCAAAAATCGTAGATTGCCCTCATTCAGCTGCTCATAGCGATTTCCCACCCAATCTGCCAAAAATTGCAGTCGACCGGTTGGATGGGCAAAAATCTCGATTTTGCCCCCGAACCGACGAAATTACTATTCTAACCCTGGACCGGCTGAAACTCGTGATTTTCTGTCTAGTCAATCAAGAATCATTGATTGTCGTCATACAGCTGCTCATAACGTTTTCCCTCCCAATTTGCCAGAAATTGCCATCGACCTTCCAGAAGGGCAAAAATCCTGATGCAGCTACTCATAGCGATTTCCCACCCAATCCGCCAGAAATCGTGATCAACAGCCTCGATGGGCAAAAATCTCAATTTTGCTCCTGAACCGATGAAATCACTATTTTGACCCTGGACCAGCTGAAACTCATGATTTTTTGTCTGGTCAATCAAAAATCGTAGATTGCCCTCCTGCAGCTACTCATAGTGATTTCCCACCCAATCCGCCAGAAATCGTGATCAACCGCCAGGATGGGCAAAAATCCTGATTTTGCCCCTGGACCGGCTAAATCACTATTCAGACCCTGGACTGGCTGAAACTCGTCATTTTCTGTCTGGGCAATCAAAAATCCTAGGTTGCCCGCATGCAACTGCTCATAACGATTTCCCTCCCAATTTGCCAATAATCGCGATTGACTTCCCAGAAGGGCAAAAATCCCGTTTTTGCACCTGGACTGACGAAATCACTATTCTAACCTCAGACCAGCTAAAACTCGTGATTTTTTGCCTGGACAATCAAAAATTGTAGATTGCCCTCATGCAGCTGCTCATAGCGATTTCCCACCCAGTTTGCCAGAAATCACGATTGACCGCCTGGATGGGAAAAAATCTTGATTTTGCCCCCGGATAGTCAAAATCACTATTTTGACCCTGGACTAGCTAAAACTCGTGATTTTTCGTCTGGTCAATCAAAAATCGTAGATTGCCCTCATTCAGCTGCTCATAGCGATTTCCCACCCAATCTGCCAAAAATTGCAGTCGACCGGTTGGATGGGCAAAAATCTCGATTTTGCCCCCGAACCGACGAAATTACTATTCTAACCCTGGACCGGCTGAAACTCGTGATTTTCTGTCTAGTCAATCAAGAATCATTGATTGTCGTCATACAGCTGCTCATAACGTTTTCCCTCCCAATTTGCCAGAAATTGCCATCGACCTTCCAGAAGGGCAAAAATCCTGATGCAGCTACTCATAGCGATTTCCCACCCAATCCGCCAGAAATCGTGATCAACAGCCTCGATGGGCAAAAATCTCAATTTTGCTCCTGAACCGATGAAATCACTATTTTGACCCTGGACCAGCTGAAACTCATGATTTTTTGTCTGGTCAATCAAAAATCGTAGATTGCCCTCCTGCAGCTACTCATAGTGATTTCCCACCCAATCCGCCAGAAATCGTGATCAACCGCCAGGATGGGCAAAAATCCTGATTTTGCCCCTGGACCGGCTAAATCACTATTCAGACCCTGGACTGGCTGAAACTCGTCATTTTCTGTCTGGGCAATCAAAAATCCTAGGTTGCCCGCATGCAACTGCTCATAACGATTTCCCTCCCAATTTGCCAATAATCGCGATTGACTTCCCAGAAGGGCAAAAATCCCGTTTTTGCACCTGGACTGACGAAATCACTATTCTAACCTCAGACCAGCTAAAACTCGTGATTTTTTGCCTGGACAATCAAAAATTGTAGATTGCCCTCATGCAGCTGCTCATAGCGATTTCCCACCCAGTTTGCCAGAAATCACGATTGACCGCCTGGATGGGAAAAAATCTTGATTTTGCCCCCGGATAGTCAAAATCACTATTTTGACCCTGGACTAGCTAAAACTCGTGATTTTTCGTCTGGTCAATCAAAAATCGTAGATTGCCCTCATTCAGCTGCTCATAGCGATTTCCCACCCAATCTGCCAAAAATTGCAGTCGACCGGTTGGATGGGCAAAAATCTCGATTTTGCCCCCGAACCGACGAAATTACTATTCTAACCCTGGACCGGCTGAAACTCGTGATTTTCTGTCTAGTCAATCAAGAATCATTGATTGTCGTCATACAGCTGCTCATAACGTTTTCCCTCCCAATTTGCCAGAAATTGCCATCGACCTTCCAGAAGGGCAAAAATCCTGATGCAGCTACTCATAGCGATTTCCCACCCAATCCGCCAGAAATCGTGATCAACAGCCTCGATGGGCAAAAATCTCAATTTTGCTCCTGAACCGATGAAATCACTATTTTGACCCTGGACCAGCTGAAACTCATGATTTTTTGTCTGGTCAATCAAAAATCGTAGATTGCCCTCCTGCAGCTACTCATAGTGATTTCCCACCCAATCCGCCAGAAATCGTGATCAACCGCCAGGATGGGCAAAAATCCTGATTTTGCCCCTGGACCGGCTAAATCACTATTCAGACCCTGGACTGGCTGAAACTCGTCATTTTCTGTCTGGGCAATCAAAAATCCTAGGTTGCCCGCATGCAACTGCTCATAACGATTTCCCTCCCAATTTGCCAATAATCGCGATTGACTTCCCAGAAGGGCAAAAATCCCGTTTTTGCACCTGGACTGACGAAATCACTATTCTAACCTCAGACCAGCTAAAACTCGTGATTTTTTGCCTGGACAATCAAAAATTGTAGATTGCCCTCATGCAGCTGCTCATAGCGATTTCCCACCCAGTTTGCCAGAAATCACGATTGACCGCCTGGATGGGAAAAAATCTTGATTTTGCCCCCGGATAGTCAAAATCACTATTTTGACCCTGGACTAGCTAAAACTCGTGATTTTTCGTCTGGTCAATCAAAAATCGTAGATTGCCCTCATTCAGCTGCTCATAGCGATTTCCCACCCAATCTGCCAAAAATTGCAGTCGACCGGTTGGATGGGCAAAAATCTCGATTTTGCCCCCGAACCGACGAAATTACTATTCTAACCCTGGACCGGCTGAAACTCGTGATTTTCTGTCTAGTCAATCAAGAATCATTGATTGTCGTCATACAGCTGCTCATAACGTTTTCCCTCCCAATTTGCCAGAAATTGCCATCGACCTTCCAGAAGGGCAAAAATCCTGATGCAGCTACTCATAGCGATTTCCCACCCAATCCGCCAGAAATCGTGATCAACAGCCTCGATGGGCAAAAATCTCAATTTTGCTCCTGAACCGATGAAATCACTATTTTGACCCTGGACCAGCTGAAACTCATGATTTTTTGTCTGGTCAATCAAAAATCGTAGATTGCCCTCCTGCAGCTACTCATAGTGATTTCCCACCCAATCCGCCAGAAATCGTGATCAACCGCCAGGATGGGCAAAAATCCTGATTTTGCCCCTGGACCGGCTAAATCACTATTCAGACCCTGGACTGGCTGAAACTCGTCATTTTCTGTCTGGGCAATCAAAAATCCTAGGTTGCCCGCATGCAACTGCTCATAACGATTTCCCTCCCAATTTGCCAATAATCGCGATTGACTTCCCAGAAGGGCAAAAATCCCGTTTTTGCACCTGGACTGACGAAATCACTATTCTAACCTCAGACCAGCTAAAACTCGTGATTTTTTGCCTGGACAATCAAAAATTGTAGATTGCCCTCATGCAGCTGCTCATAGCGATTTCCCACCCAGTTTGCCAGAAATCACGATTGACCGCCTGGATGGGAAAAAATCTTGATTTTGCCCCCGGATAGTCAAAATCACTATTTTGACCCTGGACTAGCTAAAACTCGTGATTTTTCGTCTGGTCAATCAAAAATCGTAGATTGCCCTCATTCAGCTGCTCATAGCGATTTCCCACCCAATCTGCCAAAAATTGCAGTCGACCGGTTGGATGGGCAAAAATCTCGATTTTGCCCCCGAACCGACGAAATTACTATTCTAACCCTGGACCGGCTGAAACTCGTGATTTTCTGTCTAGTCAATCAAGAATCATTGATTGTCGTCATACAGCTGCTCATAACGTTTTCCCTCCCAATTTGCCAGAAATTGCCATCGACCTTCCAGAAGGGCAAAAATCCTGATGCAGCTACTCATAGCGATTTCCCACCCAATCCGCCAGAAATCGTGATCAACAGCCTCGATGGGCAAAAATCTCAATTTTGCTCCTGAACCGATGAAATCACTATTTTGACCCTGGACCAGCTGAAACTCATGATTTTTTGTCTGGTCAATCAAAAATCGTAGATTGCCCTCCTGCAGCTACTCATAGTGATTTCCCACCCAATCCGCCAGAAATCGTGATCAACCGCCAGGATGGGCAAAAATCCTGATTTTGCCCCTGGACCGGCTAAATCACTATTCAGACCCTGGACTGGCTGAAACTCGTCATTTTCTGTCTGGGCAATCAAAAATCCTAGGTTGCCCGCATGCAACTGCTCATAACGATTTCCCTCCCAATTTGCCAATAATCGCGATTGACTTCCCAGAAGGGCAAAAATCCCGTTTTTGCACCTGGACTGACGAAATCACTATTCTAACCTCAGACCAGCTAAAACTCGTGATTTTTTGCCTGGACAATCAAAAATTGTAGATTGCCCTCATGCAGCTGCTCATAGCGATTTCCCACCCAGTTTGCCAGAAATCACGATTGACCGCCTGGATGGGAAAAAATCTTGATTTTGCCCCCGGATAGTCAAAATCACTATTTTGACCCTGGACTAGCTAAAACTCGTGATTTTTCGTCTGGTCAATCAAAAATCGTAGATTGCCCTCATTCAGCTGCTCATAGCGATTTCCCACCCAATCTGCCAAAAATTGCAGTCGACCGGTTGGATGGGCAAAAATCTCGATTTTGCCCCCGAACCGACGAAATTACTATTCTAACCCTGGACCGGCTGAAACTCGTGATTTTCTGTCTAGTCAATCAAGAATCATTGATTGTCGTCATACAGCTGCTCATAACGTTTTCCCTCCCAATTTGCCAGAAATTGCCATCGACCTTCCAGAAGGGCAAAAATCCTGATGCAGCTACTCATAGCGATTTCCCACCCAATCCGCCAGAAATCGTGATCAACAGCCTCGATGGGCAAAAATCTCAATTTTGCTCCTGAACCGATGAAATCACTATTTTGACCCTGGACCAGCTGAAACTCATGATTTTTTGTCTGGTCAATCAAAAATCGTAGATTGCCCTCCTGCAGCTACTCATAGTGATTTCCCACCCAATCCGCCAGAAATCGTGATCAACCGCCAGGATGGGCAAAAATCCTGATTTTGCCCCTGGACCGGCTAAATCACTATTCAGACCCTGGACTGGCTGAAACTCGTCATTTTCTGTCTGGGCAATCAAAAATCCTAGGTTGCCCGCATGCAACTGCTCATAACGATTTCCCTCCCAATTTGCCAATAATCGCGATTGACTTCCCAGAAGGGCAAAAATCCCGTTTTTGCACCTGGACTGACGAAATCACTATTCTAACCTCAGACCAGCTAAAACTCGTGATTTTTTGCCTGGACAATCAAAAATTGTAGATTGCCCTCATGCAGCTGCTCATAGCGATTTCCCACCCAGTTTGCCAGAAATCACGATTGACCGCCTGGATGGGAAAAAATCTTGATTTTGCCCCCGGATAGTCAAAATCACTATTTTGACCCTGGACTAGCTAAAACTCGTGATTTTTCGTCTGGTCAATCAAAAATCGTAGATTGCCCTCATTCAGCTGCTCATAGCGATTTCCCACCCAATCTGCCAAAAATTGCAGTCGACCGGTTGGATGGGCAAAAATCTCGATTTTGCCCCCGAACCGACGAAATTACTATTCTAACCCTGGACCGGCTGAAACTCGTGATTTTCTGTCTAGTCAATCAAGAATCATTGATTGTCGTCATACAGCTGCTCATAACGTTTTCCCTCCCAATTTGCCAGAAATTGCCATCGACCTTCCAGAAGGGCAAAAATCCTGATGCAGCTACTCATAGCGATTTCCCACCCAATCCGCCAGAAATCGTGATCAACAGCCTCGATGGGCAAAAATCTCAATTTTGCTCCTGAACCGATGAAATCACTATTTTGACCCTGGACCAGCTGAAACTCATGATTTTTTGTCTGGTCAATCAAAAATCGTAGATTGCCCTCCTGCAGCTACTCATAGTGATTTCCCACCCAATCCGCCAGAAATCGTGATCAACCGCCAGGATGGGCAAAAATCCTGATTTTGCCCCTGGACCGGCTAAATCACTATTCAGACCCTGGACTGGCTGAAACTCGTCATTTTCTGTCTGGGCAATCAAAAATCCTAGGTTGCCCGCATGCAACTGCTCATAACGATTTCCCTCCCAATTTGCCAATAATCGCGATTGACTTCCCAGAAGGGCAAAAATCCCGTTTTTGCACCTGGACTGACGAAATCACTATTCTAACCTCAGACCAGCTAAAACTCGTGATTTTTTGCCTGGACAATCAAAAATTGTAGATTGCCCTCATGCAGCTGCTCATAGCGATTTCCCACCCAGTTTGCCAGAAATCACGATTGACCGCCTGGATGGGAAAAAATCTTGATTTTGCCCCCGGATAGTCAAAATCACTATTTTGACCCTGGACTAGCTAAAACTCGTGATTTTTCGTCTGGTCAATCAAAAATCGTAGATTGCCCTCATTCAGCTGCTCATAGCGATTTCCCACCCAATCTGCCAAAAATTGCAGTCGACCGGTTGGATGGGCAAAAATCTCGATTTTGCCCCCGAACCGACGAAATTACTATTCTAACCCTGGACCGGCTGAAACTCGTGATTTTCTGTCTAGTCAATCAAGAATCATTGATTGTCGTCATACAGCTGCTCATAACGTTTTCCCTCCCAATTTGCCAGAAATTGCCATCGACCTTCCAGAAGGGCAAAAATCCTGATTTTGCCAACAGATCGATGAAATCTCTATTTTGACCTTGGACCGGCTAAAACTTGTGATTCTCCGTCAGGTCATTCAAAAATCGTAGATTGCCCACATGCAGCTGCTCATAGCGATTTCCCACCCAATCTGCTAGAAATCGCGATTGGCTGCCTGGATGGGCAAAAATCCCTATTTCTCTCCTGGACCGACGAAATCACTATTTTGACCCTAGACCAGCTGAAACTCGTGATTTTTCTTCTGGTCAATCAGAAATCGTAGATTGCCCGCATGCAGCTGCTCATAGCGATTTCCCATCCAATCTACCAGGAATCGCGATTGATCGCCAGATGGGCAAAAATCTCGATTTTGGCCTCGGGCCGACGAAATCACTATTTTGACCCTGGACCGGCTGCAACTCGTGATTTTCCATTTGGTCAATCAAAAATTGTAGATTGCCCCATGCAGCTGCTCATAACGATTTTCCACCGAATCAGCCTGAAATCTCAGCCGATTGCCTGGAAGGGCAAAAATCCCAATTTTGCCCCGGACCATTGAAATCACTATTCTGATGCTGGACCGGCTAAAACTTGTGATTTTCTGTCTGGCCAATCAAGAATTGTAGAATGCCCTCATGCAGCTGCTCGTAACAATTTCCCCACCAATTTGCCAGAAATTACGATTGACTGTCCGGACCTGCGAAAATCCCATTTTTGCCCCCGGACTGTCAGAACCACTATTATGTCGCTGGACCGGCTGAGACTCGTGATTTTCCGTCCGGTAAAACAAAAATCAAAGATTGCCTTCGTGCAACTACTCATAATGATTTCCCTCCCCATTTGCCAGAAATCGCAATCGACCGCTTGGAAGGGCAAAAATCCTGATTTTGCCACCGGACTGACGAACTCATTATTCTAACCCCCGGACCTGCTGAAACTCGTGATTTATCGCCTGAACAATCAAAAATCATAGATTTTCCTCATGCAACTGCTCATAGCGATTTCCCACCCAATCTGCCAGAAATCATGATCGATTGCCCGGATGGATAGTCGAAATCACTATTATGTTGCCGGACTGGCTGAAACTCGTAATTTTCCGTCTGGTCAATCAAAAATCACATATTGCCCTCATATAGCTACTCATAAAGATTTCTCAATTGATCTGCTAGAAATCGAGATCAACCGCCTGGATGGGCAAAAATCCCGATTTTCTCCTTGGACCGACGAAATCACCATTTAGACCCCATATCGGCAGAAACTCGTGATTTTCAATCTGGTGAATCAAAAATCTCATATTCCCCTCATATAGCTACTCAGAACAATTTCCCACCCAATCAGCCAGAAATCGCGAACGACCATCCGAACTGGTAAAAATCCCAAATTTGCCCCCAAATAGACGAAATCACTATTCTGACCCTGGACCGGCAAAAACTCGTGTTTTTTCGTCTGGTCAATGAAAAATCATAGATTGCCCTCATGCAGCTGCTCATAGCAATTTCCCACCCAATCTGCCAGAAATTGCCATCGACCTTTCGGAAGGGCAAAAATCCTGATTTTGCCAACAGATCGACGAAATCACTATTCTAACCCTAGACCGGCTGAAACTTATGATTCTCTGTCTGGTCATTCAAAAATCGTAGATTGCCCACATGTAGCTGCTCATAACGATTTCTCTCCCGATCTGCCAAAAATCGCGATCGACTGCCCGGAAGGGTAAAAATTCCAATTTTTACCCCGAATCGATGAAATCACCATTCTGACCCCATGCTGGCACAAACGCGTGATTTTCTGTCTAATCAATCAAAAAACACATATTGCACTCTTATAGCTGCTCTTAACGATTTCCCACCCAATCAACCTGAAATCGTGGTAGACCGCCTGGACTGGGAAATATCCCGATTTTGCCCCTGAACCAACGAAATCACCATTCTGACCCCATGCCGACAGAAACTCGTGATTTTTCATCTGGTCAATCAAAAATCATAGATTGCCCTCATGCAGCTACTCATAACGATTTCCCATCCAATTTGCCAGAAATCACGATCGACCACTCGAAGGGGCAAAAATCCTGATTTTGCCCCCGGACCGACGAAATCACCATTCAGCCACCATAGCGGCAGAAACTTGTGATTTTCTATCTGGTCAATCAAAAAACACATATTGCCCCCATATAGCTGCTCTTAACGATTTCCCACCCAAACAACCTGAAATCGTGATCGACCTTCCGGATCAAGAAAAATCTCGATTTTGCCATCGGACGGACGAAATCACTGTTCTGAACCAGGACCGGCTGAAACTCGTGATTCTTTATTTGGTCAATCAAAAATCATAGATTCCCCTCGTGCAGCAGCTCATGATGATTTCTAACCCAATCTGCCAGAAAACGCGATCAACCGTCCATACAGGCAAAAATCTCGATTTTGCCACCAGACCAACAATATCACTATTCTGACCCTGGATCGACAAAAACTTGTGGTTTTCCGTCTGGTCAATGAAAAATAGTAGATTGCCCTCATGTAGCTGCTCATAACGATTTCCCATCCAACCCACCAGAAATCGCAATCGACTGCTTGGATGGGCAAAAAACCCAATTTTGCCCTCGGTTTGACGAAATCACTATTCTGGCCCGAGTCTGACTAAAACTTGTGACTTTCTGTCTGACCAATCAAAAATTGTAGATTGCCCCCATGCAGTTGCTCATAACGATTTCTCACTTGATTTGCCGGGAATCACGATTGACCGCCCAGAAGGGCAAAAATCCCGATTTTGCCCTCGGACCCACGATAACACCATTCTGACCCCATGCCAGCAGAAACTCGTGATTTTTCATCTGGTCAATCAAAAAACACATATTGCCCTCAAATAGCTGCTCTTAACGATTTCCCACCCAATCAGCCAGAAATCACGATCGACCATCCTGACCGGCAAAAATCCTGATTTTGCCCCTAGACCAACGAAATCACTATTCTACCCCGGGACTGGCAAAAACTTGTGATTTTCCGTCTGGTCAATCAAAAAACACAGATTTCCCTCAAACAGCTGCCCATAACAATTTCCCACCCAATCTGCCAAAATTTTCGATTGACCGCCTGGAAGGGCAAAAATCCCGATTTAACCGCCAGACCGACGAAATCACTATTCTGACCCTGTACCGAATGAAACCCGTGATTTTCCATCTGGTCAATCAAAAATTGTTGATTGCCTGATGTAGCTGCTCTTAATGATTTCCCACCCAATTTACCAGAAAATTGCGATCAACCGCTTGAAGGGCAAAGTTCTTGATTTTGGCCCCAGACCGATGAAATCACTATTTAGACCCTAGTTGGGCATAAACTCGTGATTTTCTGTCTAGCCAATCAAAAAAGTATATTGCTTTCATGCACCTACTCATAACGATTTCCCACCCAATTTGCCAGAAATCGCGATCGACTGCCCAGAAGGGCTAAAATCTCGATTTTGCCCACGAATCGAAAAAATCACTATTCAGACCCAGGACCGGTAGATACTCGTGATTTATCGTCTGGTCAATCAAAAATCACTAAATGCCCTCATACAGCTGCTCGTAATGATTTCCCACCCACTCAGCTAGAAATCGCGATCGACCGTCCAATTGGGAAAAATTCGAATTTTGCCCCTGGCCGGTCGAAATCACTATCCTATCCATGGACCGACTGAAACTTGTGATTTTCCATCTGGGAAATCAAAAATCGCAGATTTCCCTCATACAGCCACTCATAACGATTTCTCACCCAATCAGCCAGAAATCACGATTGACCGTCTGGACCCGCAAATATGTAGATTTTGCCTCTAGATCGACAAAAACACTATTCCGACCCTAGACCAGCTGAAACTCGTGAAACTCCATTTGGTCAATCAAAAAACGCTGAATGCCCGCATACAGCTATTCGTAACGATTACCCACCCAATCAGCTAGAAATCGTGATCGACCATCCGGACCAACAAAAATAGTATATTTAACCCCCTGACAGTCAAAATCGTTATTCAGACCCTGGACTGGCAGAAACTCGTTTCTTTCTGTCTGGTCATTCAGAAAATGTAGATTGCCCTCATGCAGCTACTCATAAAGATTCCCCCCCCCCCAATCGGCCAGAAATTGCAATCGTCCACCTGAATGGGCAAAAATCTCGATTTTGCCCCCAGACCGACGAAATCACTATTCTGACCCTTCACAGGCTGAAACTTGTGATTTTCAGTCTAGCCAATTAAAAATCACATATTGCCCTCAAATAGCTGCTCTTAAGGATTTCCCCCCCAATCAGATAGAAATCGCGATCAACCGTCAGGACCAGCTGAAATCCCGAGCCCTTGGACAGTCAAAATCACTAATCCAACCCTGGACCGGTAGAAGCCCGTGATTTGCCGTCTGGTCAATCAAAAATCATAGATTGCCCCTATGCAGCTGCTCCTAATGATTTGCCACCCAATTTGCCAGAAATCGCGATTAACCACCCAGAAGGGCAAAAATCTTGATTTTACCCCCTGACCGACGAAATCACTATTCTGACCCTGGTGCAGCAGAAACTCGTGATTTTTTGTCTGGTCAATCAAAAATAGTATATTGCCCTCATGCAACTACTCATAACGATTTCCCACCCAATCTACCAGAAATCTCGATCGATTGCCTGGATGGGCAAAAATCCCGATTTTGCCCCCCGACCGACGAAATCACTATTCTGACTCAGGACTGGCTAAAACTTGTGATTTTCCGTTTGGTCAATCAAAAATCGTTGAATGACCTCATGCAGCTGCTCATAATGATTTCCCACCCAATCAGCCAGAAATCGCGATCCACCGTCTGGATCGACAAAAGTCCTGATTTTGCCCTTGGACCGACGAAATCACTATTCTGACCCTGGACGGGCAGAAACTCATGATTTTCCATCTGGTCAATCAATAATCACAAATTGCCCTCTTACAGCTGCTCATAATGATTTCCCACCCAATCAGCCATAAATGACGATCGACAGTCCGAACCGACAAAAATCTCGATTTTACCCCCCCGACCGATGAAATCACTATTCTGACCCTGGACCGGTAGAAGCTCAGGATTTTCTATCCTGCCACGCAAAAATCATGGATTGCCCTCATACAACTGCTCATAATGGTACCCTATCCAATTAGCCAGAAATCACGATTGGTAGTCTGAACCGGCAAAAATCCCAACTTTGCCCTCATATCAAAGAAATCACTATTTTGACACTGGACCAGCTGTAGCTCGTGATTTTCCATCTGATCAAGCAAAAATCACAGGTTGCCCTCATACAGCTACCCATAATGATTTCCCACCCATTCAACCAGAAATCACGATCAATAGTCTGGACTGGCAAAAATCCCAATTATGCCCCCGGACCGATGAAATCACTATTCTGACCCTGGACCGGTTGAAACTCGTGATTTTCCATCTAGTCAGTCAAAAATCACAGATAGCCCTCAAACAGCTGCTTATAATGATTTCCCATCCTATCGACTAGAAATCGTGATTGACCGTTGAGACCAAGGAAAATCTCGATTTCGCCACTGGACAGACATAATCACTATTCAGACTCTGGACCAGCTGAAACCTGTGATTCCTTGCACGAGGCACAAGAAATCATAGTATTGTTGTTGTACATCAGCTCATAATGATTTCCCACTTGATACGCCAGAATTTGCGATCAGTAGTTTGGGCTGGTAAAAATCTCGATTTTGCCACCGGACTGATGTAATCACTATCCTGACCCTGGACAGGCTGAAACTCATGATTTTTCATCTGGTCAATCAAAAGTCACAAATTGCCTTTCATCTGGTCAATCAAAAATCATAGGTTGCCCTAATACAGCTACTCATAATTGTATCCCACCCAAACAGCCAGAAATTGCGATCGGTAGTCCAGACCGGTAAAAATCCCGATTTTGCCCACGGAGCAACGAAATCACTATTATGACTCTAGATCGGCAAAAACTCATGATTTTTTGTCTAGTCAATAAAAAATAGCTGATTGCCCTCATACTGCTGCTCATAATGATTTCCCACCCAATTAGCCGAAAATCGTGATCAACCGTCCAAATCGGAAAAAATCTCAATTTTGCCTCTGAACCGATGAAATCACTATTTTGACCCTGGACCGGCAGCAACTCGTGATTCTCTATCTCATCAATCAAAAATTGCAGATTGCCCTCATACAGTTGCTCATAATGATTTCCCACCCAATCAGCCAGAAATCGCGATCGACTGTTAGGACTGGAGAAAATCTCAATTTTGCCACCGGATAAACGAAATCACTATTTTGACTCTGGACCGGCTGAAACCTGTGATTCCTTATCTGGGGCACATGAAATCACAGTATTGCCATTATACAACTGCTCATAATGATATCCTACTGGATTCGCCAAAATTTGCGATCAATAGTCTAGGCTAGCAAAAATCTCGATTTTGCCACCGGACCGACGAATTACCTATCCTGACACTTGACCAGCTAAAACTCGTGATTCCCTATCTGGTGCACTGGATATCACAGTATTGCCCCTATATAGCTACTCATAACAATTTCCCACTTGATCAACCAGAAATGCGATCAGCAGTTTTGTTCAGAAAAAATCCCAATTTTGCACCCAGACTGACGAAATCACTATTCTGACCCTCAACCAACAGAAACTCGTAATTTTTCATCCAATCAATCAGAAATCATAGAATTCTATCATACAGCTGCTCATAATGATTTCTTACCCGATCAGCCAGAAATCGCGATCGACAGCTAGGACTATAAAAATCTCAATTTTGCCCCCCATCAAACGAAATCACTATTTTGACCCTGGACCAGGAGAAACTTGTGATTATTTGTCTGGACAATCTGAAATTGTTGAATTCCCTCATAGAGCTGCTCACAACAATTTCTCACCCCATCAACCAGAAATCGTAATCGGCAATCTAGAGAGACAAAAATCCTGATTTTGCCCCTAGACTAACGAAATCATTATTCTGGCTTTGGACCGACTAAAACTCATGATTTTTCGTCTAGTCAATCAAAAATTGAAAATTGCCCTCATACAGCTGTTCATAATGATTTCCCACCCAATCAGCCAAAAATTGCGATCGGCAATCCAGACAGGCAAAAATCCTAATTTTGCCCTCAAATTGATAAAATCACTATTTTGTCCCTGCCTCGGCAGAAATTCGTGATTTTCCATCTAGTCAACCAAAAATTATAGTATTGCCCCCATACAGCTACTCATAATGATTTCCTACCCAATCAGCTAGAAATCACGATTGGCCGTCCTGACCGGCAAAAATCCTAATTTTGCCCCCGGACTGACGAAATCACTACTCTATCCCTGGACCGGCTGAAACCCATGATTCCTTGGTTGGCGCACTGGAAATCATAACATTGCTCCGATACTGCTACTCATAAGGATTTACCTCCAAAACAGCTAAAAATCGCGATCGGCAGTCCGGACAGGCAAAAGCCCTGATTTTACCCCTGGACCGACGAAGTCATTATTCTTACCCTGGACCAGTTGAAGCCCGTGATTCCCTGTCTGGTGCACTGGAAGTCACAATAATGCCCCCATACTGCTCCTTATAAGGATTTCCCTCCCGATCGGCCAGGAATTGCAATCGACATTCCAGACTGCCAAAATCCCGATTTTTTCCCCAAACCGACGAAATCACTAATCTGACCTTGGACAGGCAGAAACTCGTGATTATTCATCTGGTCAGTCTGAAATCATAGAATTCCCACAAATAGCTGCTCATAATGAGTTCCCACCCAATCAACCATAAATTGTGATTGGTAGTCTGGACAGGCAAAAATCTCAATTTTGCCCCCGGACTGACGAAATCACTATTCTGACTCTAGACCTGCAGAAACTTGTGATTTTTCATTTGGTTATTAAAAAATTGCAGATTGCCCTCATACAGTTGCTCATAATGATTTCCCACCTAATTAGCCTGAAATTGCGATTGGCAATCCGGATTGGCAAAAATCTCGATTTTGACCCCAGACAGGCGAAATCAAAATACTGACCCTGGACCGTTAGAAACTCATGATTTTCCATCTGGTCAACAAAAATTGATGTACTGCCCCCATACAGTTGTTGGTAACAATTTCCCACCCAATCATCCAGAAATCATAATCAGTAGTCTGGACTGCAAAAATCTCGATTTTGCCCTCAGACAGACGAAATCACTATTCAGACCCTGGATCGGCCGAAACTCGTGATTATTTGTCTAGACAATTTAAAATCATAGAATTCCCTCATATAGCTACTCATAATGATTTCCCGCCCAATTAGCCAGAAATCGCGATCGGCAGTCTAAACCAGCATAAATCCCAATTTTGTCGCCAGACCGACGAAATCAATATCTGACCCTGGACCGGTAGAAACTTGTGATTTTTCATCAGGTGCACTGGAAATTATAGTATTGTCCCCATACAGTTGCAGATAATGATTTTCCCCCTACATAGCCAAAAATCACGATCGACTGTTCAGACCGGCAAAAATCTTGTTTTTGCCCTCGGACCGTGGAAATCACTATTCAGACCCAAGACTGGTAGAAACTCTTGATTTTTCATCTGCTCAATAAAAAATCACAATATTGCCTTTAGACAGCTGTAAAAAAAATGATTTTGTTCCCGAATAGCCAAAAATCACGATCGACCATCTAATCTGGCAAAAATCATAGTTTTACCCTCAAACCGACGGAAATCACTAGTCAGACCTTGAACAGCCAAATAATTGTTATTTTTCATCTAGTAAGCTTTATATCACAGTATTGCCCCCAGACTGGAACAAATAATAATTTTGTCCCTAAGCAGCCATAACTCGTGTTAACTGTCCGGACAGGTAAAATCACGATTTTGCCCCCAAACCAACGAAAATCACCATTCTGACCCTGAACAGCCTGATAGTCATTATTTTCCATCTGGTCTACTAAAAATCTCAGTGTTGCCCCTAGACAATAGAAAATAATGATTTTGTCCCTAAACAACTAGATATTGTGATCAACCATCCAGAATGGCAAAAATCATGATTTCACCCCGAACTGGCAAAAATCACTGGTCTGACCTTGAACAGCTAGATGGTCATTGTTTTCCATCTGGTCAGATTTAAATCATAGTATTGCCCTAAAACTAGGGGAAATAATGATTTTACCCCCAAATAGCCAGAAGTCATGATTGACTGTCCAGTTCGACAAAAAACACGATTTTACCCCTGGACCAATCAAAATCACTATTCTGACCCTGGACAGCCAGACAGTTGTTATTTTCCATTTGGTCAATCGAAGAGCATAGTATTGCCCCCAGACAACTGCAAATATTGATTTTGTCCCCAAACTGCCAGAAATCACGATCGACAGTCCAGAATTGCCAAAAATCAAAATTTTACCCCCGGAATGATGGAAATCACTAGTCTGACCCTGAACAGCCAAATACTCGTCATTTTCCATCTGGTCAAGCAAAAATCATAGTATTGCTGCCAAACTACTGCAAATAATGATTTTGTCCCCAAACAACCAGAAATTGCAATCAATCGTCCAAATCGGGAAAAATCACAATTTTGCCCTCCAACCGACGAAAATCACCATTCTAACCCTAAATAGCCTGATAGTCGTTAATTTTCTTCTGGTCCACCGAAAATCACAGTATTGCCCTCAGACAACTACAATTATTCACTTTGTCCCTGCACAGCTAGATAGCCGTAATTTTTCATATGGTCAGATTTAAATCAACGTATTGCCCTCCGACAGGAGCAAATAATGACTTTGTCCCCAAGCAGTCGGAAGTCACGATCAACTGTCTGAACTAGCAAAAATTACAATTTTTCCCCTGGACGAAAATCACCATTCTGACCCTAAATAGCTTGATAGTCATTATTTTCCATCTTGTCTACCGAAAATCACATAATTGTCCCCAGACAACTGCAAATAATGATTTTGACCTTGAACAGCTAGATATCGCGATCAACCGTCCAAAATGGCAAAAATCAACATTTTACCCACGGACCGATGGAAATCACTAGTCTGACCTTGAACAGCTAGATAGTTGTTGTTTTCCATCTAGTCAAATTTAAATCACAATATTGCCCCCAGACTAACTGAAATCACTAGTCTGACCCTGAACAGCCAAATAGTCGTTATTTTCCATCTGGACAACCAAAATCATAGTATTGCCCTCGGACTGGAGCAAATAATGATTTTGTCCCTGAATAGCCAAAAGTTAGGATCGACTGTACGAGTTGGCAAAAATCATGATTTTGCCCTCAGACCGACGAAAATCACTATTCTGACCCTAAACTGTCAGATAGTCATTATTTTCCATCTGGTCAACCAAAAATCCTAGTGTTGCCCCCTAATAGCTGCAAATAATGATTTTGCCTCCGAACTGCCAGAAGTCGCGATCAACTGTCTGGACTTGCAAAAGTCATGATTTTGCCCCCGGACCGTCGGAATTCATAAGACTGACCCTGAATTGCCAGATGGTCATTATTTTCCATCTGGCTAACCAAAAATCACAGTACTGCCCCATGACTACTGCAAAAAAATGATTTTGTCCCCAAACAGCTAGACATGGCAATCAACCGTTCAGGTTGGCAAAAATCACTATTTTGCCCACAGACCGATGGAAATCACTAGTCTGACCCTAAACAGTTGGATAGTTGCTGTTTTCCATCTGGTCAGATTTAAATCACAATATTGCCCCCTGACAGCTGCAAATAATGATTTTGTCCCCAAACAACGTGATATTATGATTGACCATCAGGATTGGTAAAAATTATGATTTTGCCCTCAGACCGGTGAAAATCACTTATTTAAACCAGAACAACCAAATAGTCATTATTTTTCATCTGGTCAACCAAAAATCACAATCTTGCCCGCAGACTGGTGCAAATAATGATTTTGTCCCCGAACAGCCTGAAGTTGTGATCGACTGTCTAGGCTAGCAAAAATCATGATTTTGCCCTCGAACCGACGAAAATCACTATTCTGACCCTAAACAACCAAATAGTCATTATTTTCTAGCTGGTCAACCGAAAATCCCAATGTTGCCCCTGATAGCTACAAATAATGATTTTGCCCCCAAATAGCTAGAAGTCGCGATCGACTGTCTAGACTGGTAAAAATCCAGATTATGCCCCCAGAAAGACAAAAATCACTGTTCTAACCTGAACAACCAAATAGTGATTATTTTTCATCTGGTCAACCAAAAATCTCAGTATTGCCCCTAGACAACTGCAAATAATCGGCAAAAATCACGATTTTGCCCCTAGACTGACAGAAATCACTAGTCTGACCTTGAACTACCCAATAGTTGTTATTTTTCATCAGGTCAACTAAAAATCACAGTATTTCCCCCAGACTACTGAAAATATTGATTTTGTCGTCAAATACCTAGATGTCGCGATCGACTGTCCAGACTAACAAAAAGCACAATTTTGCCCCCTAGACTAACGAAAATCATTAGTTTGACCCTGGACTACCAAATAGTTGTTATTTTCCATCTGGTAAACTGAAGATCACAGCTGCAAATAAAGATTTTTTTCCTGAACAACTAGTAATTGCGATCGACCGTCTGGACTTGCAAAAGTCACGATTTTGCCCCCGGATCGATGGAAATCACTAGTATAACCCAGAACAGCCAGATAGTCGTTATTTTCCATTTGGTCAGCTATAAATCACAAAATTGCTCCCAGACTAAACAAATAAAGATTTTGCCCCTGAATAGCCAGAAGTTGCGATGGATTGTCCAGATTGGCAAAAATCTCGATTTTGCCCCCGAATCAAGGAAAATCACTATTCTAACCCTGAACTACCAGATAGTTGATATTTTCAATCTGATCAATTGAAAATCACAGTATTGCCCCAAGACTGCTACAAATAATGATTTTGTTCCTGAATAGCCAGAAATAGCGATCGACCGTCCGAACGGGTAAAAATCATGATTTTGTCCTTGGACTGGCAGAGATCACTAGTCTGTCCCAGAACAACTAGATAGTGGTTATTTTCCATCTAGTTAACCAAAATTCATAGTATTATCCCTTGATTGTCCAAAAATTGATTTTGTCCCTGAACAGCTAGAAGTTCCGATCGACTGTCTGGACTGGCAAAAATCACAATTTTGCCCCCCAATCCAATGGAAATCACTAGTCTGACCCTGAATAGCCAGATAATTGTTATGTTCCATCTGGTCAACCAAAAATCACAGTGTTGCCCCCAAACTGCTCCAAATATTGATTTTGTCCCTGAACTGCTAGAAGTCGATATCGATTGCCCGAACTGGCAAAAATTACGATTTTGCCCTATGACTAAAGAAAATCACTAGTCTGACACTGGAATGCTAGATAGTCGTTATTTTCTGACTAGTCAATCAAAAATCACAGTGTTGCCCCCAGACTACTCCAAATATTGATTTTGTCCCTAAACAGCCAGAAGTCGCGATCGATTGTTCGAACCGACAAAAATCACAATTTTGCCCTATGACTAACAAAAATGACTAGTCTGACCCTGGACTGCCCCTAAACAGCCAGATAATCACAATATTCCATTTGGCTAGCTTTAAGTCACAGTATTGCCCCTAGAATGGTTCAAATAATGATTTTGCCCCTGAGTAGCCAAAAGTCGTGATCAACTATTCGAACCAACAAAAATCACAATTTTGTCCCCGGACTGACTAAAATCACTATTCTACCCCTGAACTGCCAGATAGTCGATATTTTCCAACTAGTCAACCGTCGATCACAATATTGCCCCCAGACTGGTCCAAATAATGATTTTGTTCCCAAAAAGCTAGATATCGCGATCGCCTGTTTGGACCAGTAAAAATTACGATTTTGCACCCCGACTTGTGGAAATCGCTAGTCTAACCCTGGAATGCCAAATAGTCGTTATTTTCCATGTGGTCAATCAAAAATCACAGTATTGCCCTAAGACTACTGCAAATATTGATTTTGTCCCTGAATAGCCAGAAGTTGCGATCAACTGTCTGGACCAGCAAAATTCACGATTTTGCATCTGAACTAACGAAAATCACTAGTCTGACCCTTGACTGCCAGACAGTCGTTATTTTCCTTCTGGTCAACCGAAGGTCACAGTATTTCCCCCAGACTGTTGTAAATAATGATTTTTTTCCTGAACAGCCAAAAATACCGGTCGACCATTCAAATCAACAAAAATCATGATTTTGCCCTTGGTCCGACAACAATACTGGTCTTACCCTCAAAGCCAGATAATTGTTATTTTCCCTCTAGTCAACCGCAAATCACAGTATTGCCCCTAGACTATTGCAAATAATGATTTTGTTCTTGAATAGCCAAAAGTCGCGATTGACTGTCTGGACCTACAAAAATCATATTTTGCCCCCAAATCTACAGAAATCACAAGTCTGACCCTAAACAGCCAGATAGTCGTTATTTTCCATTTGGCTAGTTTTAAATCACAGTATTGCCCTTAGACTGCTGCAAAATTTTGATTTTGTCCCTAAATTCCCAGAAGTCGCGATCAACTGTCTAGATCGGCAAAATTTACGATTTTGCCCTCAGACTAATAAAAATCACTATTTTGACCCTAGACTACCATTTAGTCATCATTTTCCTTCTAGTCAACTAAAAATCACAATATTGCCCCCAAACAACTGTAAATAAGGATTTGTCCCCAAACAGCCAGAAGTCACGATTGACAGTCCAAACCGATAAAAATCATGATTTTGTCCTTAAACCAACGAAAATCACTACTCTAACCATGGACAGCTGATAGTCGTTATTTTCAATCTGGACAACCGAAATCACAATATTGCCCCTAGATTGCTATAAATAATGATTTTGTTCTGGAACAGGCAAAAATCTCGATCAACTGTTCAGACCAGCAAAAATCATGATTTTGCCCCTGGACCGACGGCAATCACTAGTATGACACTAAGCTTGATAGTTGTTATTTTCCACCTAGTCAACCACAAATCACAGTATTGCCCCATGACTATTGCAAATAAAGATTTTGTTTTGGAACAACCTGAAGTCACGATTGACTGTCCGAACCGACAAAAATCACAATTTTGCCCCCAAACTGACGCAAATCACTATTCTACCACTGAATTGCCAAATAGTTAATATTTTTCGGCTAATCAACCGACGATCACAGTATTGCCCCCAAACTATTGCAAATAATGATTTTTTCCCCTGATAGCCAAATATTGCGATCGACCATCTGGACCAACAAAAATCATGATTTTGCCCCCAGACCAGTGGAAATCACTAGCTAGACCCTGGACTGCCAGATAGTTGTTATTTTCCATGCGGTCAATCAAAAATCACAAATTGCCCCTAGACAGCTGCAAATATTGATTTTGTCCCCAAATAGCTAGAAGTCACGATCAACTGTCCAGACCGACAAAAATATGATTTTGCCACCGGACCAAGGGTAATCACTAGTCTAACCTTGAACAACCAGATAGTCATTATTTTCCCTCTGGTCAACTGCAAATTGCAGTATTGACCCTAGACTGTTGCAAATAATGATTTTGCCCCCAAACCGACGAAAATCACTAGTATGCCCCTGAACGGCTAGATAGTCATTATTTTCCATTTGGTCAGCATTAAATCACTGTATTGCTCCCAGACTTGTGCAAATAATGATTTTGTCTCGAACAGCTAGAAGTCACAATCGACTATCCAGACCGACAAAAATCACAATTTTGCTCTTAGACCGACTAAAATCATTATTCCAACTATGAACTGCCAGATAGTCAATTTTTTCCATCTAGTAAGCCAAAAATCACAGTATTGCCCCATGACTGCTGCAAATCATGATTTTATCTTGAACAGCTAGATATCACGATTGACGATTTAGACCAGTCAAAATCACAACTTAGCCCTCAAACCAATGAAAATCACTAGTCTGACCCTTAACAGCCAGACAGTCATTATTTTCCATCTGGTCAGCCGAACATCATAGTATTTCCCCTAGACAGTTGAAAATAATGATTTTGACCCCAAACAACCAGAAGTCATGCTTGACTATCTGGACTGGCAAAAATCATGATTTTGTCCCCGGACCGATGAAAATCACTAGTCTGAGCCCGAATAGTAAAATTGTTGTTATTTTCCATCTGGTCAACCGAAAATCTTAGTATTGCCCCTTGACAGTTATAAATAATGATTTTGACCCCGAACAACTAGAAGTCACAATCAACTGTCTGGATTGGCAAAAATCAAGATTTTGCCCCTGAACCAATAGAAATCTCTAGTTAGACTTTGAATAGCCAGATAGTCATTATTTTCCATCTGGTCAACCGAAAATCACAGTATTGCCCCTAGACTGTAGCAAATAACAATTTTTACCCCGAACAACTAGAAGTTGCAGTCGACGGTCTAGACCGACAAAACTCACGTTTTTGCCCCCAAGCCAATGAAAATCACTATTTTGACCCTAAACTGCTAGAAAGTTGTTATTTTGCATCTGATCAACCAAAAATCACAGTATTGCCCCCAAACTGCAGCAAATAATGATTTTGCCCCCAGACCAACGAAAATCACTAGTCAGACCCTGAACAGTCAAATGGTTGTTATTTTCCCTCTGGTCAACCAAACATCACAGTATTGCCCCCAGACAGCTACAAATAGCGATTTTGGCCCCGAAAAGCTAGATATTGCACTTAACTGTAATGACAGGCAAAATTCACGATTTTACCCTAGGACTGACGGAAATACCTAGTCTAATTAGGAACTGCCAAATAATCATTATTTTCCATCTGATCAGCTTTAAATAACAGTATTGCCCCCAGCCTGGGGCAAATAATGATTTTGTCCCCAAATAGCCAGAAGTTGCGATCGACCGTCCAGAGCGACAAAAATCATGATTTTGTCCCCAGACCGACGAAAATCACTATTTTGACCCTAAACAGCCATATAGTCGTTATTTTCCACTTGATCAACCATCAATCAAAGTATTGCCCCCAGACTACAACAAATAAGGATTTTGACCTTGGACAGCCAGATGTCGTGATCGACTGTCTGGACTGGCAAAAATCACGATTTTGCCCTTGAACAGACAAAAATCACTAGTCTGACCCTGAACAACCTGATAGTCGTAATTTTCCATCTGGTCAACCAAAAATCACAATATTGCCCCCAGACTGCTGCAAATAACAATTTTGACCCTGAACAACTAGAAGCCGTAGTTGACTGTCATGACCAATAGAATTCATAATTTTGCCCCCGGACTAACGAATATCACTATTTTGGCCTTAAACTGCCAGAGAGTCGTTATTTTCCATCTGGTAAACCAAAAAACACGGTATTATCCCCAGATTGCGGCAAATAATAATTTTGACCTCAAACAGCCAGATGTCGCGATCGACCATTTGGACTGGCAAAAATCACGATTTTCCCCCGAACCAACAGAAATCACTAGTCAGACCTTGAATAGCCAGATAGTCGTTATTTTCCAACTGGTCAACTGAACATCATAGTTTGCCCCCAGATTGCTACAAATAACAATTTTGGCCCCAAAATGCTAGATATCATAATCAACCGTCCTGACTGGCAAAAATCCCAATTTTACCCCGGGACGGATGGAAATCACTGGTCAGACCTTGAACTACCAAATAGTCATCATTTTCCATCTAGTCAGCTTTAAATCACCGTGTTGCCCCCACTCTGGTGCAAATCATGATTTTACCCCAAACAGCCAAAAGTCGTGATTGACCATCTAGACTGAAAAATATCATGATTTTGCCTTTGCATCGACAAAAATCACTATTATGAGCCTGAACTACTAGATAGTCATTATTTTTCGTCTGGTGAACCAAAAATCTTAGTATTGCCCACAAAATGTTGTAAATAATGATTTTGGCCTTGAACTACCAGAGGTTGCGATTAACCATCTGGACCAAGGAAAAGCACGATTTTGTAGCTTGCTCAATTGAAATCACTATTCAGACCCTGGACCACCAGAAAGTCGTGATTTTTCGTCCGCTCAACAAAAAATCACAGTATTGCCCTTGGGTTGCTATAAATATCGATTTTGTCCCTGAATTGCTAGAAATCGTAATCAACTATCTAAAGGGCAAAATTCATGATTTTTCCCCCGAACAGATGAAAATCACTATTCTAACCCTGAATTTCCAAACAGTCGTTATTTTCCCTTTGGTCAACCAAACATCACAGTATTGCCCCTAGACTACTACACATAGCGATTTTGGCCTCGAAAAGCTAGATATTGCAATCGACCATAAGGACTGGCAAAAATCATGATTTTACCCTGGGGCCAACGAAAATCCCTAGTCTGACCAAGAACTGCCAAATAATCATTATTTTCCATCTAGTCAGCTTTAAATAATAGTATTGCCCCCAACCTGGTGTAAATCATGATTTTCTCCCTAAACAGCCAGAAGTCACGATCGACTGTTCATTCTGACAAAAATCACAATTTTGCCCTTGGATCAACAAAAATCACTATTTTGACCCTCAACAACCATATAGTTGTTATTTTCCACCTAGTTAACAAAAAATGATAGTATTGCCTCTAGATTGCAACAAATAATGATTTTGACCTTGAACAGCCAGATGTCGTGATCGACTATTTGGATCAGCAAAAATTGAAATTTTGCCCCTAAACCGGCGAAAATCACTAGTCAGACATTGAATAGCCAGATAGTCGTTATTTTTCATCTAGTCAACCAAAAATCACAGTATTGCCCCCAGACTGCTGCAAATAACAATTTTGACCCCGAACAACCAGAAGTTGCAGTCAACTGTCTGGACTAGCAGAACTCACAATTTCATCCTTGGACTGATGATACATACTATTTGACCCTGAACTGCCAGATGGTCATTATTTTTCATCTCATCTATAGAAAATCACGGCATTACCCCCAGAGTGCTTCAAACAATGATTTTGTCCCTTAGAAGCTAGATATCGTAATCGACCGTCTGGACCGACAAAAAATATGATGTTGACCTTGGACCAACGGAAATTACAAGTCTAACCTTGAACTGTCAAATAGTCGTTATTTTCCATCTGGTAAACCAAAAATAACTGTATTGCCCCCAAAATGTTGCAAATAAGGATTTTCTCTTGGAATAGCCTACTATCACGATTGACCATCTAAACTGACAAAAATCACGATTTTGCCCTCGGATCGACTGAAATCACTATTCTAACCCTGGATTGCCAAAAAGTTGTGATTTTCCATTTGGTCAACCAAAAATTAGTATTGCCCCGAGACAACTGCAAATAATGATTTTGTCCCTGAACAGCCAAAAATCATGATCAATCGTCCAAACCGGTAGAAATCATGATTTTGGCCCCGGACCGATGAAAATCACTATTCTATCCCTGGACAACCCGATAGTCGCTATTTTCCATCTAGTTAACCAAAAATCACTGTATTGCCCCCAGAATGCTGTAAATAATGATTTTGTCCCTGAACAGCCAAAAGTTGTGATCGACTTTCTTCTAGATCGGTAAAAATCATGATTTCACCCTCAGACCGACGAAAATCACTAATCAGACCCTAAATAGCCAGATAATCATTTTTTTCCATCTAGTCAACCGAACAATCATAGTATTGCCCGCAGACTGCTGCAAATAATGATTTTTGTCCCAAACCGCCAGAGGTTGCAATCAACCATCTGGATTGGGAGAAATCATGATTTTGCCCCTGTTCTGATTGAAATCACTATTCAGACCTTAGACCGCCAGAAAGTCGTGATTTTCCGTCTGCTCAATAAAAAATCACAGTATTGCCCCCGAACTGCTGTAAATAAAGATTTTGTGCCCAAACTGCTAGAAATCGCAATCGACTATCCGAACCAGTAGAATTCACAATTTTGGCTTGAATCGATGAAAATCACTATTCAGACCTCGAACTGCCAAATGGTCATTATTTTCCATCGGTCAACCAAAAATCACAGTATTGCCCCCTTACTGCTGCAAATAATGATTTTGTCCCCAAACAACTAGATATCGCAATCAACCGTTCGGATAGGCAAAAATCACAATTTTGCCCCTGAATCGATGAAAATCACTAGTTAGACCCTGAACCGCCAGATAGTCATTATTTTCCATCTGGTCAACTAAACATCATAGTATTGCCCCTAGACTGCTACAAATAATGATTTTGGCCTTGAAAAGCTAGATATCGTAATCAACTGTCCAGATCGGCAAAAATCATGATTTTACCCTTGGACTGAAAGAAATCACTAGTTTGACCTTGAACTGCCAAATAGTCATTATTTTCCATCTAGTCAGCTTTAAATCACAGTATTACCCCCATACTGGTGCAAATAATGATTTTGTCCCTGAACAACTAGAAGTCGTGATCAACCGTCTGAATCAACAAAAAGCATGATTTTGCACTTGGATCGACTGAAATCACTATTCTTACCCTGGACCGCCAAAATGTTGTGATTTTCTATCTGGTCAACCAAAAATCACATTGTTGCCCCTAGACAGCTACAAAAAACAATTTTTCCCCAAACATACTCTATGACTGATCGAGCCAAAATTACCTCGTAATGCGTGTCACATGGTGTTAGATGCAAAAATAGAGCTTCAATTGGTGACGGTATGTAATATTTTATCGCACGCTACTTGACAGGTGTGATCAAACTAGCACTAATGCATCCCAACAAAACTTCACAGTTAAGTGTGCTTGGACGAGAGTAGTACCAGGATGGGTGACCTCCTGGGAAGTCCTTGTGTTGCACCCCCTTCTTTTGCACTGTCAAACGATACGAAATTCATTTCGAACAACGCATCCCACGTTGGCGAAGAGCACAAAGAACGCAATCCCCGGTAGATCAAGTTAAAGCAATCTCAATGTGTGTAAAATTTGATCTTGCCTCGTAATGCATGTTGCACGGTGTCGGATGCAAAAATAGAGCCTCCGTTGACAGCATGTAATGTGCTCAACTCATCGAATGCGATCATACTAGCTCTAATGCAGCAGATCCCATTAGAAATCTATAGTTAAGCATGCTTGGATGAGAGTAGTACTAGGATGGGTGACCTCCTGGGATGTCCTTGTATTGCAACCATTTTTTTGCACCATTGAACGATATGAAATTCGTTTCGAATGACGCATTACACATTGGCAGAGAGCACAAAGAATGTAATCTCTGGCAGATCAAGTCAAAATTGCCTCATAAGGTGTGTCACATGGTGTCGAATGCAAAAATAGAGCCTCCGTTGTTGACGGTATGTAATGTTTTATTGCGCGCTACTTGATGGGTGTGATCAAACCAGCACTAATACACCAGATTCCAACAAAACTCCACAATTAAGCATGCTTGGGTGAGAGTAGTACTAGGATGGGTGACCTCCTGAGAAGTCCTTGTGTTGCACCCCTTCTTTTGCACCGTCGAACGATACGAAAATCGTTTCAAACAACACATCGCACATTGGCAGAGAGCACAAAAAACGCAATCCCCGGCAGATCGAGTCAAAAAAATCTCGGTGCGTGCAAAATTTGATCTTGTTCGTCGAATGCAAAAATAGAGCCTTCGTTGGCGATAGTATGAAATGTTTTATTGCGCTCAACTTGACGAGTGTGATCATGCTAGCACTAATGCTCCAAATCCTACCAGAACTCTACAGTTAAGCGTTCTTGGGCGAGAGTAGTACTAGGATGGGTGACTTAAAGCGTGCCTAGGTGAAGTAGTACTAGGATTGGTGACCTCCTGGGTAGTCCTCATGTTGCACCCCTTTTTTTGCACCATCAAATGATATGAAATTCATTTCAAACAATGCATCACACGTTTGCGGAGAGCCCAAAGAACGATATCTCCAGTAGATTGAGTCAAAATTGCCTCGTAATGCATGCCACGCAGCGTCTGGTGCAAAAATAAAGCCTCCATTGGCAATGATAGGTAAGGTTCAATTGCGCTCAATGCGACAGGTGTGATCATACCAGCACTAATGCACCGAATTTCATCAGAACTCCGCAGTCAAGTGTGCTTGGGTGAGAGTAGTACAACGATGGCTGACCTCTTGGGAAGTCCTCGTGTTGCACCCCTTTTTTTTGCACCATTGAATGATATGAAATTCATTATGAACAACGCGTCGCACATTGGCCAAGAGCACAAAGAATGATATCTCCAGCAAATTGAGTCAAAATTGCCTCATAATGCATGTCGCATGGTGTCGGATGCAAAAATAGAGTCTCCATTGGCGATGGTATGTAATGTTTTATCGCACGCTACTTGACAGGTGCAATCAAACCAGCATTAATGCACCGGATCCTAACAAAACTCAGCAATTAAGCGAGCTTGGGCGAGAGTAGTTCCAAGATGGGTGACCTTCTAGGAAGTCTTTGTGTTGCACCCCTTCTCTTGCACCATTGAACAATACAAAATTCATTTCGAACAACATATCGCATGTTGGCAGAGAGCACAAAGAACGCAATCCCTGGCATATCGAGTAAAAAAAATCTCAGTGTGTGCAAAATTTGTTGTTGCCTCATCACGCGAGTCGTATGGCATCAGATGCAAAAATAGAGCCTCCGTTGGCAAAGGTATGTAATGTTTTACAGTGCTCAACTCAACGGGTGCGATCATACCAACACTAATGCTCTGAATCCCATTAGAACTCTGCAGTTAATGTGCTTGGCCAAGGGTAATTCTAGCATGGGTGACCTCCTTGGAAATGCTCTCGTTGCACTCTTTTTTTTGCACCCTTGAATGACACAAAATTTGATTCAAACAATGCATCACACGTTGGCCGAGACCTCAAAGAATGCAATCCTCTAACACATTGACGTGTGGGAAAATTGACCTACCCTGAACTGTGTGCTGCCCAGTGTGCCCTTCACTAGAACCTCTATTAGCGATAGTGTGTAATGTTTTATTGTGCACTACATGACAGGTTTGATAAAACCATCACTAATGCACCGGATCCCGACAAAACTTTGCAGTTAAGTGTGCATGGACGAGAGTAGTACTAGGATGGGTGACCTACTGGGAAGTCCTAGTGTTGAACACCTTCTTTCGCACTGTCGAATAATACAAGATTCGTTTCAAACATTGTGTCGCACGTTGGCGGAGAGCTCAATGAACGTAATCTCTGGTAGATCAAGGCAGAAAAATCTCAGCACGTGTGAAAAATGATGTTCCTCGAAATGCATGCCGCACGATGTCAAATTTAACTGTAGAACCTCCATTTGCGATGGTATGTAATGTTTTATCGTGCTCAACTCGACAGGTGTGATCATACCAGTGCTAATGCAACGGATCCCATTAGAACTCCTAATATGCTTCAAGGAAGTTTAGATTGAACAATCCCTAAACACAAGTAAATGAAAAGAAGAAAAGATAGAACAATTAGCAATCTCGGATGATAAGTTTGCACGCCACACTCAAGAATACTAGGTTTGATTCGCCACACTCTAGAGTAGAAGAGGGAGAGTAATAAGAATCAAGGATAATTTCTCCACTAAGTTTAGAAAACTTAGATAAGAAATTCGCATATAAGAGGCTAAGCCAATTTTTAGAGCATTCAAGGTTGCATTTCTCATTGATAACTTCCATATTTATAGCCAAGAACAACCCTCATGGCATAAGTCCAAGATTTATCTAATTCTCACCTAATTTGGAAAAACATGCATAGAAATTCACCTAACATAGACTTTTCATCTAATGTAGATCACCTAACTTATCTAACTTAGACTTTCAAAGAAATATAGCTCACCTAACTTAGACTTTGACCAATACTTATTTCAACTTTCATCACATGCATTCATCACATGCATAATTGACTTTTCATAATTTATTCATTATAGCACTTGATCAAATTGGCCCACATGAACTTGGACTCCATATAGAAATTGGGCTTGGATCCTAAATGGGCTGATTCTATTTTGAATTGTTGGACAACCATGGCCTGAATCTTCTTAGTCATAGAACATGTAATCGGCCTAGATGGAGCTCCTTGGCCTAAGTTAGCCTCTTGTTCAACTTAAGGCTCATCAACTCCGCAGTTAAAAGTGCTTGGACAAGAGTAGTTCTAGCATGGGTGACCTACTGGGAAGTGCTCAAGTTGCACCCCTTTTCTTATACCCTTGAATGACACAAAATTCAATTCGAACATTGCGTCAGACGTTGGCAGAGACCTCAGAGAATGCAATTCTCTAGTATGTCAATGTGCAGGAAAATTGATCTATCGTGAAAGGTGTGTTGCACAGCATCATACCCTATACTAGAACCTCCATTAGTGACGGTATGTAATGTTTTATCACGCACTACTTGACAGTTGTGATCAAACCAGCACTAATGCACCGGATCCCATCAAAACTCCACAGTTTAGCGTGCTTGGACAAGAGTAGTACCAGGATGGGTGACCTCTTGGGAAGTCCTTATGTTCTTTTGCACCACTGAACGATACGAAATTTGTTTCAAACATCGCGTCTCACATTGACTGAGAGCTCAATGAACATATTCTTTGGCAGATCAAGACAAAAAATCTCGGTGCATGTGAATAATGATCTACCTCGAAATACGTGTCGCACGACATCAGATTCAACAATAGAAGCTCTGTTTATGACGGTATGTAACGTTTTATTGCGCTCAACTCGACGGGTGCGACTGAACGAGCACTATTGCAACAGATCCCATTAGAACTCAGCAGTTAAGTGTGCTTGGGTGAGAAGTTCTAGCATAGGGACCTCCTGCGAAGTGTTCATGTCGCCCCCTTTTTACACCCTTCAACGACACAAAATGCGATTCGAACATCACGTCGGACGCTGGCAGGGACCTCTGAGAACGCTTTCCTCTAACAAGTCGATGTGCGGGAAATTGATTTACCTTGAAATGTGTGCTGCACAGCATCATACCCTACACTAGAACCTCCATTAACGGGTACGATCAAACCAGTACTAATACACTAGATTCCAACAAAACCCTGCAGTTAAGCATTCATAGGTGGGATTAGTACTAGTGACCTCCTGGGAAGTCCTTGTGCTGCACTCCTTTTTCCCCACCATCAAACGATACAAAATTCATTTCGAACATTGTGTCGCACGTTGGTTAAGAGCTTAATGAAAGTAATCTCTGGCAGATCAAGATAGAAAAATCTCGGCACGTGCGAAAAATGACCTTCCTCAAAATGCATGCTGTAAGGCGTCAGATTCAACTGTAGAACCTCTGTTTGTGACGGTTGTAATGCTTTATTGTGCTCAACTCGATGGGTGTGACCATACCAGCACTAACACAACGGATACCATTAGAACTCTACAGTTATGTGCTTAGGTGAGAGCAGTTCTAGCATGGGTGACCTCCTAAGAAGTGCTCATGTTGCACCCCTTTTCTTGCACCCTTGAACGACACAAAATTTGATTCGAACATCACGTCAGACGTTGGCAAAGACTGCAACGAATGCAATCCTCCTGCATGTCAACGCGGGGGAAAATAGATCTACCATGAAATGTATGCCACAGTGTCATACCCTACACTAGAACCTCCATTTATAGACGGTATGTAATGTTTTAAAGCCCGCTACTTCACAGGTACGATCATACCAGCACTAATGCACCAGATTTCGTCAGTACTCTACAGTTAAGCGTTCTTGGGTGAGAGCAGTACCAGGATGGGTGACATCCTGGGAAGTCTTTGTGTTGCACCCCATCTTTTGCACCGTCAAACGATACAAAATTTGTTTTGAACATCGTGTTGCACATTGGTGGAGAGCTCGATGAACGTAAGCTCTAGCAGAGCAAGACAGAAAAATCTCAGCATATGCGAAAAATGATCTTCCCCCACATGCATGCCGTCGGTGTCAGATTCAACAGTGGAACCTCCGTTTGCAATGATATGTAATGTTTTATCGTGCTCAACTCGACGGGAGTGACCATTCCAGTACTAATGCAACTGATCCCATCAGAACTCTGCAGTTAAGTGTGCTTGAGCAAAACTAGTTCTAACATGGGTGACTGCCTGGGAAGTGCCCATGTTGCTCCCATTTTTTGCACCCTTGAATGAAACAATTTGATTCAAACATCGCGTCACACGTTGGCAGAGACCTCAGTGAATGCAATACTCCTCAACGCGTGCAAAAATTGATCTGCCCTAAAATGCATGCCACACAGCGTTATACCCTACACTAAAGCCTCTGTCAGCGACAGTATGTAATGTTTTATCGCGTGCTACTTGACGGGGGCGATCATACCAATACTAATGCTCAAAATTCCACCAAAACTCCATAGCTAAGTGTGCTTTGGCAAGAGTAGTGCCAGGATAGGTGACCTCCTGGGAAGTCCTTGGGTTGCACCCCTTCTTTTACACCATCGGATGATATAAAATTTGTTTTAAACATCGCATAGCACGTTGGCAGAGAGCTCAATGAACATAATCTCAGGCAGATCAAGGCAGAAAAATCTCGGCACATGCGAATAACGATCTACCTCAAAATGCATGTCGAACGGCATCAGATTCTACAATAGAACCTCTGTTTGTGACGGTATGCAATGTTTTATTGTGCTCAACTCGATAGACACGACCATACCAGCACTAATACAACGGATCTCATCAGAACTCTGCAGTCAAGTGTCCTTGACCGCAAGTAGTTCAAGCATGGGTGACCTCCTAGGAAGTTGATGAGCCTCAAGTTGAACAAGAAGCTAACTTTGGCCAAAGAGCTCCATCTGGGCCGATTACACATTCTATGGCTAAGAAGATTCAGGCCATGGTTGTCCAACAATTCAAAATGGAATTAGCCCATTTAGGATCCAAGCCCAACTCCTATATGGAGCCCAAGTTTGAGTGGGCCAATTTGATCATGTGCTATAATGAATAAATTGTGAAAAGTCAATTATACATATGATGAATGCATGTGATGAAAGTTGAAACAAGTATTGGTTAAAGTCTAAGTTAGGTGAGCTATATTTCTTTGAAAGTCTAAGTTAGATAAGTTAGGTGATCTACATTAGATGAAAAATCTATGTTAGGTGGATTTCTATGCATGTTTTTCCAAATTAGGTGAGAATTAGATAAATCTTATACTTATGTCATTAGGGTTATTCTTGGCTATAAATATAGAAGTTATCAATGAGAAATGCAACCTTGAATGCTTTGAAAATTGGCTTAGCCTCTTATATACAAATTTCTTATCTAAGTTTTCTAAACTTAGTGGCGAAATTATCCCCGATTCTTATCACTCTTCCTCTTCTATTCTAGAGTGCAGCGAATCAAACCTAGTATTCTTGAGTGTGACGTGCAAACTTATCATTCGAGATTGCTAGTTATTCTATCTTTTCTTCTTTTTATTTACTTATGCTCAGGGATTGTTGAATCTGAACTTCCTTGAAGTATACCAGAAGTGCTCGCGTTGTACCCTTGAACGAACCAAAATTCGAATCGACCATCACGTCACACATTGGCAGAGACCTCAAATAACGCAATCCTCAAGCATGTCAACCCAGGTGAAAAATGATCTACCCTGAAATGCGTGCTGCACAGCATCAAACCCTGCGCTGAAACCTCCATAAACAATGGGATGTAATCTTTTATCATGCTCAACTCAATAGGTGCGACCATACCAACACTAATGCCCCAGATCCCATTAGTACTCCACAGTTAGGTGCGCTTGAGTGAGAGTAGTTCTAGCAAGGGTGACCTCCTAGGAAATGCTCATGTTGCACCCCTCTTTTTGCTCCCTTGAACGAACCAAAATTCGAATCGAACATCACGTCACACATTGGCAGAGACCTCAAATAACACAATCCTCTAGATCGTCAACGCAGGTGAAAAATGATCTACCCTGAAATGTGTGCTGCATAGCATCATACCTCGTGCTAGAACCTCCATTAGCAATGATATGTATAGTTTTATCATGTGCTACTTGACGGGGGTGATCATACCAGTACTAATGCTCTTGATCCCACCAAAACTCTGCATGAAGTGAGCACAGATGACAAGAGGTGCAGCAGCTTGAATGACGATATGAATTTTCCTCCAGGCCCAATTACAAGACTGAGAGCCAAGAAGTTCAAAGAATCATTACAAATTTATGTGGGAAAGGTTTTAAAGAATGCTGAAGAAAATCACTTAAACCCCAATTCATTCATCTGAGTCATGTCCAGCCCAAATGAAGGCCCAATTCATTTGGGTTATATCTTCCAGAATTGTTGTTATTGAAATAAATATTTTGGACCTCATTGTAACTAAATTGGGCCTAGGATGTATATGATTATGTATGGGGCTTCTATTTTTCAATGTCTGAAGTTATTTTGGCCTCATTTAATCTAATTTATTGAGGGCCCAAAAAGCATTACGAATTAGGGTTTCATAAGGGGTTTGAAGCTTATAAAAAGGTTTAGGTTGACTTCTAAGATATCAAGTTTCATTCTACCAAAGACACATTTTAGTTTCCTTCTTGGCTTGGCCAGAGTTCTCTAGGAGAGGATAGCTTGTCTTCCTCTATTGCAACAAGAATTAATTCTTAGCGAGGTGATCTCTTGAGGTGAATTTATTCTTATTTCTAATCAATCTATTATTTGTATTTCCATTTGCATCTGTCATTTGGGGGTTCAATAGGTTAGGGGTTCATTCCATTTCATGTTCCTGCCATAGTGTGTGTTCTATGAGTTTCAGGTTCTTCATAACCTTGGGCTTCCGCATCATTTGGTATCAGAGATTGGACTGGGATAAATTCTTATTTATCCTTCTTGTTTGTTGTTCTTAAGCTTCTTGTTCAGAATTTCAAAAAAAAAAAAATCAATCTTTGTTCATTCTATTTTGGTCTTTGTTAATCTTGCCCAGATTGTTTCATCTGTTACTAGTTTCTGTCTATCACTGTATTTCCATCTGATTTTGTTTCTATAATCTTATTTTGTTTTAGGTATGTCTTGCCCAGATTAATCCTTCAGCTATTAAATTTTGTTCATCTATCACTCTTTGCTCATCAGAGAATTTGTCTTTGATGTTGTCCAGTATTCTTATCTTCTTTTGGAAATACGAAAATTCAAAAAGAAAAAAAAAAGTCTGAAAGTGTTGAATGTATTGTACAGAAGTCAAAAGTGAAAGCATCTTTTGAAGACTTCTAATGAGTGAATGTTGGAGTTGGTAGCCTACCACAAATTTTTTAATGCAACTTGGAAGAGCTGTCTAACATAGGAATCCAAGAGAAATTAGGGTTACTATTTCGTTTTTAAAAAAAAAAATCCGAAGTTGAAAAAAAAAAAAAAAAGAGGATGCATTATTGAGAAAAGAAAAAAAATGGTCAGGCTACTGTGCATTTTCAGGCTTTGTAATGTGTCTAGTACATACTTGGTTAAGAAGTTAGGGCTAGAGTGTGAAAAGCACCCCAAACCGTATAGGCTCCAGTGGTTGAATGATAGTAGAGTGCAAAATGACTAAGCAAGTTGTTGTGCCTTTTTCCGTTGGCAAATATATTGATCAAGTGAGTTGTGATGTGGTGTGATATGCTTCAAGGAAGTTCAGATTGAACAATCCCTGAACACAAGTAAATGAAAAGGAAAAAAAATAAAAGAACTAGCAATCTCGAATGATAAGTTTGCACACCACACTCAAGAATACTAAGTTTGATTCGCCACACTCTAGAATAGAAGAGGGAGAGTAATAAGAATCAAGGATAATTTCTCCACTAAGTTTAGAAAACTTAGATAGGAAATTCGCATATAAGAGGCTAAGCCAATTTTCAAAGCATTCAAGGTTGCATTTCTCATTGATAACTTCCATATTTATAGCTAAGAACAACCCTCATGGCATAAGTCCAAGATTTATCTAATTCTCACCTAATTTGGAAAAACATGCATAGAAATTCACCTAACATAGACTTTTCATCTAATGTAGATCACCTAACTTATCTAACTTAGACTTTCAAAGAAATATAGCTCACCTAACTTAGACTTTAACCAATACTTATTTCAACTTATATCACATCATAATTGACTTTTCACAATTTATTCATTATAGCACATGATCAAATTGGCCCACTCAAACTTGGGCTCCATATAGAAATTGGGTTTGGATCCAAAATGGGCTGATTCCATTTTGAATTGCTGGACAACCATGGCATGAATCTTCTTGGCCATAGAATGTGTAATCAGCCCAGATGGAGCTCCTTGGCCTAAGTTAGTCTCTTGTTCAACTTGAGGCTCATCATGGTGCCTATGCAAGCTGGACATATTTTACTAGGCAGGCCTTGGCAATTTGATAGAAGGGCAATTCATGATGGATTCACAAATTGGTACATGTTTGACATGAATGGCTGTAAGAATACTCTTGCTCCGATGACACCATGTGAAATTTATCAAGACCAGCTCAAAACACGATCTTCAATAAATGAAGGAAAGGATTGTGAGGGTTCCAAAAGAAAAGAGAGAAAAGAGGCCAAGAACTTAAAGAATAAAGAAAATTGCCCAATGGTGATGACTGCAAGAATGAGGAAAAGAAAGTGAGAAGTTTAGGCGAGAAGAAACTAGTGATTGGAAAACAAGAAAAGAATGAAAAAAGTGAGAAAAAAGAGACTGAGAGGGGTGAAAAATGTTGTTATTATGCAAAAGAAAGAGAATTAAAATTTGCATATATAGGCAAAAGAGCATTAATCCTGATACGGTTCAAAGAAACTTTGTTTACTAACATTGAACATGATTCAAATTTATCTGATGTGTTTGTGAGTTTGTTACAGGAGTATGATGATGTGTTTTCTGAAGAAGAATCTCACGGGTTACTACCATTTAGAGGAATTGAACATCCAATTGATTTCATCCCTGGAGCACAAATTCCTAACAAACCAGCTTACTGAAGCAATCCTGAGGGAACAAAGGAGTTGCAAAGGCAAGTAGATGAGTTGCTAGCAAAAGGGTACATGACGGAAAGTATGAGCCCATGTGCTATTCCTATCCTCTTGGTACCTAAGAAAAATGGAACTTGGAGGATGTGTGTAGATTGTAGGGCAGTCAACAAAATCACTGTAAAGTATCATCATTCTATTCTTAGACTAGATGATATGTTGGATGAACTACATGGTGCATGTGTTTTCTCTAAAATAGATTTGAAAAGGGGCTATTATCATATTAGGATGAAAGAAGGTGATGAATGGAAAACAACATTTAAAATAAAATATGGATTGTATGAGTGGTTAGTGATGCCTTTTGGGTTATCTAATGCACCCAGTATATTCATGCGCTTAATTAATCATATCTTATGAGAGTTTCTTAGAAAATTTGTTATTGTCTACTTTGATGACATTTTTATCTACAGCAAGTGCTTAGATGATCATACCCTACATGTTAGGACCGTTTTGGATGTGCTTAGGAAGGATAAATTATATGCAGATCTTAAAAAATGTGTTTTTTGTTTGAATAAAGTTACATTCCTAGGTTTTGTAGTGAGTTCAACAGGAGTTGAGATTGATTCTGAAAAGGTGAAAGCTATCCATGAATGGCCAATACCTAAGTCTGTTAGTGAGGTTAGGAGTTTCCATAGGCAATTTATTCGTAATTTTTCGACTATCGCCGCCCCTCAAATGAAATTGTTAAAAAAAGTGTCAGATTTAAATGGAAGAAGGAACATGAAGATGCATTTAACACTTTGAAGAACAAATTATGTTCTGCACCTGTTTTGCATCTACCTGATTTTTGTAAAACCTTTAAGATTGAATGCAATGCTTCCGGGATTGGTATAGGGGCTATTTTGATGCAAGAAAACCCACCCATCGCATATTTCAATGAAAAGTTAAGTGGCCCAACTCTGAATTACTCCACTTATGATAAAGAATTCTATGCCTTGGTGAGGGCTATTGGGGTTTGGAAACATTACTTGCTGCCTAAAGAATTTGTCATCCATAGTGATCACCAATCACTATAATACTTGAAGGGGCAAGGAAAGTTGAGCAAGAGGCATGCAAAATGGGTGGAATATCTAGAAACATTGCCTTACGTGATAAAATACAAGTAAGGGAAGGACAATGTGGTTCCCAATGCACTTTCAAGAAGGTATGCTTTGATTTCTATGCTTAGCTCTAAGCTACTTGGATTTCAGCATTTGAAAGAATTGTATTGCAATGATTCAGATTTTGGTGATATGTATTAAGCTTGCAAACATGCTGCATTTAACAAGTTCTATAGGCAAAAGGGATTTCCTTTTAAAAATAAACACTATGCATTCCTATGTGTTCTATTAGAGAATTGCTTGTAAGGGAATCACATGACGGTGGGTTAATGGGACATTTTGGCGTTCAAAAGACTTTAGACATGCTTACTAAAGATTTTATTGACCAAACATGAGAAAAGATGTTGAAAGAGTTTGTGCCAAGTGTATCACATGCAAACAAGCTAAGTCTAAGCCACATGGCTTGTATACACCTTTACCTGTTCCTTTTGAACCTAACGTATCAATGGATTTTGTTTTGGGACTACCTAAGACCAGAAGGGGTAGAGACAACATATTTGTTGTAGTTAATAGATTCAGTAAAATGGCTCATTTTATTGCTTACCATAAAACAGATGATGCAACAAACATTGCTGACCTTTTCTTCAAGGAAGTGGTTTGACTCCATGGTGTGCCAAAAACCATAGTTTCTGATAGGGATACTAAGTTCCTTAGTCATTTTTGGAAAGTCTTGTGGGGGAAGCTAGGTACCAAGCTTTTATTCTCTACTGCATGCCACCCACAGACTAATGGCCAAACTAAATAGGACATTAGGAACAATGTTTTGTGCTATTGTGGGGAAGAATTTAAGAACTTTGGAAAATTGTTTACCATTTGTTGAGTTTACATATAATCGAACTGTAAATTCTTTCACAGGTTTTTCACCATTTGAAATTGCGTATGGTTTTAACCCATTAACTGTATGGATTTGATGCCTTTGCCTTCAAGTGAAATCACTAATGTAGATGGAAAAAAGAAGGTTGAAATGGTTAAAGCAATGCATGAAAAAGCACATGACCTGATTGAAAAGAGAAACCACATGTATGCTCAAGGGCCAATAAGGGGCGAAAGCAAGTTATTTTTCAATCAAGAGATTGGGTTTGGGTGCACTTGCAAAAGGAGAGGTTTCCACAACAAAGAAAATCAAAACTTAATGCAAGGGGTGATGGACCATTTCAAGTGCTGGAACTTATCAATAATAATGCTTACAAATTAGATTTGCTAGGTACAATATGAATGCCACTTTCAATGTTTCTGATCTTTCTCTATTTGATTTTGATTCAAATTCAAGGTTGAATCTTTTTGAGGAAGGAGGGAATGATACAAATGACAAGAGGCATGGTGGCTTGAATGACAATCTGAATTTTCCTCCGGGCCCAATTACAAGACTGAGAGCCAAGAAGTTCAAGAAATCACTACAAATTTATATGGGAAAGGTTTTAGAGAATGCTAAAGAAAATCACTTAGACGGTTTGGGCTTGGAGAAGGAACCCCAATTCATTCATCTGAGTCATGTCCAGCCCAAATGAAGGCCCAATTCATTTGGGTTATATCTTCCAGAATTGTTATTGAAATAAATATTTTGGACCTCATTGTAACTAAATTGGGCCTAAGATGTATATGGTTATGTATGGGGCTTCTATTTTTCAATGTCTAAAGTTATTTTGGCTTCATTTAATCTAATTTATTGAGGGCCCAAGAAGCATTACGAATTAGGGTTTCACAAGGGGTTTGAAGCTTATAAAAAGGCCTAGGTCTCAACTTTGTAAGATATCAAGTTTCATTTTATCAAAGAAACATTTTAGTTTCCTTCTTGACTTGGCCAAAGTTCTCTAAGAGAGGATAGCTTGTCTTCCTCTATTGCAACAAGAATTAATTCTTAGCAAGGTGATCTCTTGAGGTGAATTTATTCTAGTTTCTAATCAACCTATTATTTGTATTTCCATTTGCATCTGTCATTTGGGGGTTCAATAGGTTGGGGGTTCATTCCATTTCATGTTATTGTCATAGTGTGTGTCTTGGGAAGTCCTCAGGTTGTAACCCTTCTTTTGCACCGTCGGATGATATAAAATTCATTTTGAACATTGTATCGCACGTTGGCAGAGAGCTCGATGAATGTAACCTCAGGCAGATCAAGACAGAAAAATCTCGGCGAGTTCAAATAATGATCTACCTCAAAATGCATGTTGCATGGCATTAGATTCTACAGTAGAACCACAGTTTGCAATGGCATGTAATGTTTTATCGCACTCAACTCGACGGGTGCGACCATATCTACCTAATGACACGGATCCAATCAGTACTCCACAATTAAGTGTGCTTGGGCGAGAATAGTGTCAAGATGGGTGACCCCCTGGGAAGTCCTTGTGTTGCACCCCTTTTTTTGCAATATTGAATGATATGAAATTCGTTTCAAACATCACATTGCACGTTGGCAGAGAGCTCGATGAACATAATCTCAAGCAGATCAAGACAGAAAAATCTCAACACATGTGAATAACGATCTACCTTGAAATGCATGTCGAACGGCGTCAGATTCTACAGTAGAACCTCTGTTTGCTACAGTACGTAATGTTTTATCATGCTCTACTTGACGGGTGTGACCACACCAGCTCTAATGCAATGGATCCCTTCAGAACCCCACAGTTAAGTGTACTTGAGTGAGATAAGTTCTAGAATTGGTGACCTCCTGGAAAGTGCTCGTGATACTCCACTTTTCTTGCATTCGAACATCGCATCACACGTTGGCAGAGACCTCAGATAATGCAATCCTCCAGCACGTCAATGCAAGTGAAAAATGATCTAACCTGAAATGTGTGCTGCACGGCATCATACCCCGCACTAGAACCTCCGTTAGCGATCGTATGTAATGTTTTATTATGCGCTACTTGACGGGGGCGATCATACCAGTACTAATGCTCTTGATTCGACCCAAACTCCGCAATTATGCATGCTTGGGGTGAGAGTAGTGCTAGGATGGGTGACCTCTTAGGAAGTCCTCGTGTTGCATTCCTTCTTTTGCATCGTCAAACAATACGAAATTTGTTTCGAACATCGCATCACAAGTTGGCAGAGAGCTTGATGAATGTAATCTCAGGCAGATCAAGACCAAAAAAGCTCAGCAAGGCTGAATAACAATCTACCTCGAAATGCTTCTCGCGCGGCATCAGATTCTACAGTAAAACCACAGTTTGCTACGGTATGTAATGTTTTATCGCGCTGAACTCGACGAGTGTGACCATACTAGCACTAAATCAACAGATCCCATCAGTACGCCGCAGTAAAGTGTGCTTGGGCGAGTGTAGTTCCATGATGGGCGACCTCCTTAGAAGTCCTCGTGTTGCACCCCTTCTTTTGCATCGTCGGACGATATGAAATTCATTTCGAACATCTCATTGCACTTTGGCAGAGAGCTGGATGAACGTAATCTCATGCAGATCAAAATAGAAAAATCTCGGCAAGTTTGAATAACGATCTACCTTGAAATGTGTGTCACATGGCATCAGATTCTACAGTAGAACCACAGTTTGCATTGGTATGTAATGTTTTATCGTGCTCAACACGACAGGTTCGATCATATTAGCACTAATGCAATGGATCCCAACAAAACGCAGCAGTTAAACGTACTTGGGCAACAGTAGTACCAACATGGGTGACGTCCTAGGAGGTCCTTGTGTTGCACCACTTCTTTTTTACCGTCAAGCAATATGAAATTCATTTCGAACATCACGTCACATGTTGGCGAAGAGCTCGATGAACGTAATCTCAGGCAAATCAAGACAAAAAAAACTCAGCACGTGCGAATAATGATCTACCTCTATTCATGCCACACGGGGTCAAATTCAACTTTAGAACCTCTGTTTGCGATAATATGTAGTGTTTTATCGTGCTCTACTCGATAGATGCAACCATATTTGTACTAATGCAATGGATCCCATCAGAACCTCCCAATTAACTATGCTTGGACGTGAGTAGTTCTATCATGGGTGACCTCCTAGGAAGGGGTCATGTTACACCCCTTTTCTTGCACCCTTGAATGACACAAAAATTCGATTTGAACATCGCGTCAGATGTTGGTGGAGACCTCAAAGAACAGAATCCTCTAGCACGTCGACACGTGCAAAAATTGATCTACCCCAAAATATGTGCCGCACAGCGTCATATGCTACACTAGAACCTCTGTTACTGACGATATGCAATGTTCCATCGCGTGCTACTTGATGGGTGCCATCATACCAACACTAATGCACCAGATCCCATCAAAACTCTGCAGTTAAGCATGCTTGGGGGAGAGTAGTACCAAGATGGGTGACTCCTAGGAGTCCTTGTGTTGCAACGCTTCCTTTGCACCGTCAAACAATACGAAATTTGTTTCGAACATCGCATCACATGTTGGCAGAGAGCTCGATGAACGTAACCTCAGGCAGATCAAGACAGAAAAATCTTGGCATGTTTGAATAACGATCTTCCTTGAAATACATGCCACACAGTGTCAAATTCAACGGTAGAACCTCTGTGTGCAATCATACCTACACCAACGCACCAGATCCCATCAAAACTCCGTCGTTAAGCATGCTTGGGCAGAGAAGTACTAGGATGGGTAACCTGCTGGGAAGTCCTCGCGTTGCACCCCTTCTTTTGCACTGTCGAACAATACAAAATTTGTTTCAAACATCACGTCGCTCATTGGTGGAGAGCTTGATGAATGTAATCTCTGGCAGATCAAGACAGAAAAATCTCAGCGGGTGCAAAAAATGATATTCCTCAAAATACGAGCCGCACGGGGTCAGATTCAATAGTAGAACCTCTGTTTGCAATGGTATGTAATGTTTTATTGCGCTCAACTCGACAGGTGTGACCATACCAGATCAAATGCGACAGAGCCCATCAGAACTCTGCTATTATGTGTGCTTGGGTGAGAGTAGTCCTAGGATGGGTGGCCTCCTGGGAAGTCCTCGTGTTGCACTCTTTTTTTTTACGACATCAAAGAATAGGAAATTCATTTCGTACATCGCATTGGACGTTGGCAGAGGGCTCAAAGAACGTAATCTTAGCCAGACCAAGTCCAAAAAATCTCAATGTGTGCCGCACAGCATCAGATTCAACAATAGATCCTCTGTTGGCCGACGTATGTAATGTTTTACCATGCTCAACTCAACGGGTGTGTCCATACCAACACTAATGCAATGGATCCCAATAAAACTCAGCAGTTAAGTGTGCTAAGGTGAGAGTAGTACTAGGATGGGTGACCTCTTTGAGAAGTATTCGTATTGGTCCCCTTTTTTGGCCTTTATAAACCATCGAATGACATGAAATCCATTTTGAACTCCACATCATATGTTGGCAGAGAGCTTGAACAACGCAATCCTCCAGTACGTCAAGACAAAAAAAATCCAGGCATGAGCAAATATTGATCCCCCTCAAAATGCATGCCACACAGTGTCAAATGAAACAGTAGAGCCCCCGTTCGTGATGGATTGTAATGTTTTATCGTGCTCAACTATCAAGTGCGATCATACCAACACTAAGGAACCAGATCCCATCATAACAAAGCTGTTAAGCGAGCTTGGGTGAGAGTATTACTAGGATGTGTGTGCTCCAAGGAAGTCCTTGTGTTGCACCCTCTTTTTTATGACATCGAATGATATGAAATTTTTTTTGAACTATGTGTCACACATTGGCAGAGAGCTCAAAGAACACAATCCTCTGGTAAGTCAAGACAGGAAAATCCAAGCACACGCAAAAATTGATCTTGCTCAAAATGCATGTCGCACGGCATTAGATACAATAGTAGAGCCTCTGTTAGCAACAGTAGTGATGTTTTATCGTGTTCAACTTGACAGGTGCAATCATACCAGCACTAATGCACCATATCCCATCAGAACTAGCAATTTAGCGTGCTTAGGATAGAGTAGTACTAGGATGGGTGACGTCCTAGAGAGTCCTCGTGTTGCACACCTGTTTTGGTCATTTTACAGCATCAAATGATATGAAATCCATTTTGAAGTTCAAGTTGCACTTACGCAAGAGCACGATGAATGCAATCCTTTGGTGCGAGAAGACAGAAAAATCATGAGGCACGTAAAATTCTATGCTCCTTGGAATAGGAGCAGCAAGGGGAGCAGTTGCAGCTGTAGAGCCCCTGTTAGTGACTGAACCTAATGATTTGTCGTGCCCAAGTTGACAGGAGCGATCATACCAGCACTAATGGACAGGAGTCCATCTGAACTCGGCAGTTAAGCATGCTTGGTTGAGAGTAAAACTTGGATAGGTGACCACCTGTGAAGTCCTCGTGTTGCACCCCTTTTTTAGTTTTTTTACAGCATCAAACGAAATGAAATCCATTTTGAAGTTTGCATTGCACGTTCACAGAGAGCATGATGAATGCAAACCTCCTGCATGCGAAACAAAATTCAACTCTTCTTGAAATTCTTTCCGCGAAGGCGGCAGTTGCAACTATAATGCCTCGACTACTGACGAAATGTAATGATTTGCAATGCTCAACTCAACAAGTGTGATCATACCAATACTAATGGACTAGATCCCATCTGAACTCTAAAGAATCGGTGACCTCATGGGAAGTCATTGCATTGCACCCATTTTTTGGTCTTTCTACAGCATCGAACGATATGAAATCCAATTCAAAGTTTGTGTCACATGTGCGCGGAGACCACAATGAGTGCAGCCATTCGACATGATGAGATAGAAAAATCACAAGGCGCACGAAATTCAACATCCCTCAGAATGCCGCCGTGAAGGTGGCATTTGCAACTGCAGTGCCTAGGCTAGCGACAGAATGTAATGATTTCCTGTGCTCAACTTGACAGTTGCGATCATACTGCCACTAATACACCTGATCCCATCAGAACTCTGTAGAACCGTGCTTGGGCGATAGCAGTACTAGGATGGTTGACCTCTTGGAAAGTCGTCAGGTTGCCCCCATTTTTTGGTCTTTTTATAGCATCAAATGATATCAATTTCATTTCAAAGTTTGCGTTGAACATGCATAGAGAGCAAGATGAATGCAATCATCTGGTGTAACAAGACAGGAAAATCACGAGGCACTTTAAATTCAATGTTCATTGGAATGCCCACTATAAAGGTGGCGTTCATAACTCTAGTGCCACGTCTAGCCACGGAATGTAATGATTTGCCACACTTAACTTGACAGGTAAGATCATACTAGCATTAATGCACTGGATCCCATCATAACTCTGCAGTTAAGCATGCTTGGGCATGGTAGTACTAGGATGGGTGACCACCCTGGAAGTCTTCATGTTGCACCCCTTTTTTGGTCTCTTTACAGCTTAGAACAATATGTAATCCATTTCGATGTTCGCATCGCACGTGCGCGGAGAGTACGATGAATGCAATCCTCTAGTACGCTGAGACAGAAAAATCACGAGGCACATGAATTTCAGTGCTCCTCAGAATGTGTGTCATGAAGGCGGCAGTTGCAACTGTAGTGCCTCAGCTAGCAACGGAATGTAATGATTTTCCTCGACAGGTGGGACAATACCCCGGTTTCCATCAGAACTCGCAATTAAGCGTGCTTGGGTGAATGTAGGACCAGAATGGATGACCTCCTACTTGCAGTCTGGCAGTTGTGATTTATGACTGTCACGAGTTAAAATAGGGATTTCCTGCAGTCCAGGGGCAAAATCTTGACTTCCGACAGTCTGTGGCAAAATTGGTATTCTCAGTGGTCCAGAGGAAAAATCACAAGTTTACAGCGTCAAAATCGTGATTTCCTGCGATCTGGTGGCAAACTCTTGGTTTCCCAATCTGGGAGAAATATCTCGATTATGAGTGTTCTTGGGGCAAAATTGCCAATTTTGGGGAAGCAGGGCAAAACCAAGATCTCTGGAAAACCAAGGGTAATGACATGGATTTCGACGGTCCGTGGACAAAATTGTGATTTTTCAGCTGTTCTGGCATAAACTCATGATTTCTAATAGTCAGGAGGAAATATTGTGATTTTCAACAGCCGTGGATCAAAATTGCAATTTACAGCAGTCACGAATCAAAATAGGGACATCTTGCAGTCAAGGGCCAAAATCAGGATTCTTGACTTTCTAGAGGGAAAATCACGAGTTTTCCAGCAGCACAGGGTCAAATTCAAGATTTCCTAAGGTCTGGTGGCAAACTCGTGTTTTCCATGGCCCGGTAGAAAAATCTCTTTTTTGGTGTTCTCGGGGCAAAATTGCCATTTTTGGGGAAGCAAGGTAAAATCATGATCTCTAGCAAACCATGGGCAACCCCATGGATGTCGACGGTCCATAGGCAAAATCGTGATTTTCAACTATTCTGGCATAAACTCGTGATATCCAATGATCTAGAGGAGATGCTGTGATTTCCGATGACCCAGGATCAAAATTGTGATTTACGGCAATTCCAAGTCAAAATAGGGATTTCTAGTAGAACAGGGGCAAAATCGTGACTTTTGATAGTCTGTGGCAAAATCTGGATTCACAGTGGTCCAGATAGAAAATCACGAGTTTTCCTGCAGTACAAAGACAAAATTGCAATTTCCTGCAGTCTGGCAGCAAACTCGTGATTTCCCCAGTCTGGGAAAAAAATCTCGTTTATTGGTGTTCTAAGGGCAAAATTGTCATTTTTGGCAAAGCAGATCAGAATCATTATCTAAGCAAACAAAGGGCAACCCCATGGATTTCAACAGTCCACAGGCAAAATCATAATTTTTTGTTGTTCTTCCATAAACTTGTGATTTACAATAGTTTGGAGGAAATATTATGATTTTCGACAGCCCTAGATCAAAATCATGATTTCTGACAGAGAAGAGGGAAAATCACAATTTACGGCAGTTGTGAGTCAAAATAGGGATTTCTTGCAGTCCAGGGCAAAACTGTGACTTTTGATAGTCTATGGCAAAATTGGGATTCTCGATGGTCTGAAGGGAAAATCACGAGTTGTTCAGTAGTACAGGGTCAAATTCGTGATTTCCTGTGGTGTGGGGGCAAACACACAATTTCCCCTGTCCGAGAGAAAAAACACATTTATTAGTGTTTTAGGGGCAAAATTGTCATTTTTGGCAAAGCAAGGCAAAATCATGATCTCTGGCAAACCATGGGCAACTCAATGGATTTCGACAGTTTGCAGACAAAATCGTGATTTTTAGTTATTCTTGCATAAACACATGATATCCAACAGTCTGGAGAAAATGCTGTAATTTTAGATGGCCCAGGATCAAAATTGCAATTTATAGCTGTTGCAAGTCAAGATAGGGATTTCTTGCAATCCTGGGGCAAAATCGTGACTTCCAACAATCTGTGGTCAAATTGGGATTCTCAGTGGTCCAGGGGGAAATCACAGGTTTTCCGGCACTACAGGGCCAAAGTCATGATTTCCTGCGGTCTGGTGGCAAACTTGTGATTTCCCCAGCCCGGGAGAAAAATCTCATATATTGGTGTTCTAAGGGCAAAATCGCTATTTTTGGTGAAGCAAGGCGAAATCATGATTTCTGGCAAACCAAGGGCAATGCCTTGGATTTCATTAGTTTGTGGGCAAAATCGTGATTTTCAACCAATCTGGCATAAACTCGTGATTTCCAATAGTTTGGAGGAAATACTGTGATTTTCAACGGCCCTGGATCAAAATCATGATTTCTGGTAGAGAGGATGGCAAATCGCAATTTATGGCAGTGGCGAGTCAATATAGGGATTTCTTGCAGTCCGAGGGCAAAATCATGACTTCCTACAGTTAGTGGCAAAATCAGGATTCTTGGGGATCTCGAGGGAAAATCACAAGTTTTCTAGCAGTACTGGGTCAAAATCGTGATTTTTGACGGTCTAGTGGCAATCTCGTGATTTCCCCTGTCTGGGATAAAAATCTCGTTTATTGGTGTTCTAAGGGTAAAATCAGCATTTTTGGCAGTGCAGGGGAAAATCGTGATCTCTAGTGAAACAAGCGCAACCCCGTGGATTTGGACAGTCCGTGGACAAACTCATGATTTTCCCGATCTTGGAGAATACTCTAGATTATCAGTGTTCTAGATGCAAAATCACCATTTTTGGTGAAGCAAGGTAAAATCTTGATCTCTAGCTAACCAAGGCTAACCCCAAGGATTTTGACAATCCATGTGCAAAATCGTTATTTCCAACATTCTGTACGAAATATTGTGATTTCTGATGGCCCTTGATCAAAATCATAATTTCTGGCAGTTTAAGGCCAAAATCATGATTTCCTGCAGTCCAAGGGTAAAATCGTGAATTACAGTGATCTGTGGACATAGTCAGGATTTCTGGTGATCATGTGGGTAATTCACAATTTTCGAGTGTTCAAGGTAAAAATCGAGAATTGCAGCGATCTGGAGGCAAAATCGTGATTTTTGACAATCAAGTGACAAACTTGTGATTTTCTCAATTTGGGAGAAAAATCTTGATTATCAGTGTTCTAGGGGCAAAATCATGATTTCTAGCAAACAAAGGGCAACCCCATGGATTTTTTACGGCCCGTGGGCAAAATCATGATTTTCAGCTGCTCTAGCGTATATTCGTGATTTCCATCAGCTTGGAGGAAATATTGTGATTTTCTGCAGCCCTAGATCAAGACTAATCTCTAGTGGACAAGAGGGAAAATTGCGATTTACGGCTGTTGTAAGTCACAATTGGGATTTCCAGGGGTAAAATCCTGACATCCAATAGTCTGTGGCAAAATTAGGATTCTTGGTGGTCCAAAAGGAAAATCACCAGTTTTTAGGCAATCCAGCGTCCATATCGTGATTTCCTATAGCCTGGTGACAAACTCGTGATTTTCCCAGTCCGTGATATAAATCTCATTTATTGGTGTCCTAGGGCAAAATCGCCATTTTTAGCGAAATAGGGCAAAATCATGAACACTTGTAAAGCAAGGGCAACCCCATGGATTTCAATAGTCCGTGGACAAGATCGTGATTTTCAGCTATTCTGGCATAAACTCATGATTTCCAACAGTCTAAAGGAAATACTGTGATTTTCGATGACCCTGGATCACAATCGTGATTTACAGCAGTAGCAAGTCAAAATAGGGATTTCCTGCAGTCTGGTGGCAAACTCGTGATTTCCCTGGTCCGGGAGAAAAATCTTGTTTATTGGCATTCTAGGGGCAAAATCGCTATTTTTGTCGGTGCAGGGCAAAATCGTGATCTCTAGCCGAGGCCAACCCCATGGATTTTGATGGTCCATGGGCAAACTTGTATTTTCCCAATCTTGAAGAATACTCTCGATTATTGACATTCAAAAGGGAAATCACCATTTTTGGCGAAGCAAGGCAAGATCATGATCTCTGGCTAACCAAGGGCAACCCCATGGATTTCAATGATCTGTGGGCAAAATCATGATTCTCAGCTATTCTGGCACAAACTTGTGATTTCCAGCAATTTGTAGGAAATAATGTGATTTCCGATGGACCTAGATCAAAATCGTGATTTCCGACAGAGAAGAGGCAAAAATTGTGATTTCTAACAGTCTTGGGTCAGAATGTGGATTTCTAGCAGTCCATGATCAAAATTGGGATTTTCAGAGGTCTAGAAGGAAAATGACGAATTTTCCAGTAGTCTAGGGTCAAAATCGTGTTTTCCAGCAGTTTGGGGGTAAAATAGTGATTTCCATAAGTTTGGGGCAAAAATTGAGAATTCCGATGGTCTGGGGACATAGTCGAGATTTTTTGCAGTTGGGTGAGTAAATTGCAATTTTTGACTGTTTGTGGTAAAAACTGAGATTCCCTGCAGTTCGGGGGCAAACTTGTCATTTTCTCAATCAGGTGGAAAAATCTTGATTATCAGAGTAGTTGGGGAAAAATCGCGCATCAGCAACCACATTGTCCTTTCCTTGCTTGTATTTTATCACGCAAAGAAATGTTTCCAGATATTCCACCTATTTTGCATGCCTTTTGCTCAACTTTCCTTTCCCCTTCAAGTATTTTAGTGATTGGTGATCACTATGGATGACAAATTCTTTAGGCAGCAAGTAATGTTCCCAAACTCCAAGAGCCCTCACCAAGGCATAGAATTCTTTATCATAAGTGGAGTAATTCAGAGTCGGTCCACTTAACGTTTTACTGAAATATGCGATGGTTTGGTTTTCTTGCATCAAAACAGCCCCTATACCAATCCCAAAAGCTCACATTCAATCTTAAAGGTTTTATAAAAATCAAGCAGACACAAAATAGGTGCAGAACATAATTTGCTCTTTAAAGTGTTTATATGCATCTTTGTGTTCCTTCTTCCATTTAAATCCAACACTTTTTTTAACAATTTCACTTAGAAGGGCAGCGATAGTCAAAAAATCATGAATAAATCGCCTATAGAAACTTGCCAAACCATGGAAACTCCTAAGCTCACTAATAGACTTAGGTGTTGGCCATTCATGATAGCTTTCACCTTTTCAGAATCAACCTCAATTCCTTTTGAACTCACTACAAAACCTAAGAATGAAACTTTATTTTCACAAAAAAAACACATTTTTTAAGATTCGCATATAATTTCTCCTTCTTAAGCATATCCAAAACGGTCCTAACATACAGGGTATGATCATCTAAACACTTGTTGTAGATCAAAATGTCATCAAAGTAGACAACAAATTTTTCAAGAAACTCTCGTGAAACATGATTCATTAAGCGCATAAATGTACTAGATGCATTAGATAACCCAAAAGGTATCACTAACCACTTATACAATCCATATTTTGTCTTAAATGCAGTTTTCTATTCATCACCTTCTTTCATCCTAATTTGATGATAGCCACTTTTCAAATCAATTTTAGAGAAAACACATGCACCATGCAGTTCATCCAGCATATCATTTAGTTTAGGAATAGGATGATGATACTTTACAGTGATTTTGTTGACCACCCTACAATCCACATGCATCCTCCATGTTCCATCTTTCTTAGGCACCAAGAGGATAGGAACAGCACATGGGCTCATACTTTCCCTTATGTACCCTTTTGCTAGCAATTCATCTACTTGTCGTGGCAACTCCTTTGTTTTCTCAGGATTGCTTCGGTAAGTTGGTTTGTTTGGAATTTGTGCTCTAGGGATAAAATCAATTTGATGTTCAATCCCTCTGAATGGCAATAACCCATGAGATTCCTCTTCAGAAAACACATCATCATACTCTTGTAACTAACTCACAAACACATCAGATAAATTTGAATCAAGGTCAATGTTAGTGAACAAAGTTTCTTTGAACTGTATCAGGATTAAAGCTAGTTTGCCTATGTATGCACTTTTTAATTCTCTTTCTTTTGCATAATAACAACCTTATTCACCCCTCTTAGTCGCATTTTCCTCACTTTTTTCATTCTTTTTTTGTTTTCCAATCACTAGTTTCTTCTCCCCTGCATTTCTTACTTTCTTTTCGTCACTCTTGCAGTCACTCACCATTGGGCCATTTTCTTTATTCTTTAAGTTCTTGGCCTCTTTTCTCTCTTTTCTTTGGGAACCCTCACAATCCTTGCCTTCATTTATCAAAGGCCATGTTTTGAGGTGGTCTTGATAAATTTCAGATAGTGTCATTGGATCAAGTGTAATCTTACGGCTGTTTATGTCAAACGTGTACTTATTTGTGAATCCATCATGAATTGTCCTTCTAACAAATTGTCAAGACCTACTTAATAAAACATGTCCAGTTTGCATAGGCACCACATCACACCTCACTTCATCAATATATTTGCCAATGGAAAAAGGCACAATAACTTGCTTAGTCACTTTGCACTCTCCACTATCATTCAACCACTGGAACCTATATAGTTTGGGGTGTTTTTCACACGGTAGCCCCAACTTCTCAACCAAGTATGTACTAGCAACATTAGTATAACTTCCACCATATATAATCATGCTATACAGGCTTTCCCACTTACCAAACACTTGGTATGAAATATATTTTCCCTTTGTTCTAAGCTTTCTTCTTTAACAGATAAACTTAATGCACGCCTAGTCACTAAGGATTCTCCTTGCACAGCATATTCAACATCCTCATCAACATCTGAAAATCATCTAAAAGATGACATACTAAAGTTATCATCAGGATTACTATAATGCTCAGATTCAAAAACAATTTCATTTCCCCTAATAAGCATAGTCTTTCAATTAGGGCAATTAGATGTGTAATGACCACGCCCTTGTCACTTGGAACATTTGATATCTCTATGTTTAGAAGGCAGATTAGAAGTACCTTTTTTATTCGAAGTACTGTGCACCTTGCCCTTGTCTATGTCATTGGGCTTCACTTTCAAATCCAGACTTGGTCCTTTCCATTTGTTGTCATCTTTACTCCATTTTGAGCTCCATTTTACTGCTAGAATTTGGAAATGATCTTGCTGAACTCTTCTGTTTTTGTTGCCTCTCCATTTTCATGGCTAGACTAACTAGATCCTCTATCTCCACATAAGGGTGCAAATCTACCACATCAGCAATGTCTTTATTCAAACCAGCAAGAAATCTAGACATTGTTACTTCTTCATCCTCCTCAATATTAGCTTTTATCATCAGCATCTCCATCTCCTTGTGGTAATCTTCAACCGACTTTGATCCTTCTCTGTAGTAATAAGAAGGAACAAAACGCTTTCTCATCACTTTCTTCATCTCAGTCCAAGTCTCAATCAGATCCTTACTATTTCTCCTTCTAGACTTCACAAGTTCAACCCACCAAACTAAAGCATAATCTGAAAATTCAACTGCAGCCAATCTCACCTTCTTCTCCTCTGAATAATTGTGGCATGCAAATAACATCTCAACCTTCCTCTCCCATTCAAGATAAGTTTCAGCATGCAAATGGAGGAATGTTCATCTTGATAGCATTGAGATTGTTATCATTTCTTTCAATTCGTACCTCCTTTCTTCTAGTTCTCACAGAGTTTGCATCATCATGATCAGATTCTCTATCAACAATTGGAGGCCTTCAAGTAGGTCTTGACATACTTGATGATTCTAAATTATCCAACCTCATGTTTAAAGCCTTAAACTGGTCTTGTATAGCCTTCATGAATAGACTCATATCAACTTCATTATTTTTGCCAAAACTACTCATGATTCTCAATATGAAGAAGAACTAAAGAAAACCAAAATGAAATAATTGGAAAGCGGCTCACTTCCTCATGTGTTTACACTCTAGGGTGTTTAATTCAGCCGTATTTCATACTGATTTTGACTTTTACCACTCTTAAACTCACCAACACTTGAGCCTTTTACTACTCAAGCTTGTTGTCCTCAATTGCACTTCAGAATATATTTCCACACAAGATAGACCACTTTTGCAAATTAAATGAATGGAAAGAAATTTAAGGAAAAGCGATAGTGGAACGATATAAGAATAACAAAAAATTGAAGTTGTAGAAGGTATGTGAAAGGAAAATGAAGATTGACTAATGGCAACTTACAAAGCCTGAAAACGCACAGTACCCTTGACCTTTTTTTTTTTTCAATAATGCATCCTCTCTTTAAAAAAAGAAAGAAAAAGTAACCCTAATTTCTCTTGGATTCCTATGTCAGACAGCTCTTCCAAGTTGCATTCAGAATTTTGGGATTCTTGTGGTAGGCTACCAACTCCAACATTCACTCATTAGAAGTCTTCAAAAGATGCTTTAACTTTTGATTTCTGCACAATACACTCAACACTTTCAGACCTTTTTTTTTTTTTTTTACTTTTTGAATTTTCGTTTTGCCCAAAGCAGATAAGAATGTTGGACAAGATCAGAGGCAAATTCTCTGATGAACAAAGAGTGATAGTAGATGAACAAAATTTAATAGCTGAAGGATTTAATCTGGGCAAGACATACTTAAACCAGAATGAGCAGACACTGATTCCCCCCCACCCCCCCTCCCCACAAACTCTCTAGATAGGATCAAGAAAATAAGATTATAGAAGCAAAATCAGATGGAAATACACTGATGGACAGAAATTAGTAACAGATGAAACAATCTGGACAAGATTAAGACCAAATTAGAATGAACAAAGATTGGTAATTTTTTTTTTTTTTTGGAATTCTGAACAAGAGGTTAAGAACAACAAGCAGGATAAATAAAGAATTTACCCCAGTCCTCCAAGCTCTGATATCAAATGATGCGAAACCCCAAGGTTATGAAGAACCTGAAACTCCTAGAACATACACTATGGCAAGAACATGAAATGGAATGAACCCCCAACCTATTGAACCCCCAAATGATAGATGCAAATGGAAAAACAAATGACAGGTTGATTGAAAACAAGAATAAATTCACCTCAAGGGATCACCTTGCTAAGAATTAATTCTTGTTGTAATAGTAGAAGACAAGTTATCCTCCCCTATAGAGCTCTGGCCAAGCCAAGAAGGAAACTAAAATGTTTCTTTAATAGAATAAAACTTGATGTCTTAAAAGGTTGAAACTTAAACCTATTTATAAGCTTCAGACCCCTTGTGAAACCCTAATTCATAATGCTTCTTGGGCCCTCAATAAGTTAAGTCAAATGAGGCCAAAATAACTTCAAACATTGAAAATAGAAGCCCCATACATAACCATATACATCCTAGGCCCGATTTAGCTACAATGAGGTACAAAATATTTATTTCAGTAACAACAATTCTGAAAGATATAACCCAAACGAATTAGTCCTTCATTTGGGCTGGACATGACTCAGATGAATGAATTGGAGTTCCTTCTCCAAGCCCAAGCCGTCTATGTGATTTTCATCAGCATTCTCTAAAACCTTTCCCACATAAATTTGTAGTGATTCCTTAAACTTCTTGGCTCTCAATCTTGTAATTGGGCCCGGAGGAAAACTCAGATCATCATTCAAGCCTCCGCGCCTCTTGTCATCTGTGCTCACATCAATTTCTTACTTATGGTTACCTGGTATTTCACTGAGTATCCCCATTAGAACTCTTATAGGAGAAACGAATAGTAGTAAAAGGCTAAGAGAACTTCAGGAAAAGCCAGCAAGAAATATATAAACATGAGTGCTGAGAGATTCATTGTTTCGTAAACACTTTGGGAGTGAATTGTGAGGTCAAACGTTATCTGTTGTTATTATTATTAACAAGTATTGCAGATTTCAGTCATGGAAGGCCGACAAAGCTCAAGCAATGAAGCAAATAATTCTGAGAATCCATTGACACTCCAAGCTGCACAACAAACCTTCACACGTATGAATTTTGTGATGGAGCAATTGGCTGGCCAGATTGAGAGAATTGATGGCCATCTTGAGAGTGTAGAAAGAGGACAAACCACACATCATCCACCTTGAAGAAGTAACAATCAAAGACCATCGCATGCACCACATCATCCCAGAGAAGATGAATTTGAACGAGATAGTAACTATTAAGATGAGATAGCCTCAGCTGTTAGTATAAGCAGGATGAGAGAAGGATGTAGAGAGCAAGACAACGACAACAAAGAAGGATGTAGAGAGCAAGACAACGACAACAAAGAGTTCACCATGAGAGAAATTATGTGGATAGGAACACTGGTTCAATCAAGTTGAAATTCCACCATTTCAAGGTAAAAATGATCCAAAATTCTATCTTAAATGGGAAAGGAAAGTGGAGTTTGTCTTTGATTGTCATCACTACTCTGAAGAGAAGAAAGTAAAACTTGCAGTTGTGGCATTCACTGATTATGCCATCACTTGGTGGGATAAAGCATTCATAAGTAGAAGAAGAAGTGGAGAACATCCTGTCGATACTTGGGAGGAAATGAAGGTCTTAATGCGTAAGAGGTTCGTTCCTTCTCACTATTATCAGGATTTTCTTTTGAAGCTCCAAGGCTTAAAGCAACGATCCAAGACAGTGGAAGAGTATTACATGGAGATGGAAACCATCATGAATAGAGCAAATACTAATGAAGATGAAGAGACTACTATGGTCAGGTTTGTATGTGGGCTTAACACGGAGATAGCCAATGTTGTTGAGTTACAACATTACCTGGAGATGGAGGAATTGTTACACATGGCAATTAAGGTTGAGAAACAACTCAAAAGAGGGAAAACTTCATCAAGGACTGACACCTCTACCACTAACAATTGGAATCCAAATGGAACAATAATTGGAGGAAAGAAGAGAAAGAGGAATCTGGGCCAAAGGAAAATAAGATCGCAGCCAAGAATACCACGGAACTGAAAATCAAAGGCAGAACTGAAACTAGAAGAAGTCAAGATATCAAGTGTTTTAGGTGTTTGGGGCATGGGCATGCCCTAATAAAAGGGAAATGGTCATATTGAATAATAGGGAAATTGAATCTGGGGATGAAGATTATTGTGACTCCCTCCCATCTTTAGAAGAAAATTTTGAACAACTTACTGCTACTGAAATTGGACAAGCATTAGTAATTCTTAGAGCTTTATATTTTAAATACAAGCACAAGAAGAAGGAGATGAAATTCAAAGAGAAAACATCTTCTACACTAGGTGCCAAGTACAAGACTGGGTGTGTGGATTAATAATTGATAGAGGAAGTTGTGTAAATGTGGCGAGTAGACTGATGATGGAAAAGCTTGGTCTGAAGACCACTAAACACCTGAAACTTTATAGGCTACAATGGCTCAATGAAACTGGTGAAATACGAGTAACAAAACTGGCTTTGATCTCTTTTACCATTGGCAACCTCAAGGATGAAGTCCTCTGCAATGTGGCACCAATGCAGGCAAGTCATATTCTTCTTGGAAGACCTTGGCAATTTGATAGGTGTACAATGCATGATGAATATAAAAATAGTTATACAGTTACCAAGGATGGAAAGAAGATTACACTTGTTCCATTACCACCCCGCCAAATTTACCATGAACAAATTCAAATCAAGAAATCCATAGCTGCCAATGTGAAAACTAGTGGGGATAGGACTGAGATTGCGAAAGAAAAAGTGAGAAAAGAAAGAGAAAATCCATTGAGTGATAAAAAAGAAAATGGAGAGTCTTTGTCTAAGGAAGGAAAAGATGGAAAGGTCAACCTCTATGCTAAAGACACAGAGATGAAGAGTGGGTTTTACACCAATCAAATAATACTAATGGTGCAAAATGAAGCTAATATCCCTAACAACATTGATGATTATCTACTTTCTGTTGCTCAGTTTCTTTTGCAGGATTACAAGGATGTCTTTCTAGAAGAGATACCACCAGGTCTGCCTCCAATAAAGTGAATAGAACATCAAATTGACTTCATTCTAGGAGTTTAAATTCCAAACTGACCAGCTTATCGAAGTAGCCCTGAAAGGACTAAAGAATTGCAATAACAAATTGAAGAATTGCTTTCAAAGGGACATGTTCGAGAAAGCTTGAGTCTATGCACTGTTCCAGTGCTACTCATCCCCCAGAAGGATGGAACATGGAGAATGTGTGTTGATTGCTGAGCTATCAATAGGATAACGGTAAAATATCAACATCCAATTCCTAGATTAGATGACATGTTGGATGACTTGCATGGTTCCACTATCTTTTCCAAGATTGATTTGAAAAGTGAATATCATCAAATTTGCATAAAAGAGGGGGATGAGTGGAAAACAGCATTCAAGACTAGATATGGTTTATATGAATGGTTAGTCATGCCTTTCGGATTAACCAATGCACCTAGTACATTTATGAGACTCATGAATCATGTTTTGCGAGCTTTCATTGGTCGCTTTGTTGTACTATACTTTGATGATATTTTGGTCTATAGCAAGCATTTAGATGAGCATATTGAACATTTAAGGAATGTGCTTGAGGTTTTACGACAAGAGAAATTATATGCTAACCTTAAAAAATGTTCTTTTTGTCTAGACCAAGTCATATTTCTTGAATATATTGTTAGCAGCAGGGGTATTGCAGTGGATGAAGAGAAAGTGAAGGCTATCAAAGAATGGCCTACACCTAGAACACCTACTGAGGTGAGAAGCTTGAAGTCTTGCTAGCTTCTACCGAAGGTTTGTCAAGAACTTCAGTACACTGCTCCTCTAACAGAAGTAACCAAGAAAAATGAACAATTCAGGTGAGGAGAGACACAAAAAAGAGCATTTCACACATTGAAAGAAACGCTAAGTTCTGCACCCTTATTGCTTTTACCAGATTTCTCAAAAACTTTTGAAGTTGAATGTGATGCTTCTGCTATATTGGTATAGGGGCTGTGCTAATGCAAGATCAACAACCAATTGCTTATTTTATCGAAAAGCTTAGTGGAGCTGCCTTGAATTATTCCACATATGACAAGGAGTTGTATGCCTTGGTGAGGGCATTACAAACATGGCAACACTATCTATGGTCTAAGGAGATTGTGATTCACACAGATCACCAATCATTGAGGCACATTAAAAGCCAAGACAAGGTGAATCGTTGGCACACAAGGTGGGTGGAATTCATTGAACAATTTCCATATGTGATACACTACAAGCAAGGTAAGGAAAATACAGTGACAGATGCATTATCTTGAAGGTATACATTGCTTGCTTCTCTCGATTCTAAAATTCTTGGATTTGAACACATTAAAGAGCTTTATGCAAATGATCATGATTTTGGATCTGTGTATTCTGCTTGTGAGAAAGGAAAATTTGATAAATTTTTCATGAGTGATGGATTTCTATTTAGGGAAAATAAACTTTGCATTCCAAGATGTTCCATACGTGAATTGCTTGTTAGAGAATCACATGGGGGTGGTTTAATGGGACATTATGGGGTAGCCAAGACTCTGTACATTCCTAGAGAACACTTCTTTTGGCCACACATGAAACGTGATGTGGAATGAATTTGTTCAACATGCATCAGTTGCTTGAAAGCTAAATCTAGAGTGAAACACATGATTTGTATATGTCTCTGCCTGTGCCAACTCAACCTGGGTAGAAATTTCTATGAATTTTGTTTTGGGCTTACCTCGGACCAAGAATGGTCGAGATTCTATTTTTGTGGTTGTGGACAGGTTCTCTAAAATGGCTCACTTTATTCCTTGTCACAAGACAGAAGATGCAACAAATGTAGCAAACTTGTTCTTTAAGGAGGTGATCTGCCTTCATGGAATTCCAAAAAGCATTGTTAGTGACCGAGACATGAGATTCTTAGTCACTTCAGGTGAGTGCTATGAGGTAAGTTGGGCACCAAGTTGTTGTTCTCTACCACATGTCATCCACAAACGAATGGTCAGACCGAAGTTGTCAACCGTACCTTAGAAATCATGTTGCAAGCAGTTCTTAAGAAGAATTTGATGTCTTGTGAAGAATGTTTACCATTTGTTGAATTTGCATACAATAGATGTGTTCATTCTTCAACTAAATTTTCTCCATTTGAAATTGTTTATGGCTTTAACCCATTAACTCCTTTGGAATTATTGCATTTGCCTGTGAATGAGATTTCAAGTTTGGATGGTAAGCACAAAGCATAGTTGGTTAAAAAAAACTTCACGAAGATGCACACAGAAACATCAGGGAGAAAAATGAAAAGACTACAATTCGTGCAAATAAGGAGAGAAAACAAGTTTCTTTCCAACCTGGTAATCAAGTTTGGATCCATTTTAGGAAGGAAAGATTTTTCAAAGAGCGACAATCAAAACTCAATGCATGGGGGTATGGACCTTTCACAGTATTGGAGAAAATCAATGATAATGCTTACAAGATAGATCTCCCTGACTCTTATCAAATTAATCCAACATTCAATGTTAGTGACCTTTCTCTTAGGATCTTGTAGGTTTTGATTCGAGGACTAATCCTTTTGATGGAGGAGGGAATGATGAGAAAGCACATGGATATGAACTATCTAACAGAGAAGTGATACAAAACAGGGATTTTCATTTGCCAACCGGTCCTATAACAAGAGTTCAGGCTAAAAAACTTCAAGAAGTCATCCAAGGCTTAATGGGCTGTCTACATGTGGTGGACATCCAGTTGAAAGAGTTGGGCTTAGAAAAGGAAACCCAAGTCATCAATATTATTCAAGTCCAACCAGATGAAGGCCCAATCACTTTGCGTTAAGCTATCTTGTTATTTGTTATTGTAATAAGTATCTTGGATCTTATTTAGATAGTTTTGGATCTGATATATATTTGGTTACATGTTAGGCTTTTGTTTTGGTTGTTTAGTAGATTTTGGGTCTCTGAAGCTCATTCTGCTGAAGGCCTAAGGGGGACATCCGAAATTAGGATTTCTTAGGATGAGAATTCTTATATAAAGGGTTTTAGCTTCTGCTGGAAGGGACTTTTGGCATCAGAATACAATTGGTGAGAAATTTTTCCTTCTTGGCTCTCTCTTGGGGCTCCCTGGTGATTACAAGGGTTCTTGCAATCTCCAACCCTCTATGAAATTGGTTTCTAGCTCCTTATAGCTACGGGGTCAATCTCTTTTCTTTTGCTTTGTTTCAATTTTCTGTTGGAAACTCAAGTTGATTCCAAAGTATTGATATCGGGTCTCATTGCATTGTTCGCTGGGGTTTGTATCACCTGCAGTTGGGGGCAAACTTGTGATTTCAATGGCCTTGGAGAAAATTCTCATTTATTGGTGTTCTAGGGGCAAAATCGCCATTTTTGGGGAACCAAGGCAAAATCATTATCTTTGGCAAACCGAGCGCAACCTATGGATTTCGACGGTCCACAAGCAAAATTGTGATTTTCAGCTGTTTTGGCATAAACTCTGATCTCCAACAGTCTGGAGTAAATACTGTGATTTTCGATGGCCTAGGATCAAAGTCGTGATTTCTGGCAGAGAACAGGGAAAATCACGATTTATGGCAATCACGAGTCATAATAGGGATTTCTTGCAGTCCGTGGGCAAAATTGTGACTTCCGATAGTTTGTGGCAAAATTGGGATTCTCGGGGGTCACGAGGGGAAATCACAAGTTTTCTGGCAGCACAGGGTCACAATCGTGATTTCCAGAAGATTGGGTTAGAATCATGATTTCCGGAAGTTTGGGGCTAAAATTTCAAATTCCAGTGGTCTGGGGACATAGTCGGGATTTTTAGCGAATGGGTGGGTAAATCGCAATTTTCAACTGTTCAGGGTAAAAATTGAGATTTCCAGTGGTCCAAGGACAAAATTGTGATTTTCAATTGTCTAGTGGCAAACTCATGATTTTCTCGACCTGGGAGAAAAATCTCGATTATTAGTGTTCTTTGGGCAAAATCATGATTTTCAGCTGTTCTGGCATAAACTCATGATTTCTAGCAGTCTACGGGAAATACCGTGTTTTCCTACGGCCCTTGATCAAAATTGTGAATTCCAGCAAAGAAGAGGGAAAAACATGATTTCTGACAGCCGCAGGTCAAAATGTGGATTTCTTGCTGTTCAAGTGTAAAATCGTGATTTTCAGTGACCTTGAAGGAAAATCACAAATTTTCTGGCAGCTTAAGACCAAAATCGTGATTTCCTGCAGTTTGGGTTAGAATTGTGATTTCAAAAGTTTGGAGCCAAAATTGTGAATTCCAACAATCTCGGGACATAGTCGGGATTTTTGGTGATCAAGTGGGTAATTCACAATTTTCAAGAGTTGAAGGTAAAAATCGAGATTTCCAGGGAGCAAAATCATGATTTTTGGCAATCCAGTGGCATACTCATGATTTTCTTGATCTGGGAGAAAAATCTCAATTATCGGTGTTCTAGATGCAAAATTGCCATTTTTGGTGAAGCAGGGCAAAATCATGATCACTGGCAAACCAAGGGCAACCCCATGGATTCCAACGGTCCAAGGGCAAAATCGTGATCTTTAGCTGTTCTAACATAAACTCGTGATATCAAATAGTCTGGAGGAAATACTGTGATTTTCGATGGCTCTGAATCAAAATAGTGATTTCTGGCAGAGAAGAGGGAATATCACAATTTACGGTAGTTGCGAGTCAAAATAGGGATTTCTTGCAATGCGAGGGCAAAATCATGACTTCCGACAGTCTGTGGCAAAATCAGGATTCTCAGTAGTCCAAAGGGAAAATCACAAGTTTTCCAACAGTACAGGGTCAAAATCGTGATTTCTTGCGGTTTGGTGGCAAACTCATGATTCCCCCGATCCAGAAGAAAAATCTCGTTTATTGGTGTTTTAGGGGTAAAATTGCCATTTTTGGCAGTGCAGGGAAAAATTGTGATCTCTGGAGAACCGTGGGCAAACCCGTGATTTTCCCGATCTTGGAGAATACTCTCGATTATCGGTGTTCTAGAGGCAAAATCACCATTTTTGGCGGAGCAAGGCAAAATCATGATCTCTGGCTTACCAAAAAGAGCAAGGCAACCCCATGGATTTTAACGATCCATGGGCAAAATCATGATTTTCAGCTATTCTGGCATAAACTCATGATTTTCCAATAGTCTGTATGAAATACTGTGTTCTCCTATGACCCTTGATCAAAATTGTGATTTACGACAGAGAAGAGGGAAAATCATGATTTCCAACAGGCGCGGCTCAAAATATGGATTTCTAGTAATCCGGGTGCAAAATCATGAATTTTTGGTGGTCCAATGGCAAACATGTGATTTCCTGCAGTCTCATGATAAACTCGTGATTTTCTTGGTCCGGGAGAAAAATCTCGTTTATTGGTGTTCTAGGGGCAAAATTTCCATTTTTGGCAAAGCAGGGAAAAATCATGATCTCTAGAAAACCAAGGGCAACCCCATGGATTTCGATAATCCATGGGCAAACTTGTAATTTTCCTGATCTGGTAGAAAAAATCTTGATTATTAGTGGTCTAGGGTAAAAATGGGAATTTCTTGCAATCTAGGGGCAAAATCATGACTTCTGATAGTTTGTGGCAAAATCAGGATTCTCGATAGTATAGAGGGAAAATCACGAGTTTTCCAGCAGTATAGGATCAAAATCATGATTTCCTACAGTCTTGTGGCAAACTCATGATTTCTCTGGTCCAGGAGAATAATCTTGTTTATTGCTGTTCTAGGGGTAAAATCATCATTTTGGCAATGCAGGGCTAAATTGTGATCTCGGGAGAACTGAGGGCAACCCCGTGGATTTTGAAGGTTTGTAGGCAAACTTGTGATTTTCTCGATCTTTGAGAATACTCTCAATTGTCGGTGTTCTAGAGGTGAAATCATGATCTTTGGCTTACCAAGGGCAACCCCATGGATTTCGATGATCCGTGGGCAAAATCGTGATTCTCAGCTATTCTAGCATAAACTCATGATTTCTAGCAGTCTGTAGGAAATGCTGTGATTTTCGATGGCCCTGGATCAAAATTGTAATTTCTGGTAGAGAAGAGGGAAAATCGTGATTTCTGACAGTCGCAGATCAAAATGTGTATTTCTAGTAATCCAGGTTCAAAATCATGATTTTAAGTGGTCTAGAATAAAAATCACGAATTTTCTGGCAATTTAAGGTCAAAATCGTGATTTTCAAAAGTTTTGGGGCTAAAATTGGGAATTTAGGCGATCTGGGGACATAGTTGGAATTTTCGACGATCGGGGGGGTAATTCACGACTTTCAACTTTTTGGGATAAAAATTGAGATTTCCAGCGGTCTAGTGGCAAACTTGTGATTTTCCTTATCTGGGACAAAAATCTTGATTGTTCTAGGGGCAAAATTGCCATTTTCGACAGAGCATCTGGCAAATAGAAGGCAACAATGTGGATTTCAACGGTCCATTGGCAAAATTGTAATTTTTAGTGGTTTGGTCGTAAACTCACGATTTCCAACAGTCTTGAGGAAATATAGTGATTTTCGATGGCCTTGGACAAAATCACAATTTCTAGCAGACAAGAGGGAAAATCTTGATTTCTGGTAGTCCTGGGTCAAAATGGGGATTTCTAGAAGTGTGATGGCGAAATCGTGATTTTCTGGGGACCAAATGGAAAATCACAAGTTTTCCAGTAGTTTAAGGTCAAAATTGTGAATTCCTACAATCAAGGGGTAAAAACATTTGTTTTTGGTAGTCTGTGGCATAATCGTGAATTCTATCAATTTAGGAACATAGTCGGGATTTTTGGCAGTCTGGTGGGAAAATCATAATTTCCGACTGCTTAGGGTAAAAATCAAGATTTCCAGCAGTGTGAGGGCAAAATTGTGATTCTCAGCAGTCCAATTTGTCACAGTGCATTGTGAGAGACCTAATTGTTACAAAGTGTAAAGGTGAAGGACCAATTCGACACTTATCTCTTATTATATATATTATGATTATGTTAATTTTAAATTGTTTTTAATTTATAATTTTCCAAAATATTAAATCTATTAATTATTGCTGAATAATAATTTGTTAAATATATATTGTATATTAAATATAATTATATATTTCTTATATGGTAAATTTATATATATTATATATCCAATTAACATAGTTATTTATATTATTAATTATTTAGTTACTAATTTAATTCCTAACATGTATTTAATTAATATCTTTATTTTATTACTAATATATGAATATAAAAATAGAAATTTAATATCCAAAAGACATAAAATACTTTAATATTTTCCTATTATTATTATGGAATATATTAGTCATTGAATGATTAATTTACTATTAATTTTTAGCATTAATTTACAATACTCATTTAATTATCTTAAATTATTATATGTATTTAATTATTATACTAATTTGAATATTATATACATTGAATTTAACAAATAATTTAATATAGTAAATAAATACTTTATTAAATATGTATCATTATTATACAGATATTACTATATATATATATATAATTATAAATGTGAAAATACGCAAATGAATCCTCACTTTTGCACCTTGTGACTCCCCCACAATTTCAGTGGGACAAATTAGTTGCTCAGAAATATAAATCTATACAAAATTAATCCCTTCAACTATAGTTATGAGTGACAATTTCTCCATGTAAAGATTTTTTAGGGACTAATTTGTACTTTCCTCTTATTATATGTATTATGATTATGTTAATTTTAAGTTATTTTTAATTTATAATTCTCCAAAATATTAAATCTATTAATTATAGCTGATTAATAATTTGTTAAATATATATTATATTAATACTTATTATATTAAATATAATTACTTAATATATATAATTGACTGATATAATTATATAATAAATATGACATTAAATATATAAATATATAATATATATTTATTGTTATATTTGTTTGTAAATTTATTTATATTATATGTTCCTTATGATAATTTTATATATAATATATATTCAATTAGAATATTTTCTTTATATTTTTAATTATTTAGTTACTAATTTATTGAATATATTTGTTTATTATTCAATTACTAATGTATATTGACCGATATTAATATGATAATACTTATGATATTAAATATATAAATATTTAATATATATATATATATATATATATTTATTTATTTATTTATTTTAATTTTTATTTAAATATATATTATATATGTTTATTATATTATTTTATGTGTTTCTTATATGGTAAATTTATATATATTATATATCCAAGTAACATAGTTAATTTATACTATTACTTATTTAGTTACTAATTTCATGAATATGTTGATTTATGATTTAATTCCTAACGTTTATTTAATTAATATATTTATTTAATTACTAATATATGAATATAAAAATTGAAATTTAATATAAAAAGAAATAAAAAAAACTCTAATATTCCCCTATTATTATTATTATAGAATATTAATTATTGTTATTGAATATATTAGTCATTGAATGATTAATTTATTATTAATTTTTAGCATTAATTTACAATACTAATTTAATTATGTTAAATTATAATATGTATTTAATTATTTTATTAAATTCAATATTATTTAAATATTATAGATATTGAATTTAATAAATATACATTTTAATAATTTAATATAAAAAATAAATAATTTATTAAATATTTATCATTGTTATACACATTATTACTTTATATATTATTATTGTATAGACGAAAGTACACAATCAAACTCTTACTTTTGCACTTTGCAACTCCCTCACAATTTAACTGTAACAAATTAGTCCTTTATAAATTCAAATATGTACAAAATTAGTCATTTCAATTGTAGTAATGTGTGATAAATTTTCCATGAAAAAATATTTTTGAGGTGACTGTTGTAACCGACCTTTCGACAGATAAGGATAAAAAAAGCTTTTAAATTGATTCCTAAAATGTATCTTGAAAACCAATTTATTTGGAGTCGCCACCAAAATTTTTAATGGAAAACTTTTAAGAAACCAATTTAAAATAAAAAGAACAAGGCAAAATTGTCTGTGAAACCAAAGATAGGGTTCAAGAGTCTATTTGAGTGTGGGGAAGGTGTTAGGTGCCACAACACCCGTCCATAAGGACGATTACCTTAAACTAATCAATTGAAATAGAATATGACCTTAAATTTATCTCAAGTACCCTTTTATTAGCATAGATGCATGTTAAACAAAGAAGACAAAAACAACAATAACAAAAGCAAACAAATAGATATTTACAAAGGGTGGACTTGACCTAGGATGAAAGCCTAGAGCCTACGTACCCTATGATAGGGATCAAAGTCCACGTAGTTCGACCACAAAGGCGTGTCTATTGGTTGATTATTTGTAAATTTTGTGATGAGAACAACAGAGTTTAAATTAAACAGATTTTTATAAACAAAACAAAATTGGGATTTAGTTTGTGTTTTAATTTACGACAACCTGATTAATCTAACTATCTTGATCTCTTCATTTTTCCTTTCTAATTAATTTTTTTAATTTTGTATTTCAAATCTTTATTTTAAAATTTAAACGAAATGCTTATAAAGAATGAAACCTACTCACATTGTAAAAAAAATTATTTAATTCAGATATTTATTTTTGCATTACTATCATTATTGTTATTATTATTTTAAAACAAGTATGTACTATTTTCAAGGTTTATGGAGATTGAAATCTCACACGACCCCAAGCACTCGAGGAGAACGGTATTCTCACACAATGATTTCGCAAATAATGGAAAATATTTAATTAAAGTATTTGTTTTCACATTATTGTTATTTTTAAAACAAATATGTACTAATTTTCGGGATCCAAGGAGATTAAAATCACACATGATCGCGAGCACTTAAGGAGAAGAATATTCTCACATGATGATTTTGTAAATAATGGAAAATATTTAATTAAAGTATTCGTTTTTGCATTATTGTTATTTTAAAAACACGTGTACTAATTTTTGGAATCTAAGGAGATTAAAATCACACATGATCTCGAGCACTCGAGGAGAAGAATATTCTCACACGATGATTTTGTAAATAATGGAAAATATTTAATTAAAGTATTCATTTTTGCATTATTGTTATTTTAAAAACACATATGTACTAATTTTCTGGATCTAAAGAGATTAAAATCACACATGATCGTGAGCACTCGAGGAGAAGAATATTCTCACATGATGATTTTGTAAATAATGAAAAATATTTAATTAAATTATTCATTTTTGCATTATTGTTATTTTAAAAACACATGTACTAATTTTCTGGATCTAAAGATATTAAAATCTCACATAATCCCAAGCACTTGAAGGTAATGATATTCTCACACAATGATTTCGTAAATAATGAAAAATATTTAATTAAAGTATTTATTTTTGCATTATTATTATTTTTCAAACAAATATGTACTAATTTTCAGGATCTAAGGAGATTAAAATCTTACATGATCCCAAGCACTCGAGGAGAATGATATTCTCATACAATGATTTTGTAAATAATGAAAAATATTTAATTAAAGTATTTTTTTTTGCATTATTATTATTTTTAAAACAAATATGTACTAATTTTCGAGATCTAAGGAGATTAAAATCTCACATGATTCCAAGCACTCGAGGAGAATGATATTCTCACATGATAATTTCACAAATAATAAAAAATATTTAATTAAAGTATTTAATTAGGTATTATTATTTTTCAGTATTATTATTTTTTCAGTATTAAATAAAAAATATTTAATTAAATAAAAAATATTTATTTTTTCAGTATTATTATTTTTAAAATAAATAGGTATTAATTTTCAGGGTCTAAGGAGATTAAAATCTCACACGACCCCAAGTACTCGAGGAGAATAATATTCTCACACGATGAAAACATGACTTTATATTCATATATTTTTTAAAATTCTAAAGTTGGAATTATTTAAGCCTTATTTTTAACCAGATCGATTCCCTTAATCCTACGGGGACTCGAGTCCCACATGACACTTTTAATTAATTAAATCTTGTAAAATACCGATTTAATCATTTTACAATAATAGAGAATATTTAATTAAAATATCCATTTTGCATTATTATTTGTTTATTTATTTATTTTTAAATGGGTATGCAATAATTTTTGGAGTCTATGGGCATTAAAATCTCACACAACCCCAAGTACTCGAGGAGAATAATATTCTCACACGATGATGTCATAAATAATAGAAAATATTTAATTAAAGTATTTATTTATTTTTTTGTATTATTATTATCATTTAAAACAAGTATGTATTAATTTTTGGGATCTAAGAAGATTAAAATCCCACATGATCCCAAACACCCGAGGAGAACAATATTTTCACCCGATGATTTTCTTATAACCTTGTTTATAAGGCCAAAAATTAATCTCATATTGACATAAAAATGATTATATGCTTCAAGGAAGTTCAAATTGGACAATCCCTGAACGCAAGCAAATGAAAAGAAGAAAAAGATAGAACAACTAGCAATCTTGGATAATAAGTTTGCACGCCACACTCAAGAATACTAGATTTGATTCGCCACACTCTAGAATAGAAGAGGGAGATGATAAGAATCGGGGATAATTTTGTCACTAAGTTTAAAAAACTTAGATAATAAATTCGCATATGAAAGGCTAAGCCAATTTTCAGAGCATTCAAGGTTACATTTCTCATTAATAACTTCTATATTTATAGTCAAGAACAACTCTCATGGCGTAAGTCTAAGATTTATCTAATTCTCACCTAATTTGGAAAAAAACATGCATAGAAATTCATCTAACATAGACTTTTCATCTAATGTAGATTACCTAACTTATCTAACTTAGACTTTCAAAGAAATATAGTTCACCTAACTTAAATTTTAACCAATACTTATTTCAACTTTCATCACATGCATAATTGACTTTTCACAATTTATTCATTATAGCACATGATCAAATTGACCCACTCGAACTTGGGTTCCATATAGAAATTGGGCTTAGATCCTAAATGGGCTGATCCCATTTTGAATTGTTGGATAACCATGGCCTAAATCTTCTTGGGCATAGAACGTGTAATTGGCCCAGATGGAGCTCCTTGGCTTGAGTTAACCTTTTGTTCAACTTGAGGCTCATCAAATGATAATAACAATAATAATTAAAAAAAATTAGGAAGCAAAGAAGCACATCCACGTATATATATAAACATGATAAAAGAGGAAAACAAGCATCAGGAAGCAGGCATCAAGAGGAAAGGAAGCATATAGCCATATATACACACACACATATATATATACATCCATATACATATATATATATATATATATATATATATATAAGCATGATAAGAAGAGAAAGAAAGCTTCAGGAAGAAATGAGCATACCCTCTCTCTCTCTCTCTTTCCTTCACGGCATCCTCGACACCTTGTTTTGGACCTTCAGCATTGGCTCCCTCTCCTCTTTCTTCTCCTCCTTCCTTCTCCTTCTCTTCTCTTCTCTTCTTGGTTCGTGACCTCTTCACTCCAGCTCGGTCTCGTCTTCTACTTCTTCCTTTTTCAATTTCTTCAGTTTCAGTTTTTCATCCCTCAGTCTAGTAGCCTTGTCCCCATCACCATCTCTCTCCTAAAGGAAACATTCAAAGCATATTCCTCTTCCCCTGTTCACCTCTGCCCGCGGTGCTCAAAATAGGGGAAACCGCTTCTTTATCTTTGGTCTTCGTCATTTTCTCTCTCCTACATGCCTCAGTTTCTCCTCTAGCCACGTACTTTCTTTCGCTGTGTTCTTCCTCGGTCCAGCCCTCTCTCGGAGCCTCTCTTTCTCTGCTTCATTCAGCTAGCCTCCTTTGCACCATTTTCCGTTCTCCCTCTCTCGATCTCTACTTTCCTTCAGAAGCTTTCTGTCTCTTGGCACTCTCTGTTTGATATCTCCCTCTCAGCCTACCAACGAGATCACGTTATGATCCTTGTCTGACTGAATGAATGAGAAACGTGCTCCAAGACCTCCTCAGCGAACCAATACGCCCTTCTCTACATGTGGAAAAATCTCAAAAAATTCCCCAAGAATCCTCCATGTCCCTCCCGCAATGTCCCTTTTTTCTGCAACGCAAGAACAGAGTAAGAAGAAAAATCTGGAGGGAGACTGAGCCTCGGAACCAGAGGAAGCATGAATACACCAAAATAGAGCCAAAGGACACCCCCCCCCCTTTTAGCAAGCTCCACCGAGACCCCTCCTTTTTCTCAACTTGTGTCTCTATCCCTCTAGCCCAATGCACCAGAGTGCTTTCCTAAATGGTGTAATTTGCAGAATTGGAGAGGCTATGCACAGAGCTGCACTGTCCTTTGCATGCTTTAACATTTCCTTTGTTCAGATCATGTATTTTTTACCTTTCCTTATAATATTATATTAGTACTATTATATATATATTTTTTGTTTTTCCTTATTTTTTATTTTTTTATTTCATTTTTCATATTTTGATCTTTATTTATTTTTCCTATTTAGATTTTTTTTACACCTATTTTACATTTGCTTAATGAATTAATTAATTGATTAATTACTTAATCATTAATTTTTATTCTTATCTCGTTTGAGATCAGGTGTTCACAGGGACTAATTCGTCACTATTCATTGTGAGGAACTAATTTGTTCCAAAGTGTAAAGGTGGAGGGCTAATTGGTACTTCCCTCTTATTACATGTATTATGATTATGTTAATTTTAAATTGTTTTTAATTTATAATTTTCCAAAATATTGAATCTATTAATTAGTGCTAATTAATAATTTGTTGAATAGATTTTATATTAATACTCATTATATTAAATATAATTATTTGATATATATAATTTACTAATATATGAAATATAGATTAAATATTAGTGAAAAAATATAAATATACTAAAATATATATATATATATATATATTTCTGTATATATATATATACTATGTATATATTATGTATATATATATATTATGTTATATATTTCTTATATGGTAAATTTATATATATTATGTATCCAATTAATAAGGTTAATTTATATTATTAATTATTTAGATAATATGTTGATTTATGATTTAATTCCTCATGTATATTTAATTAATATATTTATTCAATTACAAATATATGAATATAAAAATAGAAATTCATTATCCAAAAGAAATAAAATACTCTAATATTCTCTAATTATTATTATGGAGTATTAATTATTGTTATTAAATATATTAGTCATCGAATGATTATTTTTTTATTATTAATTTTTAGCATTAATTTACAAAACTACTTTAAGTATGTTAAATTATAATATGTATTTAATCATTTTATTTATCTAAATATTATACACATTGAATAAAACAAATAATTTAATAAATATAGATTTTCATAATTAATATAATAAATAAATACTTTATTATATATGTATCATTATTATACACTACTATTACTATATATATTGTTATTATATAGATGAAAGTACACTTATGATCCCTCAATTTTACACTTAGTGACTCTCCCACAGTTTAAGTGAGACAAATTAGTCCCTCACAAATCTAAATCTATACAAAATCAGTCTCTTTAATTGTAGTAATGAGTGACAAAATTTCTGTGTTAAAAAATTTTTGAGGAATTAATTTGTCATAATGTATAAAGGTGGAGGGCTAATTTGGTGCTTTCCTCTTATTATATGTATTATGATTATGTTAATTTAAAATTATTTTTAATTCAAAATTTTCCACAATATTAAATCTGCTAATTATAGCTAATTAATGATTTGTTAAATATATATTATATTAATACTTATTGTATTAAATATACTTATGTAATATATAATTTAATAATATAAGAAATATATATATAATATTCATAAAAATATAAATATACTAAAACAAATATATAAAATACGTAGCAACCAATATAATTATATAATAAATATGATATTAAATATATAAATATAATATATATATATATATATATATAGTTATATTCTTATGTAAATTTATTTATATTATATGTTTATTATATTATATTATATGTTCCTTATCTGATAAATTTATATATAACAGATATTCAATTATATTATTCAATTTATATTTTTAGTTATTTAGTTACTAATTTATTGAATATATTTGTTTATTATACAATTACGAATGTATTTTGATCAATAATAATATGATAATACTTACGATATTAAATATATAAATCTTTATTATATTTTTTTATTTAAATATATATATTATATCTTTATTATATTATGTTATATGTTTCTTATATGGTAAATTTATATATATATATATATCTATATATCCAATTAATATATTTAATTTATATTATTAATTATTTATTTACTAATTTATTGAATATGTTGATTTATTATTTAATTCCTAATGTATATTAAATCGATATATTATGTTAATTACTAATATATGAATATAAAAATTGAAATTCAATCTCCAAAAGAAATAAAATACTCTAATATTCTCCTATTATTATTATTATTATTATTATGGAATATTAATTATTTTTATTGAATATATTAGTCATTGAATGATTAATTTATTATTAATTTTTAGCATTAAATTACAATACTAATTTAATTATGTTAAATTATAATATGTATTTGATTATTTTATTTATTTAAATATTATAGATATTGAATTTGATAAATATACATTTTAATAATTCAATATAATAAAAAATGTACTTTATTAAATATGTATCATTATTATACATACTATTATTATATATTTATTATTATTTTATATACGAAAGTACGTAAATGAACTCTCACTTTTGCACTTTGTGACACCCCCACAATTTAAGTGTGACAAATTAGTCCCACAAAAATTTAAATCTATACAAAATTAGTCCATCCAATTATAGTAATGAGCGACAAATTTTCCATGTAAAAAGATTTTTTAGGAATTCATTTGTCACAGTGCATTGTAGGGGACCTAATTATCACAAAGTGTAAAGGTTGAGGACCAATTTTGTACTTCCCTCTTATTATATGTATTATGATTATGTTAATTTAAAATTTTTTTTAATTTATAATTTTCCCCAATATTAAATCTATTAATTATAGCTTATTAATAATTTTTTAAATATATATTATATTAATACTTATTATATTAAATATAATTATTTATAATTTAATAATATAAGAAATATATATATAATATTAGTACAAATATAAATGTACTAAAACAAATATATAAAATACGTAGCAACTAATATAGTTATATAATAAATATGATATTAAATAATAAATATATAATATATGTCGTAATTGAGCTTTCAGTGAGAAGAATAAAAAGTGTTTAAATTAATTCTCAAAATAAATCTTAAAAATTAATTTACTAGAGTCATCACCAAAATTTTTAACGAAAAATTTTAGAAAACCAATTTAAAGCAAAAGAAAAGGCAAAACGGTTTACGAAAACAAATATGGGTTTAAGAGTCTATTTGAACATGGAAAAGGTGTTAGGCATCCTACAATACCCATCCGTAAGGATGGTTACGTTAAACTAGTCAAATGAGATAGAATATAGCCTTAAATTTATCTCAATTACCCTTTTTATTAATATGCGTGCTTATTGAACAAAGAAGACAAAAGTAACAATAGTTAAAGCAAATAAATAGATATTTATAAAAGGGCAGACTTGACTTAGGATAAAAGCCTAGGGCTTATGTACCTCGTAGCAGGAACTAAAGTCCATGTAGTTTGACCAAAATGGCGTGTTTATTGGTTGGTGATTTTTAATTTTTGCGATGAGAATAGGAAAGCTCAAATTAAACAAATTTTCGTAAACAAAACGGGATTGGAGTTTGGATTTGTGTGTTTTAATTTACAAGAACCTAATTAATCTAGCTCTCTTGATCTCTTCATTTCTTCTTCTTTTAATTTTTGTTTATTTTTGAAATTTAACTGAAATGATAATGAGAAAAGATTTTAGGATTTTTAAGAGTTTATATTGTTTGGAATTGAAGTGAAATTATTATAAAAAAATATTTTTGAATTTATTTTTTGGATTTTCAAAATTAGAATTTATTATTGAAATTGGAACGAAAATAAAACCATTTTTTAGGATTTATGTTTTTCTTGGATTTTTTTTATTTTTGTTTTAATTTTGAAAATGAGATCATAATGACGAAAGAATTTCTTAGGATTTTAATTGTGAATAACAGGTAAAATAAACCCCTTTTTTATATTTTTTTTGAAATTTATTTTATCTTTGCATTTTGAAAATAGATATTAACTTTCAAAGCTTGAAGAGACTTAGGATCTCACACGATTTTTATTGGTTAGCTTTTGAGCCCTAAGGAGATCAACAAATCTCACGCAGTAATCTTAAATACAGAAGAAATCATTTGAGATTTCTTGGGATTTATTTTCATGATTTTTTAATGGTTTTGAAGTTAGAATTCTTATGTTAAAATTGAAGCAGAATTATGATGGAAAAATATTTTTAGGATTTTTGAATTTTCTTTTTCCTTAATGATTTTTGAAGTTAGGATTTATTTTGAAATGGAGATGAAATTATAATGGAAAATGCTTGATGCCTTTTGAATGAATATTCTTTGGGGTTTTCGAAATTGGGATTCTTTTAATTTGGTTTTTTTTTTAAAAAAAAAAAGGCAACTTTCAAAGCCTACGAAGACTCAAGTCCCACGTGACATTTTCTGATTAATTAATTTTTATAAAAGATGAAATTAATCATTTTGTAATTAAAAAGGTTATTTAATTAAGATATTTATTTTTGTATTTTTTAAAAATTATGTACTAACTTTCAAAGTCTAAGGTTTAAAGATATTAGTGTTCTTATGCGGTACTGTTGAACTGTTGAAAATTAAGATGAGATAATAATAGTAGTAATAGTAATAATAAAACTAACGATGATAAGAATAAAACAAGAATAAATAAAAATAAACAAATAAAAACATCATGAAAAAACCACTCACATGCCTGCTGACTCAGTAGGACAGATGGGCATGGCCATGGAGTGATAATAGCTTGCTGGAACTCCTTCTGCAGCGGCCCAGAGAGGTTGAGTCACCAGTTATTTTCATTGCCAGGAGTATCATCATTTTCCCTGGACTTCATCTTCTTTGTTTCACCCCTTCTTCAATTCCTCTTCTTCTAGCTTATCCTCCAACTCCTCCATGCTTCAGTTTCTCTTCTGCCTCGCCACATCGAAAATAGAGGTTCCCTCCAGCTTCAACGTCTGACACGTAAAAATAGTCGTGCATGCAACCTCCTCCTTCTCTTCTTCTTCCTCATCTTCTCTTTGGTTTCGGTTTCTCTCTGCTGCCCTCCTCCCTTCTCTTCTTCTCCTCTCTTCATGTCTCTGGGAGCCTTCAAATGAGCACCTGCAGTGTTCCTGAATCCTATGTCTTTGGCTATGAATCCCTTCCCCTTTATAGCAAAAGAAGCAGTCTCAAACGTGGGAGTGCCGCCAATATTGTTCAGGTCGCCGGAGACCACGGTATTGGTTTTACCATATCCGATTATCATCACACATTCCAAGTGTTCTTATCCAAATCTATCTTTTCTTCATAAACACCTTCCTTCACGTAAGTCACGAATCTAGTCTCACTCTTCTTCTTCACCGCCGCCGGCTTCCGGAGGCAAAACTGAATCGTTGAGCTGGTCCACCACATCGTCAAAAACAATTCCGCAGACATCGATGACCTTTTGTTCTGTGGGGTCCTTAACACGGGCTCCGAGCTTCAAAGGAAGCTTTGCAAGCTTCAAGAGCTCGTCAATGGTGACGTGGAGAGGGAGCTTAAAGAGGAGTTCAGAATCAGTGCCGAGATATGATCAGAAGTTGCTTCGAATATGAACCCGAGTGGATTCAAGTCGTTGAAAACCTTTACCGAAAACCAGTTCTACCAGTTGGAGAACCCCCAGCACAGCCTATGATGATGGGGATGAAAATGACGCATGACGGTGGATAAAGGATTGGTTGGACAAGCAAAGCAGAGGCACAGTGGTGTACGTGGCATTCGGGAGTGAAGTGAAACTGAGCCAAGAATAAGTGAGGGAGATAGCTCTAGGCTTGGAGAAATCGGAGCTGTCATTTTTCTGGGTGTCGAGGATTCGAGGTGGGCCTGAGACAGAACTTATTGGCATTGTATTTCGTGATAGTTGCAGCCCTTTTTTTTTTTTTTTTTCTAATTTTTATTATTATCACCATTAGTTTTCAGTTTTGGGTATTTTAATTTTCTATTTTTTTGTCTTTTATTATTATTATTTTTTTCATGATTTTTACTTTGATTTATTATTATTAATTAATTTTTTTATTTTTGAATTTTTATTGCACTTGTCTTAAAGTTCCCCGATTATTTATTTTTAATTTTTACTTGTTCCAATTTGAAGATGTCATTTGAGTCTTAGTTATTTTTAATTTTTTATATTTACTTAATTATTAATTGATTGGTGAAACAATTAATAAAATATGTAATTAGGGATGGAGAGTTCACAATATATATTTATTGTTATATTCTTATGTAAATTTATTTATATTATATGTTCCTTAAATGATAAATTTATATATAACATATATTCAATTATATTATTTAATTTATATTTTTATTTATTTAGTAACTAATTTATTGAATATTTTTTTATTATTTAATTACAAACGTATATTGACTGATATTAATATGATAATATTTAAGACATTAAATATATAAATATTTAATATATATTGTTTTATTTTTATTTAAATATGTATATATTATATGTTTATTATATTATGTTATATATTTCTTATATGGTAAATACATATATATATATATATATATATAAAATATCCAATTAGTATAGTTAATTTATATTATTAATCATTTAGTTATTAATTTAATGAATACGTTGATTTCTTATTTAATGCCTAATGTATATTTAATCAATATAGTTTTTTAATTACTAATATATGAATAAAAAATAGAAATTCAATATCCAAAAGAAATAAAATACTATAATATTCACATATTATTACTATGGAATATTAATTATTGTTGTTGAATATATTAATTATTTAATGATTAATATAATATTTATTTTTAGCATTAATTTATCATACTAATTTAATTATGTTAAATTATGATATGTTTTTAATTATTTTTTTAATTTAAATACTATATATATTGAATATAACAAATAATTTAATAAATATGGATATCAATAATTTAATATAATAAAAAAAATACTTTATTAAATGTGTATCATTATTGTGCTGACTATAATATATATATATATATATATATATATAGATATAATTTTATAGATGAAAGTACGCAAATGAACCCTCACTTTTACACTTTGCGACTCCCCCTCAATTTTATCGTGACAAATTAGTCATTCACAAATTTAAATCTGTACAAAATTAGTTCTTCTAATTGTAGTAACGAGTGACAAATTTTTCACAAAATTTTTTTTTTTAAGAACTAATTTGACACATTACATTGTGAGAAACCTAATTATCACAGTGTAAAGGTGGATGAACAATTTGGTATTTCCCTCTTATTATATGTATTTTGATTATGTTAATTTTAAATTATTTTTAATTTATAATTTTTCAAAATTTTAAATCTATTAATTATTGCTAATTAATAGTTTGTTAAATATATATATACATATTATAATAAATATAAATATTTAATATATATATATATATATATAACATACTAATATACAAAATATATATTAAATATTAACAAAAATATAAATATACTAACACAAATATATAATACACATATTGACTGATATAATTATATAATAAATATGACATTAAATATAATATATTAATTTGTATTTATATTTTTATGTAAATTTGTTTATATTATATTTTTTTATAGGATAAATTTATATATAGTATATATACTATTAGAATATTTAATTTATATTTTTAATTATTTAGTTACTAATTTATTGAATATATATTTTTATTGTTCAATTACTAATTATAATGACTAATACTAATATGATAATACTTATGAAATTAAATATATAAATATTTAATATATTTTTTATTTAAATATATAAATATATTATATGTTTATTACATTATGTAATATATTTTTCATATGGTAAATGTATTTATATTATATATCCAATTAATATAGTTAATTTATTTTATTAATTATTTAGTTGCTAATTTAATGAATATGCTGATTTATGATTTGATTCCTAACATATATTTATTTAAATACTAATATATGAATATAAAAATAGAAATCCAAAAGAAATAAAATACTCTAACATTCTCTAATTATTATTATGGAGTATTAATTATTGTTATTGAATATATTAGTCATCGAATGACTAATTTATTATTAATATATGTTATATGTTTAATATATTAGGTTATATATTTCCTATATGCTTTATTGATATATATATATATATATATATATATATCATATCTTGGAATTTTAATATAGTTAATTTATACTAATTTAATGAATACGTTGATTTCTTATTTAATTCCTAATGTATGTTTAATCGATATGGTTTTTTAATTACTAATATATGAATAAAAAAATAGAAATTCAATATCCAAAAGAAATAAAATACTCTAATATTTTCATATTATTACTATGGAATATTAATTATTGTTGTTGAATATATTAATTATTTAATGATTAATATATTATTGAATTTTAGCATCAATTTATCATTCTAATTTAATTATGTTAAATTATAATATGTTTTTAATTATTCTATTAATTTAAATATTATATATATTGAATATAACAAATAATTTAATAAATATGGATTCCAATAATTTAATGTAATAAAAAAATACTTTATTAAATGTGTATCATTATTGTGCTGACTATAATATATATATATATATTATTTTATAAATTAAAGTACACAAATGAACCCTCACTTTTGCACTTCGCGAGTCCCTCTCAATTTTATCATGACAAAGTAGTCATTCATAAATTTAAATCTGTACAAAATTAGTCCATCTAATTGTAGTAACTAGTGACAAATTTTTTACGGAGAAAAATTTTTTAAGGACTAATTTGGGCCATTACATTGTGAGGAACCTAATTGTTACAAAGTGTAAAGGTGGATGAACAATTTGGTACCCTCCTCTTATTATACGTATTTTGATTATGTTAATTTTAAATTATTTTTAATTTATAATTTTCTAAAATTTTAAATCTATTAATTATTGCTGATTAATAATTTGTTAATTATATATACATATTATAATAAATATAAATATTTAATATATATATATATATATATAACATACTAATATATGAAATATATATTAAATATTAACAAAAATATAAATATTCTAACGAAAATTTATAATATACATATTGACCGATATAATTATATAATAAATACGATATTAAATATAATATATTAATTTGTAGTTATATTTTAATGTAAATTTGTTTATATTATATTTTTTTATAGGATAAATTTATATATAATATATATACTATTAGAATATTTAATTTATATTTTTAATTATTTAGTTACTAATTTATTGAATATATTTGTTTATTGTTCAATTACTAATTATATTGACCAATATTAATATGATAATACTTATGAAATTAAATATATAAATATTTAATATTTATTTATTATTTTATTTTTATTTAAATATATAAATATATTATATGTTTTTTACATTATGTAATATATTTTTTATATGGTAAATGTATTTATATTATATATCCAATTAATATAGTTAATTTATTTTATTAATTATTTAGTTGCTAATTTAATGAATATGCTGATTTATGATTTGATTCCTAACATATATTTATTTAACTACTAATATATGAATATAAAAATAGAAATCCAAAAGAAATAAAATACTCTAACATTCTCTAATTATTATTATGGAGTATTAATTATTGTTATTGAATATATTAGTCATCGAATGACTAATTTATTATTAATATATATTATATGTTTAATATATTAGGTTATATATTTCCTATATGCTTTATTGATATATATATATATATATATATATCATATCTTGGAATTTTAATATAGTTAATTTATACTAATTTAATGAATACGTTGATTTCTTATTTAATTCCTAATGTATGTTTAATCGATATGGTTTTTTAATTACTAATATATAAATAAAAAAATAGAAATTCAATATCCAAAAGAAATAAAATACTCTAATATTTTCATATTATTACTATGGAATATTAATTATTGTTGTTGAATATATTAATTATTTAATGATTAATATATTATTGAATTTTAGCATCAATTTATCATTCTAATTTAATTATGTTAAATTATAATATGTTTTTAATTATTCTATTAATTTAAATATTATATATATTGAATATAACAAATAATTTAATAAATATGGATTCCAATAATTTAATGTAATAAAAAAATACTTTATTAAATGTGTATCATTATTGTGCTGACTATAATATATATATATATTATTTTATAAATTAAAGTACACAAATGAACCCTCACTTTTGCACTTCGCGAGTCCCTCTCAATTTTATCATGACAAAGTAGTCATTCATAAATTTAAATCTGTACAAAATTAGTCCATCTAATTGTAGTAACTAGTGACAAATTTTTTACGGAGAAAAATTTTTTAAGGACTAATTTGGGCCATTACATTGTGAGGAACCTAATTGTTACAAAGTGTAAAGGTGGATGAACAATTTGGTACCTTCCTCTTATTATACGTATTTTGATTATGTTAATTTTAAATTATTTTTAATTTATAATTTTCTAAAATTTTAAATCTATTAATTATTGCTGATTAATAATTTGTTAAATATATATACATATTATAATAAATATAAATATTTAATATATATATATATATATATATATAACATACTAATATATGAAATATATATTAAATATTAACAAAAATATAAATATTCTAACGAAAATTTATAATATACATATTGACTGATATAATTATATAATAAATACGATATTAAATATAATATATTAATTTGTAGTTATATTTTAATGTAAATTTGTTTATATTATATTTTTTTATAGGATAAATTTATATATAATATATATACTATTAGAATATTTAATTTATATTTTTAATTATTTAGTTACTAATTTATTGAATATATTTGTTTATTGTTCAATTACTAATTATATTGACCAATATTAATATGATAATACTTATGAAATTAAATATATAAATATTTAATATTTATTTATTATTTTATTTTTATTTAAATATATAAATATATTATATGTTTTTTACATTATGTAATATATTTTTTATATGGTAAATGTATTTATATTATATATCCAATTAATATAGTTAATTTATTTTATTAATTATTTAGTTGCTAATTTAATGAATATGCTGATTTATGATTTGATTCCTAACATATATTTATTTAACTACTAATATATGAATATAAAAATAGAAATCCAAAAGAAATAAAATACTCTAACACTCTCTAATTATTATTATGGAGTATTAATTATTGTTATTGAATATATTAGTCATCGAATGACTAATTTATTATTAATATATATTATATGTTTAATATATTAGGTTATAAATTCCCTATATGCTTTATTGATATATATATATATATATCATATATTGGAAAATTAATATAGTTAATTTATATTATTAATTATTTAGTTATTAACTTAATGAATACGTTGATTCATTATTTAATTCCTAATGTATATTTAATCGATATAGTTTTTTAATTACTAATATATGAATAAAAAAATAGAAATTCAATATCCAAAAGAAATAAAATACTATAATATTCTTATATTATTACTATGGAATATTAATTATTTTTGTTGAATATATTAATTATTTAATGATTAATATATTATTGATTTTTAGCATCAATTTATCATACTAATTTAATTATGTTAAATTATAATATGTTTTTAATTATTTTTTAATTTAAATATTATATATATTGAATATAACAAATAATTTAATAAATATGGATTTCAATAACCCAATATCATGAAAAAATACTTTATTAAATATGTATTATTATTATACAGACTATTACTATATGTTTGTTATTATTATATAGACGAAAGTATACAAATGAACTCTCACTTTTAACACTTTGTGACTCCCCCACATTTTAAGTGCGACAAATTAATCTCACAGAAATTTAAATCTGTACAAAATAAGTCAATCTAATTATAGTAACGAGTGACAAATTTTCTATGTAAAAAGATTTTTGAGGGACTAATTTGTTATAATACATTGTGGGGACCTAATTGTTACAAAATGTAAAGGTGGATAAACAGTTTGGTACTTCCCTTTTATTATATGTATTATGATTATGTTAATTTTAAAATTTTTTTACTTTATAATCTTTCACTATATTAAATCTATTAGTTATAGCTATTTAATAATTTGTTAAGTATATATTATATTAATAATTATTATATTAAATATAATTATTTTATATATATATATATATAATTTAATAATATATGAAATATATTTAAAATATTATTAAAAAATATAAATATACTAAAACATATATATATATATATATTGTTATATTTTCGTGTAAATTTATTTATATTATATGTTTATTATATTATATTATATGTTCCTTATATGATAAATCTATATATAACATATATTCAATTATATTATTTAGAATGTATTTTTAGTTATTAAGTTACTAATTTATTGAATATATTTTTTTATTATTCAATTACGAATGTATATTGACAGATATTAATATGATAATATTTATGATATTAAATATATAAATATTTATTATTTATTTATTGTTTTATTTTCATTTATATATATTATATGTTTATTATAATATGTTTTATATTTCTTATATGGTAAATTTATATATATTATATATCCAATTAATAAAGTTAGTTAATTTATATTATTAATTATTTACTTACTAATTTAATGAATACATTGATTTATTATTTAATTCCTAATGTATATTTAATTGATATATTTCTAAAATTACTAATATATGAATATAAAAATAGAAATTTAATATCCCAAAAAAAAACTCTAATATCCGCTTATTATTATTATGGAATATTAATTATTGTTACTGAATATATTAGTTATTTAATGAGTGGCAAATTTTTCATGAAAATTTTTTTTTAAAGGACTAATTTGTCACTGTGCATTGTGAGGGACCTAATTGTCATAAAGTGTAAGGGTAGAGGACCAATTTGGTACTTTCCTCTTATTATATGTATTATGATTATGTTAATTTTGAATTGTTTTAAATTTATAATTTTCCAAAATATTAAATCAATTAATTATTGCTTATTAACAATTTGTTAAACATATATAATATTAATACATGTTATAGTAAATATAATTATTTAATACATATCACTTACTAATATATGAAATATAAAGTAAATATTAGTATAAAAATGTAAATATACTAAAACAATTATATAAAATATGTATTGACCGATATAATTATATAATAAATATGATATTAAATATATAAATAATATATATATATATATATATTATTGTTGTTTTTTTATGTAAATTTATTTATTTTATATGTTTATTATATTATATAATATGTTCCTTATATGATAAATTTATATATAACTTATATTCAATTATATTATGTAATTTATATTTTTAGTTATTTAGTTACTAATTTATTGAATATATTTGTTTATTATTTAATTATGAATGTATATTGACCAATATTAATATGATAATACTTATGATTTTAAAAATATAAATATTTAATACATATTTATTGTTATATATATATATATATATATATATATATATTATGTGTATTATATTATGTTATGTATTTCTTATATGGTAAATTTATATATATTCTATATCCAATTAATATAGTTGATTTATATTATTAATTATCTAGATACTACTTTAATGAATATGTTGATTTATTATTTAATTCCTAATGCATATTTAATTGATATATATTTTTAATTAATAATATATCAATATAAAAATAGAAATTTAATATCCAAAAGAAATAAAATACTATGATATTCTCTTATTATTAATATGAAATATTAATTATTGTTATTGAATATATTAGTTATTTAATGATTAATATATTATTGATTTTTAGCATTAATTTATCATACTGATTTTATTTTGTTAAATTATAATATGTTTTAATTATTTTATTGATTTAAATATTATATACATTGAATATAACAAATAATTTAATAAATATATTTTAATAATTCAATATAATAAAAAAGTACTATATTAAATTTGTATCACTATTATACAGACTATTACTATACATATATTATTATTATATAGATGAAAGTATGCAAATAAACCCTCACTTTTACACTTTGTGACTCTCATACAATTTAAGTATGACAAATTAGTGCATCACAAATTTAAATTTGTACAAAATAAGTCTCTCTAATTGTAGTAATGAGTGACAAATTTTCTATGTAAAATAATTTTTGAAGGACTAATTCGTCATAGTGCATTACGAGAGACATAATTGTCACAAAGTGTAAAGGTGGAGGACCAATATGGTACTTCCATCTTATTATATAATTATGAGTATGCTAATTTTAAATTGCTTTTAATTTATAATTTTTCCAAATATTAAATCTATTGATTATTGCTGATTAATAATTTGTTAAATATATATTATACGAATACATATTATATTAAATATAATTATTTAATATATATAACTTTCTAATATATGAAATATATATATTAAATATTAGTAAAAAAATATAAACATACTACAACAAATATATAAAATACGTATTGACCGATATAATTATATAATAAATACCATTGTCGTAACCGACATTTCAATGTAAACTTGGACAAAGAGGTTTAAATTGATTCCCAAAATGAATCTTGAAAATCAATTTACTAGAGTCGTCAAAAAATTTTTTAACGGAAAACTTTGGAAAACCAATTTAAAACAAGAAAAAAAAAGCAAAGCAGTCTGCAAAAATAGAAATGAGTTCGGGAGTCTATTTTAGTGTGAGGAAGGTGTTAGGCACCCCATAACACTCATCCATAAGGACAGTTACCTTAAACTAATCAACTGAAATAGAATGTGGCCTTAATTTATCTCAATTATTCTTTTATTGACATGCACGCTCGTTAAACAGATAAGACAAAAACAACAATAATGAAAGCAAACAAATAGATATTTACAAAGGGTGGACTTGACCTAAAATTAAAGCCTAGGGGTCGACATATCCCATAATAGGGTTCAAATTCCACGTAGTTCGACTAAAAAAAATTGTATTTATTAGTTTGTGATTTTTATTTTTTTGCATGAAGAACAAGATATTTGACATCAAACAGATTTTCGTAATCAAAATGAACTAGAATTTGATTGGTGTGTTTTAATTTATAGAATCAGCTTAATCACACTCTCTTGCTCTTTTCATTTCCTATCTTTTTAATTTTTATGGATTTTTGGAATTTGAATTTACTTCACATCAAAAAGTGGACAAGAAATATTAAGGGAAAATTATTTTTAGGATTTTTCAATTTCATGTTTTTAGAGATTTTTTTGAATTAGGATTTTTATTTTAAATTTGAAAAAGGGAAGGAATTATTGATGAAATGGATTGTTAAGATTTTGGAACTTATATATTATTTTGAAATTTGAACTTTCTTGTTTAATTTTGGAAGAGTGCAATTGTTATTGAAATATAATCTTAGGAATTTTAGATTTGTATTGTTTTTTTGAAATTATTATTTCTTATTTTTAATTTTGAAATAAGAGTGAAAATTATCAAGGAAAAGTATTGCGGAGATCTTACGTTATTAATTTATATTTTCATAATTTGATTAAAAATAAATTTCATTTTAATTTTTGAAACTTTATTTAAAACAGGTCGTTGAAACTGGAGTTTATTTTTAAGTACAATGGACTGCTATCAGACAAGACCTGAGGAGGCATAAGGCCTCACTTGGTCCCATCGATTGACTTCTAATTGCCTAAGGAGACATAGAGTCCCACATGACAATTTCTATATACAAATATCAAAGATAAATTTTTATATGTTTCATTATGGGATACCATATGTTAACTTTCAAAACCTAAAGAGATTAAAGATCTCACATGGCCCTACTGGTCTACTCCCTAGGTGCCAGAAAAGAAAAACACTCTTACATGGTGATTATTAAATTAAAAAGCGTGAAGGTAGATTATTTCAATGATATATAAATTTTGTTTGAAATATTGAAAAATTAAATATTATCCTTTAAAGCCTAAGGAGATTTAAAAAATCTCACATGACCTTTATCTAAATGCCTAAGGAGATAAGTGTTTTTATGTGGCAATATTGAAAATTAGGACAAGATAGTAATAAGAATAGTAATAATAATAATAATAATAATAATAATAATAATAATAATATGAATGATGATAAAAAAATAAAACAAAAAGAATAATTAAAAAAAAAAGAACTTGCATTGAGAAATGAAAGACCAAACCACATCCCTACATGCAACTAACATGCACGTACAAGACCACGCTCTCTTCATGCATTTAGCATACGTATATGGCAATACGTCCCTTTATATATACATGCATATATATATATATATATATATATAGAACGTGATAAAAAAAAAAAAAAAGACCACGTTATCATATCAATCGAAGCAAGTGCAACACATTGAGGATGCTTCAAATACTTTCTGGATTAAATTTTGCCCCGAGGTATCTTTCCAATTTCAACAAAAGCTTATATTTTTCCAACCTCTAATGTAAACCCCTTTAGCTGATGACAAATTACTATATCTTGAATCACAGTAGATTCTTAACTAGAAAATACATAAGGATCTTCAGGTCATTAGAAAAACTCAAATGAACCTATGGTGAGAGAAAACACAAATAATCAACATGATAGAGTTGTTCAGTGCCAAGTATACTACATTCATCCCTGTTTGTGTTATACAAAGGCAAAGTAAGATTTGGTTATCTTTATCGTGTTCTCTACTCCTTGTCGATTGATCCCCCCTCTCGGTCTCTCTCCTTTTTATCCTTTTCCAGTGGCTTGACTTCTCTCCCTCTCCTCTTCCAGTTGATGCTTCTCTCTCTCTCCTTCTCTGGTTGCTTAACTTGGTCTCTCTCTCTTGTTCGTTTTCTAGTTGTTGCTTCTTTCTATCTCTCTCCTTCATTCTCCAGTTACTGCTTCTCTCTCTCTCCTTCGTTCTTTAGTTGCTACTTCTCTCTCTCTCCTTCATTCTCCAGTTGCTACTTCTCGACCTCTCTCTCTCTCTCTTTCGTTCTCTGGTTGCTGCTTCTCTTTTTTCTCCCCCTGTTTCTTCCTCTCTTCTCGGCTCTTCCTCCTCTTCCTCTCTTCTCGTTGCCTTCCTCCTCTTCCTTTCTTCTCGGCTCTTCCCCCTCAGTTCAATTACTCCCTCTCTTTATTAGAGGAACTGGTCAAAGGCTCCCCTCTACCTCCCCTTTTCTTGTCCCTTTTAGTCTTCTACTTTTACTTCCATATTTTTTGGACAACATGTCTTCACCGATGGTGTCAACTCTGAGCCTCCTTTATCCTGCTTCCAGCTCTGAGGGTAGAAAGAAGTCATTTTCCTTCAAGTCCTTTTCCATCCTTCCTTTCCTTGGATTTATTGCAACATAGTCTCCTTATGTTGTAGCCTTCCTTTTCATATTATATGTAGTGGGTGTAACATGTTTCCTCTTATCTATATCCTTCTTTAGCTTCTCTACTTATTATGATTATTATTTTAAAATGGAAATTTGCTTCCTCTTAATTTTTATTTTTATTAACTACCTTGCATTATTATTATTTTAAAATAAAAATTTGCTTCTTTAAACTCATGATTTTCACTAGCTCATTATTTCCATCTCCATTTTCTTGTCCCATTTTTTTTTCCCTTTTGGGTTAAAAAAAATTTTAATTTCCATTTTTATTACTTAATTTCTTAAATTTTAATTACATTTTTATCTATGCTTTCTTATATTTTCTTTTCATTAAAAAAAAAATTGGGATGGGGTGTTCACACACACACACACACACACACACACACACACACACACACACACACACACATATATATATATATATATATTTATAGTTATAATTTTATGTAAATTTATTTATATTATATGTTCCTTATATGGTGAATTTATATACAACATATATTCAATTATATTATTTAATTTATATTTTTAGTTATTTAGTTACTCATTTCTAGAATATATTTGTTTATTATTCAATTAGGAATGTATATTGACCGATATTAATATGATAATACTTATTATATTAAATATATAAATATTTAATATATATATATATATATATATTATAAGAAACATATAATATAAATAAATTTACATAAAAATATAACAATAAATAAATATATTACATATTTATATATTTGATATCATATTTATTATATAATTATATCTGTCAATACATATTTTATATATTTGTCTTAGTAAATTTATAATTTTTACTAATATTTAATATATATTTCATATATTAGTAAATTAAATATATTAAATAATTATGTTTAATATAATAAGTATTAATATAATATATATTTAACGAATTATTAATCAGCAATAATTAATATATTTAATATTTTGGAAAATTATTATCTAAAAACAATTTAAAATTAACATAATTATAATACATATAATAAGAGGAAAGTACCAAATCCTTACACTATACTGCGACAAATTAAACCCTAAAAAATCTTTATGCATGAAAATTTTGACATTCATTACTATAATTGGATTGACTGATTTTATATAGATTTAAATTTTGAGGGGACTAATTTATCATACTTAAATTGTGGGGGAGTAACAAAGTACAAAAGTGATGGTTCATTTATATACTTTCGTCAATATAATAATAATATATATAGTAATAGTCTATATAATAATTATACAAATTTAGTAAAGTATTTTTTTATTATACTGAATTATTAAAATATATATTAATTAAATTATTTGTTATATTCAAAGTATATAATATTTAAATTAATAAAATAATTAAAAACATATTATAATTTAACAAAATTAAATTAGCTTTATAAATTAATGTTAAAAATCAATAATATAGTAATCATTAAATAACTAATATATTCAATGACAATAATTAATATTCCATAATAATAAGAGAATATTAGAGTATTTTTTTTTGGATATTGAATTTCTATTTTTATATTCATATATTAGTAATTTAAAAAATTTATCAATCAAATATACATTAGGAATTAAATAATAAATCAACGTATTCATCAAATTACTAACTAAATAATTAATAATATAAAATAACTATATTAAATGGATATATAATATATACAAATTTACTATGCAAGAAACATATAACATAGTATAACAAACATATTATATATATATATATATATATATATAACTATAAATATGTATTAAATATTTATATATTTAATATCATAAGTATTATCATATTAATATAAGCCAATATACATTCGTAATTGAATAATAAACAAATATATTCAAGAAATTAGTAACTAGATAACTAAAAATATAAGTTAAATAATATATTTGAATATAAATTATATATAAATTTATCATATAACGAACATATAATATAATATAATAAACATATAATATAAATGAATTTACATAAAAATATAACAATAAATATATTTATTATATATTTAAAATCATATTTATTATATAAATATATCGGTCGATACATATTTTATATGTTTGTTTTAGTATATTTATATTGTTTTCTAATATTTAATATATATTTCATGTACCAGTTTATTATATATATATATATATATTAAATAATTATATTTAATATAATAAGTATTAAGATAATATATATTTAACAAATTATTAATAACCTATAGTTGATAAATTTAATATTTTTGGAAAATCATAAATTAAAAACAATTTAAAATTAACATACATAATACATATAATAAGAGGGAAGTACCAAATTGGTCCTCCTTCTTTACACTTTGTAACAATTAGGTCCCTCACAATGCACAGTGATAACTTAGTCCCTCAAAAATCTTTTTACATGAAAAGTTTGTCACTTATTACTACAATTCGAGGGGATGATTTTGTTAAGATTAAAATTTGTGAGGGACTAATTTGTTACTCTTAAATGATGGGGAGTCACAAAGTACAAAAGTGAGGGTTCATTTAAATACTTTCGTCTATATAATAATATATATAGTCTATATAATAATAATACAAATTAAATAAAATAATTTTTTTATTATATTTAATTATTAAAATATATATTTAGTAAATTATTTGTTATATTCAATGTATATAATATTTAAATAAATAAAATAATTAAATACTTATTATAATTTAACATAATTAAATTAGTATTGTAAATTAATGCAAAAAATTAATAATAAATTAATCATTCAATGGTTAATATAATCAATAACAATAACTAATATTCCATAATAATAATAGGAGAATATTTGAATATTTTATTTCTTTTGGATATTGAATTTCAATTTTTATATTCATATATTAGTAATTGAAAAAATATATCAATTACATATGCATTAGGAATTAAATAATATATCAATGTATTCATTAAATTAGTAACTAAATAATTAATAATATAAATTAACTATATTAATTGGATATATAATATATATAAATTTACCATATAAGAAATATATAACATAATATAATAAACATATAATATATGCATATAATAAAAAATAAAACAATAAACATATATTAAACATTTATATATTTAATATCAAAAGTATTGTAATATTAATATCGGTCAATATACATTCGTAATTGAATAATAAACAAATATATTCAATAAATTAGTAACTAAATAACTAAAAATGTAAATTAAATCATATAATTGAACATATGTTATATATAAATTTATCATATAAGGAAAAAATAATATAATATAATAAACATATAATATAAATAAATTTAGTATATATTATATTTTTAATAATTTTTTATATATTTCATATATTATTAAATTATATATTAAATAATTATATTTAATGTAATAAGTATTAATATAATAATTAATAGATTTAATATTGTGGAAAATTTTAGATTAAAAATAATTTAAAATTAACATAATCATAATACATATAATAAGAGGGGAGTACTAAATTGGTCTTCAAGCTTTACACTTTGGGACAATTAAGTCCCTTACAATGCATTGTGACAAATTAGTCCCACAAAAATTCTTTAACATGGAAAATTTGTCACTCATTACTACAACAGGAGATATTGATTTTGTACAAATTTAAATTTGTAAGAGACTAATTTGTCTCAATTAAATTGTGGGGAGTCATAAAATACAAAAATGAGTATTCATTTGCATATTTTCGTCTATATAATAATAATATTTATATAGTAATAGTTTGTATAACAATGACACATAGTTAATAAAGTGTTTTCTTATTATATCAAATTATTAAAATATACAATTATTAAATTATTAGTTATATTAAATGTATATAATATTTAAATAAGTAAAATAATCAAATACATACTATAATTTAACATAATTAAATTAGTATTGTAAATTAATGCTAAAAATTAATAATAAATTAATCATTCAAAGACTAACATGTTTAATAAAAATAATTAATATTTTATAATAATAATACGAGAATGTTAAAGTATTTTATTTCTTTTGGATATTGAATTTCTATTTTTATAGTCATATATTAGTAATTAAATAAATATATCAATTTAATATAGATTATGAATAAAATAATAAATCAACGTATACATTAAATTAGTATCTAAATAATTAATAATATAAATTAACTATGTTAATTGGATATAATATATATATATATATATACACCATATAAGAAATATATAACATAATATTATAAACATATAATATTTAAATTTAAATAAAAAAAATACATATATATTAAATATTTATATATTTAATATCATAAGTATTATTAGATTTATATTGGTCAATATACATTAGTAATTGAATACTAAACATATATATTCAATAAATTAGTAACTAAGTAATTAAAAATATAAATTAAATACTCTAATTGAATATGTATTATATATAAATTTATCCTATAAGAAACATATAATATAAATAAATTTACACAAAAATATAACAACATATAATTATATTATATATTTATATATTTAATATCATTTTTATTATATAATTATATCGGTCAATATGTATTACATATATATATATATATATTAGTATATTTATATTGTTATACCAATATTTAATATATATTAAATATATTGGCAAGTAATATATATTAAAAAATTTTATTTAATATAATATATATTAAAAAAATTATTAATCAACAATAATTAATAAATTTAATATTTTGGAAAATTATAAATTAAACAAAATTTAAAATTAACATAATCATAATACATAGAGAAGTAGTAAATTGGTTCTCCACCTTTATACTTTGTGACAATTAGATCCCTCACAATGCATTGTGACAAATTAGTTTCTCAAAAATCTTTTTGCATGAAAAATTTGTCACTCATTACTACAGTCAAAGGGACTAATTTTGTACATATTTAACTTTATAAGAGATTAATTTGTCACACTTAAATTATGGAGGAGTTATAAAGTGCAAAAGTAAGGGTTAATTTACGTACTTATGTATATATAATAATATATATATATATATATATATATAGTCTATGTAATAATTATCCATATTTTATAAATTATTTTTTATTATATTAAATTATGAAAATATATATTTATTAAATTATTTATTATATTCAATGTATATAACATTTAAATTATTAAAATAATTAAATACGTATTATAATTTAACATAATTAAATTAATACTATAAATTAATGCTAAAAATTAATTAATCATTAAATAACTAATAAATTTAATAACTATAATTAAAATTCCATAATAATAATAAGAGAATATTAGAATATTTTATTTCTTTTGGATATTGAATTTCAATTTTTTATACTCATATATTAGTAATTAAAAAAATCAATTAAATATAGATTATGAATAAAATAATAAATCAACGCATTCATTAAATTAGTAACTAAATAATTAATAATATAAATTCACTATGTTAATAGGATATATAATATATATAAATTTACCATATAAGAAACATATAACATAATATAATAAACATATAATATATGAACATTTAAATAAAAATAAAACAATAAATATATATTAGATATTTATATATTTAATATCATAAGTATTATCATATTAATATCGGTGAATATACATTTGTAATTGAATAATAAAAAAATATATTCAATAAATTAGTAACTTAATAATTAAAAATATAAATTAAATACACTAATTGAATATATATTATATATAAATTTATCATATAAGAAACATATAATATAAATAAAGTTACATTAAAATATAACAATAAATATATATATATATATATATATATTCCATATTTATATATTTAATATCATAGTTATTATATAATTATATCTGTCAATATGTATATTATATATTTGCCTTAGTATATTTATATTTCTTACTAATATTTAATATATATTTCATATATTTGTAAATTATATACATTAAATAATGATATTTAATATAATATGTATTAAATTAATATAAATTAAAAAAATTATTAATAAGCTATAGTTGATAAATTTAATATTTTGGAAAATCATAAATTAAAAAAAATTTAAAATTAACATAATCATATTACATATAATAAGAGGAAAGTACCAAATTGGTCTTCCACCTTTACACTTTGTGACAATTAGGTGCCTCACAATGCATAGTGACAACTTAGTCCCTCAAAATCTTTTTACATGGAAAATTTGTCACTTATTATTGCAATTGGAGAGATTGATTTTGTACTGATTTAAATTTGTAAGGAACTAATTTGTCACACTTAAATGATGAGGGGTTCACAATGTAAAAGTGAGAGTTTATTTGCGTACTTCCGTCTTTATAATAATAATAATCATAATATATATATATATATAGAGTAATACTCTGTATAATAATGAGACAAATTTAATAAATTATTTTTTATATTTAATTATTAAAATATATATTTATTAAATTATTTGTAATATTAATGTATATAATATTTAAATTAACAACAAAATTAAATGCATATTTTAATTTAACATAATTAAATTAGTATGATAAATTAATGCTAAAAATCAATAATATATCAATCGTTAAATCACTAATATATTCAATAACAATAATTAATACTCCATAATAATAATAATTAAAGAATATTAGAGTATTTTATTTCTTTTGGATAATGAATTTCTATTTTTATATTCATATATTAGTAATTAAAAAATATATCGATTAAATATATATTAGGAATTAAATAATAAATCAACGTATTCATTAAATTAGTGACTAAATAATTAATAATATAAATTGACTATATTAGTTGGATATATAATGTATATAAATTTACCATATAAGAAATATATAACATAATATAATAAACATAAAATATATACAAATGAAAATAAAACAATAAATATATATTTAATATCATAAGTATGATCATATTAATATGGGTCAATATACATTCGTAATTGAGTAATAAACAAATATATTCAAGAAATTAGTAACTAAATAACTAAAAATATAAATTATATAATATAATTGAATATTTGTTATATATAAATTTATCATATAAGGAACATATAATATAATGTAATAAACACATAATATAAATAAATTTACATAAATATATAACAATAAATATATATTTTTTATATTTATATATTTAATATCATATTTATTATATAACTATCTCAGTCACTACATATTTCATTTATATTTTATAGTATATATTTATAATTTTTACTAATATTTTATATATATTTCTTATATTATTAAATTTTATATATTAAATAATTATATTTAATATAATATATATTTAACAAATTATTAATAAGCTATAATTAATAGATTTAATGTTGTGGAAAATTTTAAATTAAAAACAATTTAAAATTAACATAATCATAATACACATAATAAGGGCAAGGTACCAAATTAGTCTTCAACCTTTACACTTTGTGACAATTAGATTTCTCACAATACACTGTAACAAATTAGTCCCTCAAAAATCTTTTTGCATGAAAAATTTGTCACTTATTAGTACCATTGGAGGGACTAATTTTGTACAAATTTAAATTTGTGAGGGACTAATTTGTCACACTTAAATTGTGAAGAGTCACAAAGTGTAAAAGTAAGGGTTCATTTGCCTACTTTCACCAATGAAATTATATATATATATATATATATATAGTAATTGTTTGTATAATAATGATACATATTTAATAAAATAATTTTTAATTATATTTAATTATTAAAATATATATTTAATAAATTATTTGTTATATTCAATGTATATAATATTTAAATCAATAAAATAATTAAAAACCTATTATAATTTAACATAATTAAATTCGTATTATAAATTGATGCTAAAATTTAATAATAAATTAATAATTAAATAACTAATATATTTGGAAACAATAATTAATCTTCCATAATAATCATAAGAGAATATTAGAATATTTTATTTTTTTTGGATAATGAATTTCTATTTTTATATTCATATATTAGTAATTAAAAAAATATCAAATAAATATACATTCAGAATTAAATATTAAATCAACGTATTCATTAAGTTAGTAACTAAATTATTAACGATATAAATTAACAATATTAGTTGGATATATAATGTATATAAATTTAACCATATAAGAAATATATAGAATAATATAATAAACTTATAATATATATATTTAAATAAAAATAAAAAATAAATGTATATTAAATATTTATATATTTAATATCACTAGTATTGTCATATTAATATCGATCAATATACATTAGTAATGGAATAATAAACAAATATATTTGTTGTTATATATATATATATATATATATATATTATGAATAATATATAATAAATATTGATTTTAATAATTTAATATAATAAATAAATAATTTATTAAATACTTGTCGTTACTAAACACATTATTATTCTGTATATTATTATTGTGTAGACAAAAGTACGCAATTGAACTTTCATTTTTCTATTTTACGACGCCCCTACAATTTATTTGTGACAAATTAATCTCTTACAAATTTAAATTTGTATAAAATCAGTCTTTTCAATTATAGTAATGAGTGATAAATCTTTTATGAAAAAAAAATTTTTAAAAGACTAATTTGTTATAGTACATTGTGAGGGATTTAATTATTGTAGAGTGTAAAAGTGAAGGACCAATTTGATACTTCCCTTTTATTATATGTATTATACTCACTCTTTCTTTGTTGCACTTTACTTATATCTGATTTCATTAATCAGAAGGCAAAAAATATTCAACTGTTAAGACAATGTGGAATGCTACTTCCACAATCTGTCCTTGCACAATCCCTCAGGACTGCTGATGTACTTGCAAGAGTTTTGTCGGGAAAATGGTTAACATGAAACCCTTGGGTAGATAGCAATACTCATCTGCAGTTGTGCATTGATGTTGACATTGTTGTTTATGTAGCATTGTTTTATGCCAATTTACCGGTAGGCTTTATAATTAGAGGTGGCTGAGTATGGACGATGCCTACAGCTTAGATTTCAGATAATTTCCTTTTTCGGAAAAATTGGGAGACTTTAAATAAAAATAATAATTGATAAATAATAAAAAAATAACGAAAAGAAATAAAAGAAGAAAAGAGAAATTAAAAATATACAAAAGAAAATTCTAATTACATTTGTCATTGTCTTATTTTACTTGCAAGCCCATTCAAATTATGTATCCCAAAAAGAAAAATAAAAATAAAGGAAAGAAAGAGGGCGAAGGAACATCAGCTCCAAGCAGCACGTGCAGTTAAATTGTTGTTAATTGTTGATAGATTAAATTTTAAAATTGTTTATGATTGCTAAATTTAATTTTTTTTTATTTTTGAAACTTACATAATTTTTTTTTTGAACATTTAAACTTTATTTTGATCCTCTGAAAATGATTTCAGTATCAAATAGCAAGTTTAAAGATTTTTTTTTTCCTGTCACTTAAATGCACAAAAGTTTAAATTCTAATTTCATTGTTCTAACAGGGAGTAAAGTGCTGTTATACAATCTTTGGAAATTCTAAAGAATTGAAACAAAATCTAGATTTTGAGTAGCAGAGTAATATAAAGAGACAATGAATTTTAAATAGACTACTTTTAAAGGACTAATAGGAAATTTTACTCTTCTTAACTACCATTCATTTTATACTTTTTGGCCAACAACTAACATTCATCTTTGAAGAAATAATGAACTTGAAAATAGTCTACTATATCAATTAGTCTACAACATCAAATTGGCGATCAAAGAAATTTTTCGCCTTAAATTTTTGTTTGAAGAGTTAAACTTTAATCCTTCAAAAATAATTTCAGTATAAGTGAGCTCCTTTAAAGATTTTTCTTATATCACTTTAGTGCTCAAAAGTTTAATTTTCTTTTTTGAGAATAATTATGATAATTTTAAATTGTTTTTAATTTATAATTTTCCAAAATATTAAATCTATTAATTATAGCTGATTAATAATTGTTAAATGTATATTATATTAATACTTATTATATTAAATATAATTATTTAATATATATAACTTATTAATGTATGAAATATATATTAATTATTGGTTAAAAATATAAATATACTAAGACAAATACATAAAATACATATTGACCGATATAATTATTTAATAAATATGATATTAAATATATAAATATGTAATATATATATTTATTGTGAAATTTTTAGGTAAATTTATTTATATATATTCATTTAAATATTTAATTTCAATTTTTAATTACTTAGTTACTAATTTATTGAATATATTTGTTTATTATTCAATTACTAATGTATATTGACCAATATTAATATGATAATACTTTTAATATAAAATATATAAATATCTAATATATATATTTATTGTTTTATATTTAAATATATAATAATGTTTATTGTATTATGTTATATATTTTTTATATGGTAAATTTATATATATTATACATCCAATTAACATAGTTAATTTATATTATTAATTATTTAGTTACTAATTTAATGAATACATTGATTTATTATTTTATTCATAATCTTTATTAAATTGATATATTTTTTTGATTACTAATATATGAGTATTAAAATAGAAATTCAATATCCTAAAGAAATAAAATACTATAATATTCTCTTATTATTATGGAATATTAATTATTGTTTTTGAATATATTAGTTATTTAATGGTAAATGTAATATTAATTTTTAGCATTAATTTATAATACTAATTTAATTATGTTAATTTATAACATGTATTTAATTATATGAATATTATATACATTGAATATAACTAGTAGATGAACCTTCACTTTTGCACTTTGTGACTCCCCACAACTTAAGTGAGACAAATAGTTCATTATAAATTTAAATATGTACAAAATCAGTACATCCAGTTGTTGTAATGAGTGGCAAAATTTTCATGCATAAAGATTTTTTAGGGACCTAATTGTTATAATGTGTAAAAGTTGAGGACCAATTTGGTACTTCTCTCTTATTATATGTAGATGATTATGTTAATTTAAAATTTTCCACAATATTAATTCTATTAATTACAGCTGATTAATAATTTGTTAAATATATATTATATTAATATATATTATATTAAATATAATTATTTAATATATATATATATATAATTTAATAATATAAGAAATATACATAAAATATTAGTAGAAAATATAAATACACTAAGACAAATATATAAAATACGTGGCGACCGATATAGTTATATAATATATAAGATATGAAATATATAAATATATAACACATATAATTATTGTTATATTTCTATGTAAATATATTTATATTATATGTATATTATATTATATTATATGTTCCTTATATATAAATTTATATATAACATATGTTCAATTACATTATTTAATTTATGTTTTTCTTATTTTTTAGATACTAATTTATTGAATAAATTGTTTATTATTCAATACTAATTTATTGTTATATTTTTGCGTAAATTTATATATGATAATACTTATGATATTAAATATATAGATATTTAATATATATATATATATATATTATGTTATATATTTCTTATATGGAAAATTTATACATATTATATATACAATCAATGTAGTTAATTTATATTATTAATTATTTATAGACTTCTTTAATGAATACGTTAATTTAATATTTAATTCCTAATGTATATTTAATTGATATATTTTATTAATTACTAATATATGAATATAAAAGTAGAAATTCAATATCCAAAAGAAAAAAACTACTCTAATATTCTCTTATTATTATTATAGAATATTAATTATTGTTATTGAATACATTAGTTATTTAATGATTAGTATATTATTTATTTTTAGCAATAATTTATCATACTAATTAAATTATGTTAAATTAAAATATGTATTTAATTATGTTGTTAATTTAAATATTGTATACATTGAATATAACAAATAATTTAATAAATATATATTTTAGTAATTCAATATAATAAAAAAATATTTTATTAAATATTTATCATTATTATACAGACTATTACTATATATATTATTATCATATAGACGAAAATACGCAAATGAACATTCACTTTTGTACTTTATGACTCAACATCCTTTAAGTGTGATAAATTAGTCCCTCACAAATTTAAATGTATACAAAATCAGTCCCTCCAATAATAATAATGAGTGTCAAAATTTTTATGCATAAAGATTTTTTACGGACTCATTGATCACAGTGTAGTGTAGGAAACCTTATGATTATGTTAATTTTAAGTTCTTTTTAATTTATAATTTTTCAAAATATTAAAATTTTTAATTATAGCCTATTAATAATTTGTTAAATATATATTATATTAATACATATTATATTAAATAAAATTTTTTAATATATATTACTTGTCAATATATGAAATATATATTAAATATTGGTAAAAATTATAAATATACTAAAACAAGTATATAAAATACGTATTGACCGATATAATTATATAATAAAAATGATATTAAATATATAAATATATAATATAATTATATGTTGTTATATTTTTATTTAAATTTATTTATATTATATGTTTCTTGTAGGATAAATTTAAATATAATATATATTCAATTAGTATATTTAATTTATATTTTAAATTATTTAGTAACTGATTTATTGAATTTTTTAATTATTCAATTATGAATGTATATTGACCGATATTAATATGATAATACTTATGATATTAAATATATAAATAGCTAATATATATTTATTGTTTTATTTTTATTTAAATATGTATATATTATATGTTTATTATATTAGGTTATATATTTCTTATATGGTAAATTTATATATATTATATATCCAACTAACATAGTCAGTTTATATTGACTATTATTTAGTTACTAATTTAATGAATGTGTTGATATATTATTTTGTTCATGATCTATTATGGAATATTAATTATTGTTATTGATTATATTAGTCATTGAATGATTGATTTATTATTAATTTTTTACATTACTTTACAAAACTAATTTAATTATGTTAAATTGTAATATGTATTTAATTTTTTTTATTTAAATAATATTGATATTGAATTTAATTACTATGATTTTAATAATTTAATATAATAAATAAATAATTTATTAAGTATGTGTCATTATTATACACATTATTACCTTATATATTATTTTTATATAGACGAAAATACGCAATTGAACTTTCACTTTTTTACTTTGCAACTCTCTCATAATTTAATTGTGACAAATTAATCTTTTACAAATTCAAATATGTACAAAATTAGTTCATTCAATTGTAGTAATGAGTGATAAATTTTTCATGAAAAAAGATTTTTAAGGGACTACTTTGTCACAGTGCATTGTGAGAGAACTAATTGTCACAAAGTGTAAAGGTGGAGGACCAATTTGGTACTTTCCACTTATTATATGTATTATGATTGTCATAACTGACCTTTCGGTGAGAAGAATAAAATGTGATAAAAATTGATTCCCAAAATGAATCTTGAAAATCAATTTATTGGAGTCGCCACCAAAATTTTTAATGGAAAACCAATTTTTTTTTTAAAAGAAAAAGGCAAAATTGTTTGCTAAATTAGATATGAGTTCGAGAGTCTATTTGAGTGTGAGGAAGGTGTTAGGCACCCCACAACACCCGTCCATAAGAACGGTTACCTTAAATTAGTCATATGAGATAAAATATGACCTTTAATTTATCTCAATTTCCCGTTATTGACATGCATACTTGTTTAATAGAGAAGGCAAAAACAATAATAATGAAAGCAAACAAATAGATATTTACAAAGAGTAGACTTGACTTAGGATGAAAGCCTAGAGGCTATAATAGGGATTAAAGTCTATGTAGTTCAACCAAAATGGCGTATCTGTTAGTTGGTGATTTTTAATTTTTGTGATAAAAACAGGAGAGTTCAAATTAAACAAATTTTCATAAACAAAATGGGATTGGAATTTGGATTTGTGTGTTTTTAATTTACAATAACCTAATTTAATCTAGCACTCTTGATCTCTTCATTTTTCCTCTTTTTAATTTTTGTCTATTTTGGAATTTTAACATTTATTTTGAAATTTAGATGAAATGATAATGGGAAGAGATTTTAGAATTTTTAGGAGTTTATATTGTTTGGAATGGAAAATATTTTTGGATTTTTGAATTTATTTATCCTTGGATAAAAATTGGAATTTATTGTGAAATTATGACGAAAATAAAACCAATTTTTGTATTTTTGGATTTATATATTTTTTGGATTTTTGTTTTAATTTTGAAGGTGGGATTGAAATTTTGTTTTAGGATTTTCTGTTTATTTATGATTCTTATATTTTTTGAAATTATAATTTATTTTAAACTTAAGGTAAAATTATAATGGAAAAACAATTTTAGGATTTTTGAATTTATGATTTTTTGGATTTTTGGATTTTTGTTTTAATTTCGAAAATGGGATTTTAATGCAGAAATCACTTTTAGGACTATAAATGACAGGTAGAATAAACACTTTTTTTATTATTATTTTGGAAATTTTCTCACTTTATATTTTGAAAACAGATATTAACTTTCAAAACCAGAGTCTTATGCGGCCTCTACTAGTTAACTTTTGAGTGTCTGAGAAGACGAGTAGTATCATACGGGAACCCAAAATATGGAAAAAAATATTTGGGATTTCTTAGGATTTTTATTTTTTATATATTCTTAAGGGTTTTGAAATTAGAATTATTTTAGTTTTATTTTTAACAAAATCGATTTCCTAAAGTTTACGGAGACTTAAGTTCCACGTGACACTTCCTAATTAATTAAATTTTATAAAGAACGAACTTAATCATTTTGTAAATAAAAAGTTATTTAATTAAGATATTTATTTTTGCTTTTTTTTTTTTTTAAATATGTACAAATTTTCATGGTCTAAGAAGATTAAAATCTCATACGATCAAGTATCGAGGGGAATAATATTTTCATACGATGATTTTTAGAATTTTATGTGTAAGGCCAAAATTAGTCTCATATTGATAAAAGAAGAAAAAAAAATGTCAACAACTCAAACCAAAGTTGATGCAGGAAAGTAGAAAGGAAAACCATTGGCTTCAGCTCATCACCGTCGACAAGAACTCCCTCTCCGGTGGTATATTTCTTTCTTTTAGTTATATATAGTTTATTTGTAATATATGTGCTAGGATCTAACATGCAGAATAAAACCTTAGGGTGGATGACTCCTATTTGTATTGTCAGTTCTTGGCTTCTCCTACAGTGTATCTGTTTGACAGATGAGGGTTGTATGCTCTCCTCACACACTAAACACGTTAACATATTACCCACACACTTTTTTGGGCTCTATACCCAGGTCCTCGTTTGCCTTAAGTTAGTAAAGGTTTAAATTGGTTTTCCAGTAAAGCTTCTCGGTTCTAGAGATTACCGTGAAGATCTCGCTCAAGTTGTACCTTGTTATATGGATTTGATTGGAGTGAGATTCTGTCCTATTTTAGTCTAATTTACATTGCGGGATCCTCATTCTTTTGAGTGGAGGCAATTTGGGAACCAGTAATCCTCTAAGATGTTAAACTCACCCTCAGAACCCTGCACATTAATAGACCGAATTTAATAGACAACCTTCCTAGAGCAATCTTTAGGGTAATCTGTCTCCCCTTAGGGTTGACCTAAGTTAGGACACCAAGAATAATTACATCATTCATGTTGTCACATCATTCATAGAATAATTACATGTTGGTTTGAAAATTTTATGTGGTTTTAATCGTCATAATTCTCCACTCAATACATCATTAGCTAAACGAAATAAGCTAAAATTGAAGGCTTCTTTCACATGGGAAGTTTGGCCTAATGGTGAATCAATGGGGTTGGGAACCATTGGAAATCAATAGCTTTCGCGAAAACAATATATCAATGGGTTATCTGGTTCACTTATTTAAGCTTCGCCCATGTGAGGCCCCCCCTCCTTGGGTTGGGAGCTATATCTGTTATTCCCAATGAATCAATAAGGTTCTTAGTATCTATTGATTAAAGAAGTTATGCGTACATTTTGTATTGTTTCTAACCAATGGACTTTGTTACAGCACGAATTGTTATTTTCATCGATTGGCATAAAGATCTGATAGAATTGTCGGAGACCACACAACCTCAAGACCTAAGCTCAACAGAGATAGCCTTGACTGAGAGGAGAGTTAAAGCGAAGGTAGAAGCTGAATTAGTTGAGAGTTTAATCATTATGAGTAGGAAACTCAGAGAGGAATAACTCCGTCATTTTCAAAAAAATTATGAGGATATCTTGGATTTATTATCAGTCTCTATCTAGGTCGATGCAATTGTGACCCTAGCACAACATTGAGATAATTCATCGAGATGCTTCACGTTTCTAACCTTCCAGCTTGCGCCCACGTTAGAAGAATACAGGGGTTGATGAAAATGCCAGTTACTAAAGACACCTCTGTCTACTTGTACCTTGGACACCTCCCTTTGAAACGTGTTTTAGCCCAAACTCTAGGGGAAGAACCTACACAAATACAGTTATGTCGCTCTGGGGTAACAGAAGACTTATCTAGAAAATATCTAGAGAAAAGGTTGGAAACATTAACTAAGCCCATTGGGTTGTTTTCATAAGAGTTCTTGCTCTGGCCATATATAGATTAGTATTATTCCCATCGGCAGTGAGAGTAATCGATCTGGTAGCAGCAAGTGTCCTGTGGATGGTAGAGAACCACCATGTGAATCCAGTACCAGAGCTTCTAGCATAAATGTTTTTGACATTATGTTTCTGCCACTGAGAAAAGAAAAGATAGTGGAGGTGTTGTTTGCCACTGTTGAATATATGGTGGGTCAATCATGTTTATGGTAGGAAATATCAGCTCAATATGAGATTTGACACCATTCATCACTCAATCTGAGATTATCCACGTCACGAAGGATCAACTCCACTACAAGCAAAAATGAATCGCGATTTAGTGGATCGAAAAGATAGAAGAACTTAAAGATACCACCATTTGGTGGAAGCTCTCTTGGTGGGAAAATGAAGATATCATTTATTGTTGCAGAAATTTCCCTAATGTTGCCCTTATAGGTGCCCAAGGGTGCATTAATTATACCCCCTTCAGTCGTGCATTGCCAATTTGCATATGAACATTGTCATCTCATCTGAAGAGGCTGTATGGAGAGTCAGTTTCTACTACCGTAATCCACTGAAAGTGGAAATGATCCATGAGATAAAGGATGCATAGAGCCAAGTGGTGTGTAAAGGAAGGTTCGAGTTAGGGAAGCGTGCTATGACAACTACGAAAGGATATGAGGCTTGGCTCAAAGAAAGGACCGGTGCAACTTGTTCACCCCTCAAACCTCGCAACCACCTATTGAGTAATAACTTACAGGAGGTTAATGAATATCTAGCCAAGCAATTAGAAGGTAAAAAGACTGAATTGTAAAATCTGGAGGAACTAAGCAAAAGACACTTGGAAAGCTTAGCCAAGTCCCAAGAAGACGAGAGAGCAAAAAGGAGAAAGGAGGTAGGGACTAATATCGAGCTAAAAAGATTGAAGGAGGAAAACGACAAGCTAAAAGATATTGTGTGGAAGATTAAAAAATGGGCTGAAGAAAGTAACAAAAAGGCCTTCAATCATCGAACTCGATTATTAAAGGCCATTAAAGAAAAGGATGCTATGATGAGGCAGGTGGAAGAACTCAAGTCTTCTAATGACTTCCAACGAGAAATTAATATGCTCGCCAGCAGCTAGAAGAAAAAATGAGGGAGGTGACCAGTGTTAAGAGTAATAATGTGATAGCAGTACAAAACCTAATTGAACAGCTCAACCATCAAGCTGAAAAGGCTTGATTGTGGGAGGCTTGCCATGAAGAGCAAGTGCAAAGAAAGAAATGTGGCTAGAGCGTTTCAAAAGGATGATCCTATTTGCCAACAATTTCATTCCTGAATTTACTTATGCATATAGGCAAAGCTGAAGGGCACGCCATCCCTGCAAAGACTCCTGCAACTATAACTGAATTCTTCACCTTGTGTCATAACCTTATTTATGGAAGATCTGAAGATATTGATGAAATTTTAGATGATTGAGAAATGGAGACAACTTCAATATTTTGTAATGTGAACTCATAGGATGGGTCACTATTATTGTATAATCTCAAATTAAATGATGTCATCAAACATTTTGTTAGTAAAATGGATGGTCTCTTATGGTTATCAAGTACGTCCATCATTACATATGTGGAATGTCGGAATCATGCAATGGATAAATAGATTGTGTAGTGCAAAACAAACCAGCGCATGTGGACAATAAATGTCTATTGTGTTAGCCATTAACCTTGATTCATTGGGTGATACAATACGTATCCTTATAGATTCAAGGGTCTGAGGTTCTTATGCCCTTTATGCCAAATTGACAAACTAACAAATCGAAAATCTAAGTAACTGCTTTATTATTAAGGTGTGTTATTTCTTTTTTTTCAAAACACGTAGGAAGCCAACATTGCCCGAGGGAGAAAGAATCTGTCTAACCAAGTTCAGTTGTCAAGCCAAACATATCTGACCCGGGCACGTGTCAGAGCCATGTTTGCCAAAAACAACCAATCAGAGTCTGAGCAACGGTTAGAAGCTGAAGTGGGAACCTTGAAGGATCAAATGGAGACTATCCAGTCTCAAATGTTAGAAATGATGAAGTTATTGCAGAATATGAGCTCAAGTATGGCTGCTAATAAACGCTTCACCAAATGTCACTAACACTGTGAATGCGGACCATAGGGTCCCTAATACAAGTGTTAAGATACTAGGAGTAATTTCGGGTAGTCCCTCCACCACAAGAGCACCAGAATCAACACAAAGGCTTGCATCAGTAAGTCGACCACCAAATTCCTTGACTTCAGGGGTGGAAGGACAAGGGTATTAGGATTGGAATTAGGGGCATTTTCACCTATGATCTCCGAGTAGGAGAACTGGCTGTCGTGTTCATCAGTCATACTCTGCCCGCTGCCAATACTTGCCTCAAGGTGAAAGAGGACAATGAGAATAAGGACTGAGAAGAAGATATAGCTGAGGTCAAGGACAGGTTGCGAGCTTTACAAGGGCCGGCTAATTGAAAGTCTGTTGAATTGGAAGAGCTATGTTTAGCCCCAAAGGTGTCAATCCCTAAAATGTTTAAAGTGCCTGAATTCACTAAGTATGATGGTAGTAGAGATCCACACTGTCATCTAAAGTCGTACTGCACCAAAATGTCGGTATGGTCTGGGGATGAAAGGTTCCTCATAAATTTTTTTGACGAAAGCCTAACCGGTGCATCATTGCACTAGTTCATGAAACTAGATCACTCTAAACTAAGGAAGTGGAATCTTACTGACATATGCATGAGGCAATATAAGTTCAATTTGGATATAACTCCCACATGAGAACACTTAAAGGGATTGAAGAAGAAAGAAATGGAGACCTTTAAAGAATACATTCAAAGGTGGAGAGCCACAGCAGCTGAGGTCTACCCACCACTTCTGGACTCAGAATTATGTTCCTATTTTATTTGCACCTTGGGAGACTCGTATTGAAAAATCAGGCTAGGAACCCAAGTGAATGAACTTGCTGACCTTATCCAGGTTGGGGAAAGAATAGATGCTAATATATGCGATGGACTATTTGAAGGTATATCCGCAGAAACCAGGAGGCCTATAAGCAATCGGAAGAAGGAAGGGGATGTCAGTCACGTCCACACTACTGGTACCCTTGCCTCATGCATAATTAATATCCCCATGCACCATTTCATGACCAAAACCCAGCCATGTCCTACTAGCCGTAAGGTCCAGTGATGAGTAGCCATATGAGCTACCCAACACCGCCACTATCCCATCTTGGATCGCAACAAATGATGACAAAAAATAGAGGGTTTAGGCCTATGCAACAGTCTCGCAATGATAGGCTGTTACCCAATTTCAATGTCAGTCAATTTGAACTCTTTCACAACCTGGTGGTAAAAAAGCCCATAGGCCCTAATCCTGTTAAGCCACCATTCCCTGGGTGGTATGACTCCAACGCTACTTGTGAGTATCATGGCATAACATTGACAAGTGTGATGCCTTTAGGAGGCACGTTTTGCCATTATTAGATAACAATCATATTGACATAAAGACGGGTAATGATCCCAATATTGTCACCAACCCCTTACCAAATCATGACAAAGGGAAGCAAGTGTTCATGATAGACAGCAAAGGGTTCACCTTGAAAAACTTGACGGATGTGTCGTGCACCATGTGACAGTTATATGAAAGCCTGAAGGACACTGACTATATATCTCCACTCAAGATGAGGAGTAGAACACGCCTAAAAGGTTACCGAACAGTTACTTTAAGTTTCATGAAGGAGAATTGGGTCGTGACATTGAGGATTGTGAGTAGTTTAAGAAATTAGCATAGAGAATGAACACATGGAGTTCTGACCATCGAGGGGACTCAGGAACCCACCGAGGGAGATGTGTGTGTTACAAAGAAAGATGGTTCCAAGACCAAGGGATTGTCTGACCCCACAAAGCCCAGGAGCTCTTTCCTAGTAGTTAGTAAGCCAATCTACCAGGTTAAAGAGGTTACTCCAACCCAGGGCAACCGTGACTCATGGGGTACAACGAAAGGATCCTTGCTCGTTGTACCTATATCAGTGCCTGACAAAAATCCAACTGCCGTTATCCATATGCCATCTTTATTTCTGTATCAGAGCAATCATGTTGTACCATGGAATTATGGTCTAAAGATAGAATATTCTCATGACAATGAGGTATCAGAAGCCGTCACGGAAAAGGGCATTCAGAAATTGTAGGGGGAATTACTCACAGGGGTCAGGTATACTCCAAGGATGTAGAAGGAACTCCAAACCTGAACCTGGAAGTAAGGGAAAAGCTTGAACCTGAGACCCCTAGGAAGGGAGAGTGAGAGGAAACAGATAAGTTCTTAAAAATTATGAAGCAGAGCGAGTATGAAGTGGTTCAATCAACTGCAAAAAACGTCGGCCCGAATTTCAATCTTGACCATCATAATGAATTCAAAAGCCCACTGAAAGATGTTACAGAGCATGTTGGATGAAACTTATGTGCATCTGGATATCACCCCAGAACAGTAGTGAACGTCATAAATGCGGTAAAAAACTCTACCTTGATCACCTTTTTTGAAGACAAGATATACCACGCACTGGCTGGAAAGCCTAAAGCCCTCTACATTACTTTGAAATGCTATGGGTATGTGATAACTAAAGTATTCATTGATGGAGGGTCCCCTGAATGTCCTTATCCACCTTAGGGCAATTACCAGCCGAGAATTCATGTATTAAGTATAATGACATGGTAGTGAGGGCCTTCGATGGAACAAGGAGGGAAGTAATTGGAAAGATTGAGCTCCCCTTGGAAATTAGTCTGAATCTATTTACCGTCAAGTTTTAGGTCATGGACATCGACGTGGCAATATGATACTCCTAGGAAGACGTTAGATTCATTCGGCCAGTACAGTCCCATCAACCGTGTATCAAAGGATCAAGTACATTGATGAAGGCAGACTCATTACAATAAAAGGTGAAGAGGAGACGATCGTTAGCAAGCCGAGCATGGTGCCCAACATTGAGAATGCAAAACAAGTCGTAGATAGTTCCTACCAGAGTCTGGAGGTGTTAGAAGTTGGGAAATCTACAAAAGACACCAACCAGAACCCATTGGGACTTGGGGAGTCTACCAAGGACGTCAACCAAGTAGTGGCCAAGATCATGAGGAATAGTGGATATCAAAAAGGAAAAGGATTGGGTGCAAAGTTGCAAGACATAGGAGAACTAGTTGAGTTGCCTAAAAATCTAGGATGACAAGGGTTAGGATATGAGCTATCTATAGAGACTCACAAGGCACGATGGAAGGAGGGTAAGCCAAGAGGAAAAGCGGAAATACCCCTCATCCGAGAAACATTTCATGTTTCTGCTGAGATAATGCACCCAAGTGACCCAGTCGTAATGGCGAGTGAAGAAGAAGGAGAACACAAGAAAGCCATGTGGATCCAGCTGGACGGGCTAGGAAAAACACTTAACAATTGGGAATTTGAAATGTTATCAGATGTCATGTCATTAGAGTAATATTTTGAATATCATTTTAAGAGTTTTGTAATAGCTAACAATTTGAACCTTGTTTTGAATATGGAATGAATGCAGTAATTTTAATCTTTTCGTCAAAATCTTGTTTAAATCTTGTCTTTTCATATTTATTCTTGCCTTCTCTACCTAATTTCTAGGGAGTTTGAAGCCTTGGAACTCTTGTCTAAAGCAAAACCACCTGGGCACTGTTTGAATGAGTTGCATGTTGTCACAACTATGAATGATTAAGAAATTGAAGATAGTGATGATATATCCTGAACCTTTGCTAAAATAATAGAATCTTCGGAAAAGGTTATCACTCTGCATGTAGAAGTCACCAAAGTGATTAATATGGGGACTGAGGATGATAAAAAGGAGTTAAAAATAGTTGATAACCCGGAAAGGGAAGAAATGATTAATCTGTTTAGAGAATATATGAATGTGTTTGCTTGGTCCTATCAAGATATACCAGGGATAGATCCTGAAATTGTTGCCTATAAGGTACCCTAATGTGGGACCCAGGAAACAAAAGTTAAGAAGGATGAGCCCGGAGATGTCCCTCAAAATCAAGAAGCAAGTAATGAAGCAATGAGATGCTAGTTTCCTAGAAGTTGCTAAATACCCCCAATGGATCATGAACATAGTCCCCGTGCCAAAGAAAGATGGGCATGTGAGAATGTGCGTCGATTATTGAAACTTAAACTGGGCTAGCCTGAAACATGACTTTCCTTTACCTCACATTGATGTTTTAGTCAATAATACAGCAAAAAACTTCAGGTATTCCTTATGGATGGGTACTCTACCTATAATCAAATCCCTATGCACCCCGATAATAGAGAAAAAACCACCTTCATCACTCAATGGGAAACCTTCTGCTACAAAGTAATGCCCTTTGGGCTTAAAAATGCTGGGGCTAGCTATCAACGTGCGATGGTAGTCTTGTGCCATAACCTGATGCATATAGAAATAGAGGTATATGTGGATCACATGGTCACTAAATCAGCTGAAGGGGAAAGCCAGTAAGTACAAACTCCGATTGAATCCCAGTAAGTGCGTATTTGGGGCCACAACAAGAAAGCTTTTGGTATTCATCATCAGTAAATAGGGAATAGAAGTGGACCCCGATAAAATTAAGGCAATTTGTGACATGCCACCACCTAATACAGAAATAGAAGTTCAAGGGTTCTTGGGGCGTTTGAATTACATAGCTAGGTTCATTTCAAACCTAACTACCACTTGCGAACCAAATTCAAACTATTACTCAAGAGCCAACAAGGAGAATGGGATGAGACTTGCCAACAAGCATTTGACAGGATAAAAGAATACCTCTAGAATCCCTCTATCTTGGTGCCACCTATGCCAGGGCGGCCCCTTATGCAAGTCGCGGTATCCATTAATTGAGAAGACCTGTTGTGGCCTAATGTGAACTACAAAGAGACTGAGGCGGTACATGTTATACCATGTCACATGGTTGATCTCCAAGATGGATCCAATCAAATACATGTTTGAGAGTCCTCATGTATCAGAAGGAGTTTCAAAGTGGCAAGTAATGCTCTCGGAATACAATGTGATGTATATGACCAGTAAGTCGGTCAAGGGAAGCATTATAGCCGAGCATTTGGCAGCTAATCCCTTGCATGAATACCAACTATTAGACTTTTAGTTCCTGGATGAGGATATTCTGAGGATTGAGGAAGATGAATCAGAAAAGGTCAAGTGGACAATGTATTTTGATGGGGTAGCCAATATGCACAGGAGCAGATTAGGAGTAGTGATAACATCACCTGAAGGTAAACAATATCTAGTGGTAGTCAAGCTCAGTTTCGACTGAACAAATAATATGGAAGAATATGAGACTTGTTTCAACGACTTACAAGCAGCCTTAGCGTTAGGTGTCAAAGATCTTGATGTGTTTGGAGATCCAAAGATCCCAAACTGATCCCATACCAAAAGTACCTAATGGAATTGATGTCAAAGTTTGAGGAGATAAACTTCATACATCTGACTCGTGATAAAATCAGTTTGCTGATGCGTTGATTACCCTCGCCATAATGATCAAGTTAGACTATGGAGTCAACGTGCTGCCAATACAGGTTGAGACTCGTGACACCCTAGCTTATAGCCTAAATGTGGAGGAAGAAAGCGATGGGCAACCATGGTTACATGACATAAAAAACTAGGTCCAGAGTCAGTAAGTAATATCCAACTGGGGCATTTGAGAATGACCAAAAGACTATTCGTTGATTGGCGATGAATTTCTTTCTTAGTGGAAAAGTGTTGTATGAAAGGTCATGGGATAGTATGTTGCTCAGATGCGTGGACGCATTAGAAGCACGAAGAATAATGACAAAGATCCATGAAGGGACATGCAGGACTCATACTAATGGTGATACAAACCCCAGCGAACAATGCCATAAGACCCGAGATCAATACTTTGGAATCAACTTGAGTCCCCAATAGAGAATTGAAACAAAACAAAGAAAAGAGATTGACCCTGTAGCCATAAGGAGCTAGAAACTAATTTCATAGAGGGTTGGAGATTGCAAGAACCCTTGTAATTACCAGGGAGCCCCCAAGAAAGAGCCAAAAAGGAGAGATTTTTCACCAATTGTATTCTGATGCCAAAATCCCTTCCAGTAGAAGCTAAAACCCTTTATATAAGGATTCTCATCCTAAGAAACCCTAATTTCAGATGTATCCCTTGGGCCTTCAGCAAAATGAGTTTCAGATGCCCAAAATCTACTAAAACAACTAAAACAAAAGCCTAACATGTAACCAAATATATATTAGGTCCAAAACAATCTAAATAAGATCCAAAACACTTATTACAACAACAAATCACAAGATAGCTTAACCCAAAGTAATTAGGCCTTCATCTGGTTGGACTTGAATAATATTGATGACTTGAGTTTCTCTTTCTAAGCCCAACTCTTCCAACTGGATCTCCTCCACATGTAAATGGCCCATTAGGCCTTGGATGACTTTCTGAAGTTTCTTAGCCCGAGCTCTTGTTATAGGACCGGTTGGCACATGAAAATCCTTGCTTTGTATCTCTTCTCCATTAGATAGCTCATGTCCATGCGCTTCCTCATCAAACTACCATACCATGACAAGATAGATTCAAAGGTGTGGATACCCTGGCTAACCATGGAGAAAGACTGCATTAATTAATTGAGGAGATGTCGTAAGTGTTAGATATATGCCAATAGGATCAATGTTACACCACAATTCCTACACAACCTGGTGGCACCTTGGCCATTCTCGATGTGGGGAATCGATGTGATCGGTCCCATCAATTCAAAGGCGTCTAATGGATACTGATTCATTTTGGTAGCCATTGATTACTTCACAAAATGGATAGAGGCATGTTCGTTCACAAATATTAGCCAAAGGGTCTTCCTCTGATTTTTGAAATTGAACATCATATGTCGATATGGTATATTGGAAAGGATCATCACTGATAATGCTCCCAACTTAAATGGAGCTGACATTAAGAAGTTATGCGAATAATTTAAGATTAAGCATTACAATTCCACACCCTATCAGCTACAAATGACCACAGTCAAGGTAGCAAATAAGAATCTCGAAAAGATCATCAGCAAGATGACTGATACAAACCCCAGTGAACAATGCAGTTGTCGTTGTCTCATGGTGAACTCTTTGTTGTTGTTGTCTTGCTCTTTCTTGACATCCTCCTCTCATCATGCTTATACTAACAGCTGAGGCTATCTTATCTTGATAGTCACCATCTCCTTCAAATTCATCTTCTTTGGAATGATATTGTGCATGCAATGGTCTTTGATTGTTACTTCTTTGAGGTGGATGATGTGTGGTTTGTCCTCATTCTACACTCTCAAGACAGCCATCAATTCTTTCCATCCGGTCGGCCAATTGCTCCATCACAAAATTTATGCTTATGATGGTTTGTTGTATAGCTTGGAGTGTCAATGGATTCTCAGAATTATTTCCTTCATTGCTTGAGCTTTGTCGGCCTTTCATGACTGATCTGCAATACTTGTCAATAATAATAATAATAACAATAATGATAAGGTAGGACGTCACAATTCACTCCCTAAGTGTTTACACTCTGAAATAATGAATCTCTCAGCACTTGTGTTTATATATTTCTTGCTGGCTTTTCTTGAACGAAACTGTCTATGCCTTTTACCACTCTTCGTTTCTCCTATAAGAGTTCTAATGGGGATACTCAGTGAAATACCAGATATGCTCTTCCTCACACCAACCACAAGTAAGAAATTGACTCCTAGAACATAAGTAGAATTGGGGTTGAAACACCATTTAGAGAGTAAGGAAATGGACCAAAAATAATGCCAATACAGGGGATAGTGGGAAGTATTAATTTGAAGAGAACATACCACAAAAAAAAAAAAAAAAAGGAAAGATGAAATTAAGACAACTCAGCAAGTTTGAGTGTCTTGGAATGAAGTGCACCAGACCAAATTCTTCTAAGCTTTAATCACCGAGGAGCCACAAGAGAGACCAAAAAAGAGAGATTTCTCACCAATTGTATTCTGATGCAAAAGTTTTTTTCTTTTTTTCTTTTTCAAGAATCAGACTATGACAGTATCAGAAAATGAAGTAAGTTGAACAAGATCTGGAACAAATAACTGCAAAGGAACAAAAAGATAAACCAACAGAAGAACACTACACAAAAACAACCAATAGATAGACTCAGATTTGGACAAGATTGAAAACAAAGGAGGTTGAACAAATACTGAGCAAAATCCAGTCGGAAGAGAAAAAGCTTGGACAAGATTGAAAGCAAAACAAATAAACTGATACAGAATTTTTTTTTTTTTTTTTAAATTAACAGAAGACTAAGGATAGGAGTAACCTGGATTGGAGCCTATTCTCTGATACCAAATGATACAAACCCTAGCGAACAATGCCATGAGACCCGATATCAATCCTTTGGAATCAACTTGAGTCCCCAACAGAGAATTGAAACAAAACAAAAGAAAAGAGATTGACAACATAGCTATAAGGAGCTAGAAACCAACTTCATAGAGGAGGGTTGGAGATTTCAAGAGCCCTTGTAATCACCAAGGAGACCCACGAGAGAGCCAAGAAGAAGAGATTTCTCACTAATTATATTCTGATGCCAAAATCCCTTCCAGCAGAAGCTAAAACCCTTTATATAAGGATTCTCATCCTAAGAAACCCTAATTTCGGATGTCCGCCTTGGGCCTTCAGCAAAATGAGTTTCAGAGGCCCAAAATCTACTAAAACAACCAAAACAAAAGTCTAACATGTAACCAAATATATATCAGATCCAAAACTATCTAAATAAAATCCAAGACACTTATTACAACAACAAATAACAAGATAGCTTAACCTAAAGCCCAACTCCTCCAATTGGATCTCCTCTAAATGTAGATGGCCCACTAGGCCTTGGATGACTTCTTGAAGTTTCTTAGCCCGAGCTCATGTTATAGGACTGGTTGGCAAATGAAAATCCCTGCTTTGTTTCTCTTCTACGCTAGATGGCTCATGTTCATGCGCTTTCTCATCAATGACTATCACTTACAAAGATTGGCATGAGATGCTACCGTATGCTCTCCATGGATATTGTACGACAATACAAACATTCATAGGGGCAACTCATTACTCTTTAGGATATGGCGTTAGGCTGTCACCCCAGTTGAAGTTGAGATCCCTTATCTCCGAGTGTTGATAGAATCCAACCTAGAGGAAAGGGAGTGATATGCTTCAAGGAAGTTCAGATTGAACAATCCTTAAACACAAGTAAATAAAAAGAAGAAAAGATAGAACAACTAGCAATCTCAGATGATAAGTTTGCACGCCACACTCAAGAATACTAGGTTTGATTCGCCACACTCTAGAATAGAAGAGGGAGAGTGATAAGAATCGGGGATAATTTCGCCACTAAGTTTAAGAAACTTAGATAAGAAATTCGCATACAAGAGGCTAAGCCAATTTTCAGAGCATTCAAGGTTGCATTTCTCATTGATAACTTCCATATTTATAGCCAAGAACAACCCTCATGGCATAAGTCCAAGATTTATCTAATTCTCACATAATTTGGAAAAACATGCATAGAAATTCACCTAACATAGACTTTTCATCTAATGTAGATCACCTAACTTATCTAACTTAGACTTTAACCAATACTTATTTCAACTTTCATCATATGCATTCATCACATGCATAATTGACTTTTCATAATTTATTCATTATAGCACATGATCAAATTGACCCACTCGAACTTGGGCTCCATATAGAAATTGGGCTTGGATCCTAAATGGGCTGATTCCATTTTGAATTGTTGGACAACCATGGCCTGAATCTTCTTAGCCATAGAACGCGTAATCGGCCCAGATGGAGTTCCTTGGAATAAGTTAGCCTCTTGTTCAACTTGAGGCTCATCATTCTCTCCGGGTTCAAAAGGATTTGTCCTCAAATCCAAGTCTTCATTATCATCTAAGTATGGCGTCAAATCTCTTACATTGAATGTGGCAGAAATATTGTAGTTTCCTGGTAAATCAATCTTGTAAGCATTGTCATTTATTTTCTCTAGAATCTTGAATGGACCTTCTGCCCTGGGCATAAGTTTTGACTTTCGTTTGTTGGGAAACCTCTCCTTCCGAAGATGAATCCAAACAAGATCACCTGGCATGAACTGAACTTGCTTCCTTCCCTTGTTTGCTACGTTTTCATAAGCGGCATTCTTCTTTCAATCTGCCGCTTCACATTTTCATGTAGAGCTTTCACCATTTCAGCCTTTTTCTTTCTATCGATGCACAATCTGTCACTTAATGGTAGCGGTACTAGATCAAGTGGGGTGATAGGATTAAACCCATAAACCACTTCAAAAGGAGAATATTTAGTAGTACCATGAACACTTCTATTATAGGCAAACTCAACAAACGGCAAGCATTCATCCCAATTTTTCATATGCTTACCAACGATAGCTCTAAGTAAGGAAGAAAGTGTTCTATTTACTACCTCAGTTTGCCCATCAGTTTGAGGATGACAAGTTGTGCTGAAAAGTAATCTTGTCCCAAGCTTTTTCCACAATGTTTTCCAGAAATAACTCAGAAATTTGGCATCTCGGTCTGACACAATTTTCTTTGGAATACCATGTAATCTCACAATTTCCTGGAAGAACAAGTCTGCTATATGAGAAGCATCATCAGTTTTGTGACAGGGAATAAAATGGGACATCTTTGAAAATCGATCTACCACCACCATAACCGAATCTTTGCCCCTTGGAGTTCTTGGTAACCCAAGCACAAAATCCATACTTAAATCAACCCATGGTTGATCAGGAACTGGTAATGGCATATACAAACCTTGTGCAACCTCCTTGCTTTTTGCTTTCTTGCAAATTGCACATCTTCCCACCACTCGATGCACATCTTTGATCATCCTTGGCCAAAAGAAGTGTTCCTTAATCATCTATAATGTCTTCTTTTCACCAAAGTGTCCTGCCAAACCTCCCGCATGAGCTTCTCTTACCAATAATTCTCTAACAGAGCAATTGGGAATACAAAGTTTGGAACCCTTGAACAAGAATCCATCATGCTTATAGAAACCGTTAGTAGCACTTTTTTCACATGCCAAATATATAGTAGAAAAATCAGGATCTTCTTCATATTGGCCCTTCATTAACTCGAATCCCATCAACTTGACATTCATTAATGAGATTAAAGCATACCTTCGAGATAAGGCATCTGCAACTACATTCGCTGCTCCCTTTTTATATTTGATGACGTAGGGAAAAGCCTCTAGAAACTCCACCCATTTAGCATGTCGCTTGTTTAACTTGGTTTGGCCCTTCAAATATTTCAATGACTCATGGTCAGTATGAATAACAAACTCCTTGGGTAACAAGTAGTGTTCCCAATTTTGTAAAGCTCTGATCAATGCATAGAACTCTTTGTCATAAGTTGAATAGTTTAGGGTTGCCCCATTCAACTTTTCACTGAAATAAGCAACGGGATGCTTCTCTTGCATAAGAACTGCTCCAATTCCCATACCTGATGCATCACACTCAATCTCAAAAGTTTTAGAAAAATCAGGGAGTGCAAGAATTGGTGTTGAACACAACTTCTCTTTAATGATTCCAAAACTTCGTTGGGCCGCTGTACTCCACTTAAAGTCACCGCTCCCTTTGATGCAATTAGTCAAGGGCGCTAGAATAGTACTGAAATTCTGCACAAATCTTCTATAAAAGAATGCTAATCCATGGAAACTTCTCACCTCAGAAATGTTTGTAGGAATAGGCCATTCCTTGATAGCTTTAACTTTCTCTTGATCAACTTCAACTCCATGCCGACTAATCACAAACCCAAGAAAATTAACTCGGTCTTGGCAGAATTGGCACTTTTTGAGATTGCCAATTAATTGTTCTTTTCGCAAGACTTCAAAGACCTTCCTCAGGTGCTCTCCATGCTCTTCCTGATCTTTGCTATAAATCAAAATGTCATCAAAATAAACCACAACGAAATCTCCAATAAAATTTCGTAAGACATGATTCATTAAACGCATGAAGGTGCTTGGGGCATTTGACAAACCAAATGGCATGACCATCCATTCGTACAACTCATGCTTCGTCTTGAAGGCAGTCTTCCACTCATCTCCTTCCTTCATTCGAATCTGATGATACCCGCTCTTGAGATCAATCTTCGAAAAGATTGTAGAGCCATGTAGTTCGTCAAGCATGTCATCAAGCCTAGGGATAGGATACCGATACTTCACTGTGATTTTGTTTATGGCCCGACTGTCTACGCACATCCTTATAGTTTCATCCTTCTTTGGTACTAACAAAACTGGTACTGAACAAGGGCTCATTGACTCTCTCACAAAGTCTTTCTCCAGTAACTCATTTACTTGACATTGTAACTCCTTGGCCTCATCTGGATTACACCGGTAGGCCGGTCTATTAGGCAAAGCAGCACCTGGAATGAGATCAATTTGATGCTCAATCCCCCTAATTGGCGGTAATCCGTTTGGCATCTCATCTGGAAACAAGTCGGTGAATTCTTTTACTAACTTCTCAATCAGCGGAGGTATAGAACCTACCTCTGTTGGCATAGCTTCCTTCACTATTAGCATCAATATTGGATTAGTTGAACGTAAAGCTCTCTTAACTTCTCCTTTAGTTGCAAATAAGTTCTCCTTTTTCTTTTTCTTTGCTAGTTGATCTTGTAGAACTTGTTGAGGACTAAAAGGTGCTAGGACAATCTTTGCCCCATCCTTGGTAACAGAATACGTGTTTTTAAAACCATCATGAATGGCTCTACTATCATATTGCCAAGGTCTTCCCAGAAGCAAATGGCCGGCATTCATTGGTACCACATCGCATACGACTTCATCTTTGTATGACTTGCCAATAGAAAATGGTACCTGAACTTGTTTAGTGACTTGAATTTCTCCTTGGTCACTCAATCATTGCAGCTTGTACGGACGAGGGTGCTTTGTGGTCTTCAAGTCTAATTTCTCCACTAATGTTGTTGAAGCAACATTAGTACACCTACCTCCATCAATAATGACGCCACAAACCTTTCCCCCAATTGTACACCTAGTATGGAATATGTTCTCACGTTGATCATCTTCTACCTTAGCTTGTGAGTTCAAAATTCGTCGAACTACAAGTAACTCCCCTTCATCTGGATACTCGATAATGCGCTCGTCATCTTCCTGTTCAATTTCTGTTTCATCTTCACTTTCAATTTCCCCTTGTGATCCTCGAACAATCATCACTCTTCTATTTGGACATTCAGAAGCAATATATCCAAAACCAAGACATTTGAAGCACTTAATTTCTCTGCTCCTCTTTGAGTTCTTTGCATCGTTAACCTTGTCCTTTCCTCTAGATGTAGTATCAACAATGTTGTTGGAGCTTGTCTTTTCTTGTCGCTGTTCATTCCACTTTGAGACATCTTTGGGAGTCGAAGAGGTTAAATTTGTTCCCCTGAAACTAATAGATCGTGAGCTTCCTGGTTTAGTTGCTCCTCTTCTACGTTGTCTTTCTACCTTAACAGCAAGCTTAATTACATCCTCAAGTGTTACATAAGGTTGTAATTCCACCACATCTGCAATTTCCTTATTCAAGCCTCCCAAGAACCGTGCAATAAACTGTTCCTGAGGCTCTTGTATCTCACATCGCATCATCAACATTTCAAACTCCTTAACATAGTCTTCAACACACATCGCCCCTTGTCTAAGAGTTTGTAACCGGATATAGAGCTCCTGCTTGTAATAGTCAGGAACAAAGCGCTTTTGCATGAGTCTCTTCATAAGCCGCCAACTCCTGATCTCTTCTTCACCGTGTCTCCTTCGTTGCGATTTCAAATTCTCCCACCATAAATTTGCATAATCAATAAATTCAAGGGCAGCTAGTTTGCATTTCTTAACTTCAGAATAGTCGTGACACTCGAACACCTTCTCCACTCGTTGCATCCACTCTAAGTACTCTTCTGGTGAGCTAGTACCTTTGAATGGTGGAATCTTTAATTTGATGTTGTTTCCAAAGTCACGTTGCTGCCTCCTTTGTCTATTTGCATCAGCTTCATCTTCCGTGTCCTCATCACGATCAGAATCAATGGAAGCTCGATGATTACGTCGCTGTGGAAGTTGTTGAACAGTCAATCTTGTGATTGCCTGCTCTAGACGAAGCAGTTGCTCCCTCATTTCTTGTTGATTTTGTTGTATGCCCATAATCTGAGCTTGTTCCAACGAAAGCCCTCTTTGAACATTAGTAGTGTTGTTTTCAGCCATATCTCACTATAAACACTCTTCTCAAGTGTCTCTCTTTCTAACCAGAAAGTGTTTCTCTCTCTACCCACTCTCAACCGGAGCTCTGATACCAAATGATATGCTTCAAGGAAGTTCAGATTGAACAATCCCTAAACACAAGTAAATAAAAAGAAGAAAAGATAGAACAACTAGCAATCTCAGATGATAAGTTTGCACGCCACACTCAAGAATACTAGGTTTGATTCGCCACACTCTAGAATAGAAGAGGGAGAGTGATAAGAATCGGGGATAATTTCGCCACTAAGTTTAAGAAACTTAGATAAGAAATTCGCATACAAGAGGCTAAGCCAATTTTCAGAGCATTCAAGGTTGCATTTCTCATTGATAACTTCCATATTTATAGCCAAGAACAACCCTCATGGCATAAGTCCAAGATTTATCTAATTCTCACATAATTTGGAAAAACATGCATAGAAATTCACCTAACATAGACTTTTCATCTAATGTAGATCACCTAACTTATCTAACTTAGACTTTAACCAATACTTATTTCAACTTTCATCATATGCATTCATCACATGCATAATTGACTTTTCATAATTTATTCATTATAGCACATGATCAAATTGACCCACTCGAACTTGGGCTCCATATAGAAATTGGGCTTGGATCCTAAATGGGCTGATTCCATTTCGAATTGTTGGACAACCATGGCCTGAATCTTTTTAGCCATAGAACGCGTAATCGGCCCAGATGGAGTTCCTTGGAATAAGTTAGCCTCTTGTTCAACTTGAGGCTCTTCAGGGAGTGGGTCAAGACGAGGTATGAGCAGCTGAATATCATTAAAGAAAAGCGACTAGTAGCTATGTGCCATGGCAACTATACCCCGAAAAGGATGACAAGGGCTTTCAATCAAAAGTTTCATCCTAGGGAATTCAAACCAGGGGAGTTGGTTCTGAAAAAAAATCCTCCCAAATCAGGAGGATAATAGAGGCAAATGAGCTACTTCATATGAGGGTCCATATGTGGTGGTACGAGCATTCTCTGGAGGTCCTCTCCGACATGGATGGAATAGAGTTTGGAAGACCGGTTAACTCAGATGCAATGAAGAAATACTTTGCTTAAAAAAGAAAATGATGGAGGAAAAGAAAAGAAAAAAGAAAGAAAATTTTACAATTGAGGCCCGTTAAGTCGAAAACCTGGAAAGGCGGGTTAAGCAAAAGTTAGGGCAATAGATAATGAATGAAGCGGGGGCACACAAGGACCAAATCACCTACTTCGAAGGATCCTTAGAGGTGTCTTCATCGATCAGTTTCAAAATATGTGTATCTGAGGCAACACCAGGCGCAAGCGACCAGTGCCATCTGAAGCTGAAAGTCAAAGACATTCTAGTTGCTATTTATGCTCTCCTTTTCATTTATATCCAATTTATTACCTACTTTCCTTAGAACCATGTGATCTATCTTCAAAATAAAGCCACTTACTCATTTAATAGACTTGCTTCTTATTACTCTTCTTCCTTCTATATAACCGTATTGCCTTTATAATTGCTCCATTCATATGCAAAATAAATATTCAAGTGAATAATGACATTCAAGATATTGTCTAATCATATGCATTTCGGAAACATCCACAATTTCTAAGTAAGTGCTTCCACACAATTACTGGGGATGAAGCTTATGGTATTAAACATATGCACATCTAGGTCTTCTGTTTTCGTTACTTGGCCACTTTGTAAAAAAGAGAATAAGCATTTTCAAAGTCCCTAGTCTACTGTAAGGCAGGAAAACTAAGCCTGCTAGGTATTGGCCCAAAGAGATAAAGTTATGCGAACCATCGGCTATTGAAACGACAAGTTAAAGGTCAAGAGAAGCTTGGATAGATAAATTCTTTTGCTCCGAGCAATATGATTTTCTTTTCAACTAGCATAAACTATAACCTAATATGTTACCCCTCCAGTTTCCAAAGTAAAAGGTCAGGTCTATGCTCGCGTAGTGTTCTCTTATTTCTAATACATAGGGTATAGGCATCATTTTTGGAATATATCAAGGTGAACGAAAATTTCGTACTCCTTCAAAAACCTGCATATCCCATGCATACATGACTCTCCACATCCATCATATATCTCGCTGTGCATCCACCACACGTGCAGAATTGATTTTTAAAGAAAAAAATATGTATCATGCATTTAGTGCATGAACATGTGTTATATCACATCTCACGGATGACCAAGAGTCACACCCCTCCTCGGCATGAGCATTTTTATTGTTCAAGAAAAATCATCCTGAAAGTTCACAGGATAGCAATTCAAATGTAGGGGACAAAAATTTGTTAGAATTTGGATATATTCAGTTCCGAGGAACACTATAGTCGTAAAGATAATAAGTTCAGAAACAGACGAATCTGCTACAGTCTGAGCATCGTATACATCTCACATTGGTACATGCATTGCACTGTGTGATAGCATATTCCATGCAAGGTGAATACCTCTTTTCAAATCAATGCAAAAGTCCTGCATTGTGTCTAGATAATTTATATTTTCTATAGAAGTCCTGCATTGTGTTCAGACAATTTATATTTTCCACCAAAGTCCTGAATAGTGTCTAGACAATTTACACTTTCTGTAAAAGTTGATATGCTTCAAGGAAGTTCAGATTGAACAATCCCTGAACACAAGAAAATAAAAAGAAGAAAAGATAGAACAACTAGCAATCTCGAATGATAAGTTTGCATGCCACACTCAAGAATACTAGCTTTGATTCGCCACACTCTAGAATAGAAGAGGGAGAGTGATAAGAATCGGGGATAATTTCGCCACTAAGTTTATGAAACTTAGATATGAAATTCGCATATAAGAGGCTAAGCCAATTTTCAGAGCATTCAAGGTTGCATTTCTCATTAATAACTTTCATATTTATAGCCAAGAATAACCCTCATGGCATAAGTCCAAGATTTATCTAATTCTCACCTAATTTAGAAAAACATGCATAGAAATTCACCTAACATAGACTTTTCATCTAATGTAGATCACCTAACTTATCTAACTTAGACTTTAACCAATACTTATCACATGCATTCATCACATGCATAATTGACTTTTCATAATTTATTCATTATAGCACATGATCAAATTGGCCCACTCGAACTTGGGCTCCATATAGAAATTGGGCTTGGATTCTAAATGGGCTGATTCCATTTTGAATTGTTGGACAACCATGGCCTGAATCTTCTTAGCCATAGAACGTGTAATTGGCCCAGATGGAGTTCCTTGGCCTAAGTTAGCCTCTTGTTCAACTTGAGGCTCATCAAAAGTTCTATATCTTGTCCAGGCAATTTATATTTTCTACAAAAGTCCTACATCATGTTCAGTCAATTTCCATTTTCAACAAAAGTCCTGCATCGTGTCTAGAGTTTATATTTTCTACCAAATGCTGCATCATGTCAATGCAATGTACATTTATGTTAAAAGTCCAGTATCATGTCTAGGCAATTTGCATTTCTATCGAAGGTCCTACTGATGAGCCTCAAGTTGAACAACAGGCTAACTTAGGCCAAGTAGCTCTATCTGGGTCGATTACACGTTCTATAGCCAAGAAGATTCAGGTCATGGTTGTCCAGCAAATGGAATCAGCCCATTTAGGATCCAAACCCAATTTCGATATGGAGCCCAAGTTCGAGTGGGCCAATTTGATCATGTGCTATAATGAATAAATTGTGAAAAGTCAATTATGCATATAAAAAATGCATGTGATGAAAGTTGAAATAAGTATTAGTTAAAATCTGAGTTAGGTGAGCTATATTTCTTTGAAAGTCCAAGTTAAATAAGTTACGTGATCTACATTAGATGAAAAGTCTATGTTAGGGGAATTTCCATGCATGTTTTTCCAAATTAGGTGAGAATTAGATAAATCTTAGACTTATGCCTTGAGGGTTGTTCTTGGCTATAAATATGGAAGTTATCAATGAGAAATGCAACATTGAATGCTCTGAAAATTGGCTTAGCCTCTTATATGCGAATTTCTTATCTAAGTTAGTGGAGAAATTATCCTTGATTCTTATCACTCTTCCCTCTTCTATTTTAGAGTGTGGCGAATCAAACCTAGTATTCTTGAGTGTGGCATGCAAACTTATCATTCGAGATTGCTAGTTATTCTATCTTTTCTTCTTTTCATTTACTTGTGTTCAGATATTGTTCAAATTGAACTTCCTTGAAGCATGTCATTTTGGTATCAGAGCTCTGGTTGAGAGTGGGTATAGAGAAACACTTTCTGGTCAGAAAGAGAAACACTTGAGAAGAGCGTTTATAGCGAGATATGGCTGAAAATAATGCTACCAATGTTCCAAGAGGGCTTTCGTTGGAACAAGCTCAGATTATGGGCATACAACAAAATCAACAAGAAATGAGGGAGCAACTGCTTCGTCTAGAGCAGGCAATGACAAGATTGACTGTTCAACAACCTCCACAGCGATGTAATCATCGAGCTTCCATTGATTCTGATTGTGATAAGGACATGGAAGATGAAGCTGATGCAAATAGACAAAGGAGGCAGCAACGTGACTTGGGGAACAACATCAAATTAAAGATTCCACCATTCAAAGGTGTTCGAGTGTCACGACTATTCTGAAGTTAAGAAATGCAGAGTAGTTGCCCTTGAATTTATTGATTATGCACCTACGGTGGGAGAATTTGAAATCGCAACGAAGGAGAGACAGTGAAGAAGAGATCAGGAGTTGGTGGCTTATGAAGAGACTCATGCAAAAGCGCTTTGTTCCTGATTATTACAAGCAGGAGCTCTATATCCGGTTACAAATTCTTAGACAAGGGGCGATGTGTGTTGAAGACTATGTTAAGGAGTTTGAAATGTTGATAATGCGATGTGAGATACAAGAGCCTCAGGAACAGTCTATTGCACGGTTTTTGGGAGGCTTGAACAAGGAAATTGCAGATGCGGTGGAATTACAACCTTATATAACACTTGAGGATGTAATTAAGCTTGCTGTTAAGGTAGAAAGACAACATAGAAGAGGAGCAACTAAACTAGGAAGCTCACGATCTATTAGTTTCAGGGGAACAAACTTAACCTCTTCAACTCCCAAAGATGTCTCAAAGTGGAATGAACGGCGACAGGAAAAGACAAGCTCCAACAACATTGTTGATACAACTAGAGGAAAGGACAAGGTTAACGATGCAAAGAACTCAAAGAGGAGCAAAGAAATTAAGTGCTTCAAATGTCTTGGTTTTAGACATATTGCTTCTGAATGTCCAAATCGAAAAGTGATAATTGTTCGAGGAGCACAAGGGGAAATTGAAAGTGAAGATGAAACAGAAACTGAACAGGAAGATGATGAGCGCATTATCGAGTATCCAGATGAAGGGGAGTTACTTGTAGTTCGACGAATTTTGAACTCACAAGCTAAGGTAGAAGATGATCAATGTGAGAACATATTCCATATTAGGTGTACCATTGGGGGAAAGGTTTGTGGTGTCATTATTGATGGAGGTAGGTGTACTAATGTTGCTTCAACAACATTAGAGGAGAAATTAAACTTGAAGACCAGAAAGCACCCTTGTCCATACAAGCTGCAATGGTTGAGTGACCAAGGAGAAATTCAAGTCACTAAACAAGTTCAGGTACCATTTTTTATTAGTAAGTCGTACAAAGATGAAGTCGTATGTAATGTGGTACCAATGAATGCTGGTCATTTGCTTTTGGGAAGACCTTGGCAATATGATAGTAGAGTCATTCATGATGGGTTCAAAAACACCTATTCTGTTACCAAGGATGGGACGAAGATTGTCCTAGCACCTCTTAGTCCTCAACAAGTTCTACAAGATCAACTAACAAAGAAAAAGAAAAAGGAGAACTTATTTGCAACTAAAGGAGAAGTTCAGAGAACTTTGCGTTCAACTAATCTTATATTGATGCTAATAGTGAAGGAAGCTATGGCAACAGAGGTAGATTCTATACCTCCGCTGATTGAGAAGTTAGTAAAAGAATTCACCAACTTGTTTCCAAATGAGATGCCGAAAGGATTATCGCCAATTAGGGGGATTGAGCATCAAATTGATCTCATTCCAGGTGCTGCTTTGCCTAATAGACCGGTCTACCTGTGTATTCCAGATGAGGCCAAGAAGTTACAACGTTAAGTAAATGAGTTACTGGAGAAAGGTTTTGTGAGAGAGTCAATGAGCCCTTGTTCAGTATCAGCTTTGTTAGTGCCAAAGAAGGATGGAACTATGAGGATGTGCATAGACAACCAGACCATAGACAAAATCACTGTAAAGTATCGGTATCCTATCCCTAGGCTTGATGAACTACATGGCTCTACAATCTTTTCGAAGATTGATCTTAGGAGCAGGTATCATCAGATTCGAATGAAGGAAGGAGATGAATGGAAGACAGCTTTCAAGACGAAGCATGGGTTGTATGAATGGATGGTCATGCCATTTGGTTTGTCAAATGCCCCAAGCACCTTCATGCGTTTAATGAGTCATGTCTTACGGAATTTCATTGGAGATTTTGTTGTGGTTTATTTTGATAACATTTTGATTTATTGCAAAGATCAGGAAGAGCATGGAGAGCACTTGAGGAGGGTCTTTGAAGTATTACGAAAAGAACAATTACTTGGCAATCTCAAAAAGTGCCAATTCTGCCAAGACCGAGTTATTTTTCGTGGGTTTGTGATTAGTCAGCATGGAGTTGAAGTTGATCCGGGGAAAGTTAGAGCTATCAAGGAATGGCCTATTCCTACAAATTTTTATGAGGAGAGAAGTTTTCATGGATTAACATCTTTTTATAGAAGATTTGTGCAGAATTTCAACACTATTATAGCACCACTGACTGATTGCATCAAAGGAAGTAGTGACTTTAAGTGGAGTGCAGCGGCCCAATGAAGTTTTGAGATCATTAAAGAGAAGTTATGTTCAACAATTCTTGCACTCCCTGATTTCTCTAAAACTTTTGAGATTGAGTGTGATGCATCAGGTATTGAAATTGGAGCAGTTCTTATGCAAGAGAAGCATCCCGTTGCTTATTAAAGTGAAAAGTTGAATGGGGCAACTCTGAACTATTCAACTTACGATAAAGAGTTCTATGCATTGGTTAGAGTCTTACAAAAATGGGAACACTACTTGTTAACAACCCAAGGAGTTTGTTATTCAACCGACCATAAGTCATTGAAATATTTGAAGGGTCAAACCAAGTTAAAAAGGGCCAAACCAAGGACATGCTAAATGGGTGGAGTTTCTGTAGGCTTTTCCCTACGTCATCAAATTTAAAAAGGGAGCAGCGAATGTAGTTGCAGATGCCTTATCTCGAAGGTATGCTTTAATCTCATTAATGAATGTCAAGTTGATTAGATTCGAGTTAATGAAGGGCCAATACATAGAAGATCCTGATTTTTCTACTATATATTTGGCATGTGAAAAAAGTGCTACTAACGGTTTCTATAAGCATGAGGGATTCTCGTTCAAAGGTTCCAAAGTATGTATTTCCAATTGCTTTGTCAGAGAATTATTAGTAAGAGAAACTCATGGGGGAGGTTTGGCAGGGCATTTTGGTCAAAAGAAGACATTAGAGATGATCAAGGAACACTTCTTTTGGCCAAGGATGATCAAAGATGTGCATCGAATGGTGGAAAGATGTGCAACTTGCAAGAAAGCAAAAAGCAAGGAGGTTGCACAAGGTTTGTATATGTCATTACCTGTTCCTAATCAACCATGGGTTGATTTGAGTATGGATTTTGTGCTTGGGTTACCAAGAACTCCAAGGGGCAAAGATTCGGTTATGGTGGTGGTAGATCGATTTTCAAAGATGTCCCATTTTATTCCCTGTCACAAAACTGATGATGCTTCTCATATAGCAGACTTGTTCTTCCAAGAAATTGTGAGATTATATGGTATTCCAAAGAGCATTGTGTCAGACCGAGATGCCAAATTTCTGAGTTATTTCTAGAAAACATTGCGGAAAAAGCTTGGGACAAGATTACTTTTCAGCACAACTTGTCATCCTCAAACTGATGGGCAAAGTGAGGTAGTCAATAAAACACTTTTTTCCTTACTTAGAGCTATTGTTGGTAAGCATATGAAAAATTGGGATGAATGCTTGCTGTTTGTTGAGTTTGCCTACAATAGAAGTGTTCATGGTACTACTAAATATTCTCCTTTTGAAGTGGTTTATGGGTTTAATCTTATCACCCCACTTGATCTAGTACCGCTACCATCAAGTGACAGATTGTGCATCGATGGAAAGAAGAAGGCTGAAATGGTGAAAGCTCTACATGAAAATGTGAAGCGGCAGATTGAAAAGAAGAATGCCGCTTATGAAAAGGCAGCATACAAGGGAAGGAAGCAAGTTCAGTTCATGCCAGGTGATCTTGTTTGGATATATCTTCGGAAGGAGAGGTTTCCCAACAAACGGAAGTCAAAACTTATGCCCAGGGCAGAAGGTCCATTCAAGATTCTGGAGAAAATAAATGACAATACTTACAAGGTTGATTTACTAGGAAACTACAATATTTCTACCACATTCAATGTAAAAGATTTGACGCCATACTTAGATGATAAAGACTTGGATTTGAGGACAAATCCTTTTGAACCTGAAGAGAATGATGAGCGTCAAGTTGAACAAGAGGTTAACTTAGGCTAAGGAACTTCATATGGGCCGATTACACGTTCTATGGCCAAGAAGATTCAGGTCGTGGTTGTCCAGCAAATGGAATCAACCCATTTAGGATCCAAGCCCAATTTCTATATGGAGCCCAAGTTTGAGTGGGCCAATTTGATCATGTGCTACAATGAATAAATTGTGAAAAGTCAATTATGCATGTGATAAATGCATGTGATGAAAGTTGAAATAAGTATTGGTTAAAGTCTAAGTTAAGTGAGCTATATTTCTTTAAAAGTCCACGTTAGATAAGTTAGGTGATCTATATTAGATGAAAAGTCCATGTTAGGTGAATTTCTATGCATATTTTTCCAAATTAGGTGAGAATTAGATAAATCTTAGACTTATGCTATGAGAGTTGTTCTTGGCTATAAATATAAAAGTTATCAATGAGAAATGTAACATTGAATGCTCTGAAAATTGACTTAGCCTCTTATATGCAAATTTCTCATCTAAGTTTTCTAAACTTAGTGGAGAAATTATCCTTGATTCTTATCACTCTTCCCTCTTCTATTTTAGAGTGTGGTGAATCAAACCTAGTATTTTTGAGTGTGACGTACAAACTTATCATTTGAGATTGCTAGTTGTTCTATCTTTTTCTTCTTTTCATTTACTTGTATTCATAGATTGTTCAATTTGAACTTCCTTGAAGCATATCACCTACGTTGTGCCTAGGCATTTTTTTCAAAGTCCTACATCATGTGTAGGTAATTCACTGTCATATCTAGGCAATTTGTATTTCTATCAGAAGTATTGTGTTTGCTTGCTCTTAAGTAAGGTCATTTCTTCAACATATTCACTCCCCTAACTTAAGAGACAGGCAAAGAGAGGCAACTATGAACACCCTATCGGAAAAATAAAAATTAATAATTACCTAATGGATCAATTGGTTACTCCTATAACTAAATAAATGCAAATGGGTGTCACAAAATAAAATTAAATCAATATGAAAAGACAGAATAATAAAACATTATGATAAAAATAATAATACAAAATAAAAAAAAGTGCAAATATAAATAAATAAATAAAGTAAAATAAAAAATGGGATAAACCAAATATAAAAACAAAATGTCAAAGATATATAACACTAAAAAAGATAAAAGAGAAAAATTCTAAATAAGTATTTGAAATGAAGACATGTTATCTTGCAAATTAAGAAAAAGGAAAATCAAATAGAGTAAAAAAAATTTTTGAATTAATCTTGATCAAAAAAGGAAAAAGAAAGGTATCTAATTAAAGTCAAAATAAAAATTCCAAAAGCAATCAAATTAAAATGCAAGCTCTCTCTCATTCACACCTCCACTCACACACTCTCACATACACATACTCTTACACACACTCACCAGGGACAAGGTAGAAAGAGGGCAGGCTGAAAGACAAAAGGACGTCCAGAGGGCAGACTGAGCAAAAGGACACGGCATGAGACAGGGGATTTGTTGCTGAAAAAGGGATGTGAACTGAGAGAGAGAGAGAGAGGGGAGTTTAAAAAAAAAAAAAGGCTGAGTGAAGAGAGAAGGGGAGGATTCTGGAGAAAGAGAAGGCTGGAGAAGAAAGGCCATATCATCTCATTTGACAAGTTAAACAAAGTAAGGGTAATCAAGATAATAGAATGTCATATCATCTCATTTGACTAGTTAAATAGGCTTGACTCTCGAATGTCCCTGGTGGAGTCGCCAAACTGTCGTAATGACCTTTCAGCTAGAAGAAATAAGAAGTGTTTAAATTAATTCCCAAAAACGAATCTTGAAAATCAATTTATTTGTAGTTGCCGCTAAAATTTTTAACGAAAAACTTTGAAAAACTAATTTAAAATAAAAAAGAAAAGGCAAATGGTCTGTGAAATCAGAGATGAGTTCAAGAGTCTATTTAAGTATGAGGAAGGTGTTAGGCAACCCAAAACACCTATCCATAGGGACGTTACCTTAAACTAATCAGTTGAAATAGAATATTACCTTAAATTTATCTTAATTATCCTTTATTGACATGCATACATGCCTATTAAACAACGAAGATAAAAATGACAATAATAGAAGCAAACGGATAAATATTTACAAAAGACGGACTTGACCTAGGACAAAAGCCTAGGGCCTACGTACTCTGCAATAGGGATCAAAGTCCATATAGTTTGATCAAAGTGGCATGTTTGTTGGTTGATGATTTTTAATTTTTGCAGTCAGAACAGAAGAGCTAAAATTATTTTAAAGAATGATTTGGCAAATTGATCACAATGAGGCTGTAATGCATTTTTTCGACGCAAAAATGGTTTTTCTTAAAACTTTCATTCCTCAGGACACTTACCACTTCACTGCGAAAGAGGAAATGATAGGTAGTTCATGAAGGAATTGGGACCTTCACAACTGTCACTGAGAAAACTTTAATAACTGAAATGATCTTGCAGGCCCAATAACCTATTTGGAAATGTCATATCACAAGTCCTTTCATCCTTGGTTACCTAAGTTCCTTCATGGTGATTAAGTCAATTCATCTTAGTGTGAAGTGTGCCGAAAGGAAATCTGCCACCCTTTCTAGGAGCCTCTAGTACTTCAAAGGGAGATACACGACCATTAACTAGTTTTTAGATGATATTAAAATGTGGGTTCATTTTATAATTCATGTTAAAATAATGTCTAATTCGATAGCTAAATATCATGATCTAAAGAGGGTCGCCTATGTCAAATCAAAATTAGGATGTTGAACACTCCCCCTGGTGTTATTACTCCTCATAAGGGTAAGTGACTTACATGGTTAACCATTGCGAAAGGGACAAACTGATCTTCAAATAGCCAATGGACCATTAATTCTAATCTGATATATGAATACCACGGGGAGCTTGTTGATCCACCAGAGGTATGTGTTTCCACATATCCCTCAGGGATTTTATTGGGCAATCAATTCAGTAGGGAATGAATTCTTACATGATTGATGCCTAAGGTCTCGATCAAAGGATTAATAAGTTTTGCTAATGTGTCAGGTATAGGTATGATTATTTTAGCTTAAATGTTGTTGTCATCCCTTTGATACCGACATCTTGGAGTAGAAGAATATTCTGTATATGTTCTTTAAAAGATTTCCTTTCACCATGATATGGCATCCATTTGAGGGCATATAATCATTGTTTAAATTTGAGTCATATGAGTACGATTATTACATCGTTAGGCTTGGCTGTAATTCTTGAAAGAACTTCCTCCCCTTCAGGAGATATACTTGACACAGAAAGGGAAGGTAATAGTCACTACTTCGAGAGAAAGGAGCATCTACACAAGTAGTAGTGACATATTGTTTTCCAACCAAGTAATGCATGCATCAATTAACTAATCCCCTTCGTGTAAATAATTTTTGAAAAAGGGATTAAAATGTTATTGATGGTTTCCTTTTAACCAAGTATTCTTGAAGGCGATTGTGTTGAGAATAATGCAAGAATTTGATCCTTTAGAATTTGGGGAACTTTTACAAGTAGCAGTTGGGTATTTTGCATATTATTCCCTATTACTCTCACCAAGAGCCTTACTGATTCATTGGGAATAACAGGTTTAGCTCTCAAACCAAGGAGGTGGAAGCCCTCACGTGGACGAGGCTTAATAAAGATAAGTGAACTAGATATAATTCACTAATATACTATCTTCCTAAAATATCATCAATTTTTAATGGTCCATAGCTCCATTGATACAATGTTAGGCCCAACTTCCCACACTGAAGAAGCCATCAATTTTAGCTCATTTTATTTAGTTAATAAAGCATCAAATAGAGACATTGTGACAATTAAAATTATGTAAAGTTTTTTAAGAAAACATGTAACCATGCCATGAATGATGTGACATGCAAAATGAGAGTGAAATATGCTCCCTTGGTGTCCTAACTTGGAGCAGTAGGAGCAGAGGTTATCTTTTCTTTTTCTGATTTTCATTACCATTATTATTTTTATTTTTCTATTTTTTTTCTTAAAAATTTTTTATTTTCATAATTTTGCTTTGATTTATTATTTTAATCGTCTCTCATTATTTATTTTTAATTTCAAATTGTCCCCACTTGAGGATGTCATTTGGGACGTTGTCATTTTTAATTTTTCCTTTTTTCTTAATTATTAATTAATTGGTGAATCAATTAATTAAATAATTAAGTAATGAGAGTGGGGTGTTCACAATAACTTTTTAATTTACAGAATGATTAAGTTTGTTCTTTATAAAATTTAATTAATTAGGAAGAGCCACGTGGGACTTGAGTCCTCGTAGACTTTTGAGAAATTGATTTTGTTAAAAATAAAAATAAAAAAATTCTAATTCCAAAACCCTTAAGAATATATAAAATGTAAAAATCCTGAGAAATCCCAAATATTTCTTCTATATTTTGGGTTCCCGTGTGAGATAACTCGTCTCCTCAGTTACTCAAAATATAAAGTGAAAAAATTCCAAAATAAAAAAAAAAAAGAGTTTATTCTACCTGTCATCTATAGTCCTAAAAAGTGATTTGCGCATTATAATCTCATTTTCAAAATTAAAACAAAAATCTTAAAATCCAAAATATCATAAATTCAAAAATCATAAAAATGTTTTTCCATTATAATTTTACTTTAAGTTTAAAATAAATTATAATTTCAAAAATATAAGAATCATAAATAAATAGAAAATCCTAAAAAAAAAAATTTCAATCCCACCTTCAAAATTAAAACAAAAATCGAAAAAAATATATAAATCCAAAAATACAAAAAAATGGTTTTATCTTCATCCTAATTTCACAATAAATTCCAATTTTGAAAATTCAGGAATAAATAAATTCAAAAATCCAAAAAATATTTTCCATTCCAAACAATATAAACTCCCAAAAATCCTAAAATCTTTGCTTCATTTAAATTCCAAAAATAAAGATTAAAATTCTAAAACTAAACAAAAATTAAAAAGAAGAAAAACAAAGAGACCAAGGGAGTTAGATTAATCAGGTTGTTTTAAATTAAAACACATAAATCCAATTCCAATCCTGTTTTGTTTATGAAAATCTATTTAATTTGAGCTCTTCTATTTTCAACGCAAAAATTAAAAATACCAACCAACAAACACGTCATTTTGGTCGAATTACGTGGACTTTGATCCTTATCATGGGGTAAATAGACCCTAGGCTCTCATCCTAGGTCAAATTCATCCTTTGTAAATATCTATTTGTTTACTTTCATTATTATTGATTTTGTGTTCTCTGTTTAACGAATATGCATGTCAATAAAAGATAATTGAGATAAATTCAAGGTCATATTCTATCTCATTTAACTAGTTTAAGGTAAATAGTACTCATGCACGAGTATTGTGGGGTGCCTAACACCTTCCTCACACTCAAATAGACTCTCGAACCGATATTTATTCTCGCAGACCATTGTGTCTTTTTTTTTATTATTATTTTAATTTGGTTTTCCAAAGTTTTTCATTAAAAATTTTGGTAGTGACTCCAATAAATTGATTTCAAGATTTTCTTTGGGAATCAATTTAAAACTTTTTATTTCTTCTCGCCAAAAGGTTGGTTACGACAATGATGTAGGACTTTGATAAAAATGTAAATTGCCTGAACACGATGCAGGATTTTTGAGGAAAAGTAAATTGCCTGGACATGATGCAGGATTTTTGAGGAAAAGTGAATTGCCTATACATGATGCAAGACTTTTAATAGAAATGTAAATTATCTGGATACGATGTAGAACTTTAACAGAAATGTAAATTACCTAGACACAATGTAGGACTTTTAAGGAAAAGTAAATTATCCAGACACAATGCAGAACTTTGGAATGGGTGCTTGGACATGATGCAGGATTTTTAAACAAAAATGTAAATTGCCTGAACACAATTCAGGACATTAACAGAAATGTAAATTGCCTGGACACGATGCAAGACTTTGATAGGAATGGTAAATTGTTTGGACATAATGCAGGACTTTGTAAGGGGTGTTTGGACACAATGTAGGACTTTTAGGGAAAAGTAAATTGCTTGGACATAATGCAGGACTTTGGATGGGGTGCCTAGACACGATCCAGGATTTTAAAAAAAAAAGTAAATTATCTGGACATGATGCAGGGCTTTTAAAGGAAAAGTAAATTGCCTGAACATTATGTAGGACTTTGGAAGGGATGCCTAGACACGTTGTAAGACTTTTGTGGAAAAGTAAATTGCCTGGACATGATACAAAACTTTTGAGGAAAAGTAAATTACCTAGACACGATGCAAGACTTTTGAAGGGGTGCCTAGACACAATGCAAGACTTTAAATAAGGTTCCTAGACACGATGTAGGACTTAAACAAAAATATAAATTGCCTGGATACAATGTAGGACTTTAAAGGGGGTTTATGCTGCATGAGAATGTGATTTCGCGTGGCTTGTGCTTTGGTGACTATGCAATTTGATGCATGTCCTCTCATAGGAAGCATGATGCAAATGCCTGATTTTTTTTTTAAATTTAGATCTTCAATGCATGGTTTATGAAATAACGGAGTGCAATGTATGTACACATTCTGAATCCATGATTTATATGTAGAACACAATTTCTTTTTAGTAATACATGATTATGTGAAATGTGGTGTGCATGCAAAGTGGAAAATTGTTCCTTTTATGACATATTAAAATTGTTAAGGAGAAGAAAAGAGCATCTTGTTCATTTTTATTTTGAAGCATATTTTGAGAATGTGGGGAAGCAATGTGAATACATGATGCTTGGACACCCTTAAAATTTGTAAATAATTCCCTTGGTCACCTACATATGGGAGAATTCCATTTGCACAGTATTCGCCCCAATCCAAAGATTCATGGTCTTGATAGCTACGGAAGTTGTACTTTTTATCACAAAGGATGGATTTTGAACAAGTCTTAGCATGACAGGGTTTAAATGGAAACATCCCAAACTTGAAGCTTCAAATTTGACCAAAGTGTCATGTTCAGTTCGGATTGCGTTGGACATGATCAACACAAAAAAAAAAAAAAAAATGTGTCATGAATTGATTTAACAATCTCAATACAATCATATGAGTGCAAGGCTACATGTCCTTGAAAGAGGTAGGTTGCCCCACTTTGAAGGGACATCAAATAGAATGTGCAGATAGACTTAATGATTTTGGTATATTGATGCCAAAGGGGATGTATGAAACCAGGAGAGGTCCTATTTCCAATCCAGATGTATGGTGGGCACAGTTTGGATGAAAAGATTGATTTGACAAGCAACAGATTGCCCCAATTTGATGCAATTATGGGAAATGATAAAGCACAAGAACTTGCCTAATGAATCAAGGCAAGCAGTGGAAAGGATACATTAATAGAAGATATCTTAGTACAATGCATGAGGCATTCTATTTGAAAACTTTTTCATTGATGAGAAAATGTTCTATTTTGAATATGGACAATTGCCCTAGTTCCTTTTTATTAATTGATTCTTGAATTTTGATTTTTGATTTTTGATTTTCTTTTTGCCTTGATACATTCTGAGCAGGCCATACCTCAACAAGGACTTTCAAAAGTTGAAAGTTGGTCATGGTAGTTGGGTTTTAGAACTGGTATTAGGCTTAAAATCCCTTGCCCAAGTTGAAAGGTGGCCATAGTAGTTGGTTTTTAGAAATGATATTAGACTTAAAATCCCCTACCCAGGTTGAAAGGTGGCCATGGTGGTTGGGTTTATTAGGCTTAAAATTTCTTACCCAAGTTAAAAGGTGGCCATGGTAGTTGGTTTTTAGAAGTGGTATTAGGCTTAAAATCCCTTACCCCATGGACAGTCTTCTCTTCTAACATGATTTTTATATTCGAGATTCACTTTAACTAGAGAGGGTACTACGGGGTTGTGATGGGATTTAATGGGTGGTAATAGAGGGTTAAGAAGAAAGGATGTAATGACCCAAACGTCGATGTAAGATCTTGGCAAGACTCATTGGTTCTTCATGATTGTGAAAAACTTCTCTTTAAAGGTCGTACTCTTTGAAGATCTTGCACTTTTGCCCCCTTTTTTTTTTTTTTTTTTCATTTTCTCCATTGTCGACTTTTGTTCACTTTGCTCTTTCTTCTCCTTCAAAGAGAGTCTTTTTAAAGACCAAGGGTGCTTTCATGTATTGGATTTCCCTCGCTTCCCGGGTAGAATTCATGTTGGGTATTTAAAAGATTTTCTTTGACAATCAAGTCAAGATAAATATGTATCTCACCTACGATTAAAGATTATTTCCAAACTTTCACCATGACATGGCATCCATTTCAGGGCATAATAATCATTGTTTACATTTAAGGGACATGAATACGATTATTACATCATTAGGCTTGACCATAATTCTTAAAAGAACTTCCTCCCTTTCAAGGGACTTACTTGTTGCACAGAAGGAAGGTAGCAGCCACCACTTCGAGAGAAATGAGGTATCTACGCGAGTAGCAGTAACATTTATTTCCATCCAAGTAATGCATGAATCAATTAATTAATCCCGTTCATGTAAATAATTTTTGAAAAAATGATTAAAATGTTATTGATGGTTTCCTTTTAACCAGGTACTCTTGAAGGCAATTGTGTTGAGAATAATGCAAGAATTTGGTCCTTTAGAATTTGGGAACTTTTTACAAGTAGCAGTTGGATATTTTACATATTGTTCCCTATTACTCACCAAGAGCCTTATTGATTCATTGGGAATAATAGGTTTAGCTCTCAACCCATGGAGGAGGCCCTCATATGGACGAGGCTTAATAAAAATAAGTGAACCAGATAACCCATTGATATATTGTTTTCACAAAACCTCATTGATTTTCAGTGGTTCACAACCCCCTTGATACACCATTAGACCAAACTTCCCACACTGGAGAAGCTTTCAATTTTAGCTCATTTCGTTTAGTTAATAATGCATTGAATGGAGACATTGTGACACTTAAGAACTACATAAATTTTTTTTTAAAAAAAAAAGAAAACACATAACCATGCCATGAATGACGTGACAACATGCAAAATGAGAGTGAAATATACTCCCTTGGTGTCCTAACTTGAGTCAACCCTAAGTGAGGGAATGTTACCCTAATGATGACAGGCTCTAGAAAAGTTGCCTATTGAGTTTGATCTATTAATGTGCATGGTTCTGAGGGTGAGTCTAACATCTTAGAGGATTACTGGTTCCCAAATTGACCCCATCCAAAAGAGTGAGGATCTCATGACGTGAATTAAGCTAAAAGAGGACAGAATCTCACTCTAGTCAAATTCACATAATGAGGTACAACCTGAGTGAGATTTTCATGGTAATATCTGGAAGCGAGAAACTTCACAAGAAAACTAATATAAATCTCTACTAACTTGAGGCAAGCAAGTACCCAAGTATAGAGCCCAAAAAGTGTGTGAGGTAGAATGTTAATGTACTTAGTGTGTGAGGGGAGCATACAAACTTTTGAACCTATAGTTTACCTAATCCTCATCTGTCAAACAGATAAACTACAAGATAAGCCAAAAATTTATAACAAAAATTAGAGTCATCTACCCTAAGGTTTTATTCCATATGTTATTTATCCTAGCACATGCATTACAAATAAAAAAACAAAATTATATGGCAAATGAGAAACTATAAGCATGTTATATGACCAAAAAGGAAGATATATACCTACGCAAATAGCAAGAATAAATTATGAATATATAGGAATATATAGGCATATCAAACGACCACAGGAGATAAATAAACAAGACAACAATGAAGAAAAATAAACAATTAAAACAAACAAAACATCACAAGGGTAATTTAGATAACAGAAAGCCATATTATCTCAACTGACTAATTAAATAGGCTTGACTCTTGAATTCTTCCTAGTGGAGTCGTCAAACTCTCATAACTGACTTTTCAATAAGAAGAATAAAAAGTGATGAAAATTGATTCCAAAATGAATTTTGAAAATTAATTTATTGGAGTTGCCATCAAAATTTTTAATGGAAAACCAATTTAAAACAAAAAGAAAAAGACATAATGGTCTGCGAAATCATAGATAAGTTCAGGAGTCTATTTGACAGTGGGGAAAATGTTAGGCATCTCACAACACTCGTCCATAAAGATGGTTACCTTAAACTAGTCAAATGAGATATAATATGACCTTCAATTTATCTCAATTACCTTTATTGACATGCATGCTTGTTCAACAGAGACAACAAAAACAACAATAATAAACAAACAAATAGATATTTACAAAGGGCGTACTTGACCTAGGATGACATATATGTTGGTTGGTGATTTTTAATTTTTAAAATGAGAATAGGAGAGTTCAAATTAAATAGATTTTTATACAACAACCTAATTAATCTAGCTCTCTTGATCTCTACATTTTTCCTCTTTTTAATTTTTGTCTATTTTTGGAATTTTAACCTTTATTTTGAAGTTTATATTGTTTGGAATTGAAGTGAAATTATATGAAAAAATATTTTTGAATTTTTGAATTTATTATTTTTCTGGATTTTCAAAATTGGAATGAAATTATAATGAAAAACCATTTTTTAGGATTTTTGGATTTTAGTTTTAATTTTGAAAATGAGCTCATAATGAAGAAAGCATTTCTTAGGATTTTTAATTATGAATAACAGGTGAAATAAACCCTTTTTTAGATTTTATTTTATCTTTGTATTTTGAAAATGGACATTAAATTTTAAGGTTTGAGGAGACTAAAGATCCCGCGTGACCTTTACTAATTTATTCACACTAAGGAGATAAACCTCACACAACGATTAAAAAAAATTGTGAAGGTAGATTATTTTGATGACCCAGGAATTTTTGTTTTGAAGTCTTACCAAATCAGATATTAATATTCGAAACCTTAAGAAGATTAAATAATCTCACACAACTTCTATTTAAGTGCCTAAGGAAACTAGTGTTCTCATGCTAGGATAAGATAATTATAAAGATAGTAACAATGATAATAATAATAATATGAACGGTGACAAAGATGAAACAAAAATAAATAATGATAAAAAAAGGGGACTGCATTGAAAATGGAAGAGACAACCCAGGTCCTTACATGCACTCTCCATGCACATACAAGACACCACCCACTTCATGCATTTCCTTAGCCAACTGTTGATTTTCTTGTCAAGAGTTCTTGTGTATTTTTCCATCCAACAAGAAAAATCTCCTCCCGAAGCCGTCTCTTTGATTCTTATGCCTAGATGCTTTTCCTCTCCTCCATCCATGTATAAAACAAGGAATGAGAATTTGATTAGAGTTGGAGTTAAATCACATTCAAATCATAGTCAGCTTTATGCAAAATCAATTCAGGACTAAAATTGTGATTTAACTTCTAATCAAAGCAAATACTAAGCATCAAGGATCAGCATGCATGAGTTTCTGCATTACAATATCAAATAACATCGTACTTTGAGTAGCTCTTGTTACAGTGTATACTCATATTTTAAACACACTTTTCCTGCTCAAAATTATGAATAATTTAAATATACCTCCATGAGTTGAGACTTATCACAAGCATGTTGAAACTTCAACTCACATTAGCCATATAAAATGGAGATGCAAAAATACCCAAAGCACTTAATCATTCCTCAGTCAAATTCTACATTCATTAGAGATATAAACCTAAGGGAGTTCACTAAGGAGAAAAATGAAGCAATTCCCCTACATAATTCATCCAAAAGCATCCTAACAACATTCCTCTACTATTACATTCTGGACGGGTGTTGTGGCGACTCCAATAAATTGATTTTCAAGATTCATTTTGAAAATCAATTTAAACTCCTTTTTATTCTTTCCGCCAAAAGTTCGGTTACCACAATACACATTATTACTCTATATATATTATTATTGTGTAGATAAAAGAACACAATTAAACTCTCACTTTTAAACTTTGCGACTCCCCCTCAATTTAAGTGTGAAAAATTAGTCTCTTACAAATTTAAATCTGTACAAAATTAGTGCTGCCAATTGTAGTAATGATTGACAAATTTTCTATTAAAAAAGAATTTTGAGTAACTAATTTGTCACAATGCATTGTGAGGGACCTAATTGTCACAAAGTGTAAAGCTTGAGAACCAATTTAATACTTTCCTCTTATTATATGTATTATGATTACGTTAATTTTAAATTTTTTTAATTTATAATTTACAAAATATTAAATCTATTAATTATTGCTGATTATTAATTTGTTAAATATACATTATATAAATACATATTATACTAAATAGAATTATTTAATATATACAACTTATTGATATATGAAATATAAGTATACAATAAATATGATATTAAATATATAAATATATATATTGTTAAATTTTTATCTAAATTTATTAATATTATAAGTTTATTATATTATGTTATATGTTCCTTACATGATAAATTTATATATAACATATTTTTCAATTATATTATTTAATTTATATTTTTAGTTATTTAGTAACTAATTTATTGAATATATTTGTTTATTATTCAATTTCATATGTATATTGACTGATAACAATTTGACAATACTTATGATATTGAATATATAAATATTATATATATATATATATATATATAACAATATATATATATATATATATTATGTATATCATATTATGTTATATATTTCTTATATGGTAAATTTATATATATTACATATCCAATTAATATAGTTAATTTATATTATTAATTATTAAGTAACTAATTTAATGAATACGTTGATTTATCATTTAATTCCTAATGTATATTTAATTGATATATTTATTTAATTACTAATATATTAATATGAAAATAGAAATTCAATATCCAAAAGGAATAAAATACTCTAATATTCTCTTATTATTATTATGGAATATTAATTATTGTTATTGAATATATTAGTTATTTAATGATTGATTTATTGTTGATTTTTAGCATTACTTTATAATACTAATTTAATTATGTTAAATTATAATATGTTTTTAGTTATTTTGTTAATTTAAATATCATATAAATTGAATATAACAAATAATTTATCAAATATGGATTTCAATAATTTAATATAATAAAAAATACTTTATTAAATGTGTATCATTATCGTAAATGTATAAATATATAATATATAATATATTTATTTATTGTTCTATTTTTATGAAAATTTGTTTATATTATATGTTCCCTATATGATAAATTTATATATAACATATGCTCAATTATATTATTTAATTTATATTTTTAGTTATTTAGTTACTAATTTAATGAATATATTTGTTTATTATTCAATTACGAATGTATGTTGACCGATATTAATATGATAATTATTACTTATGATATTAAATATATAAATATTTAATATATATATATATATATTGTTTCATTTTTATTTAAATATATATGTATTATTTTTTTATATTATGTTATCTATTTCTTATATGGTAAATATATATATATATATATATATATTATATCCAGTTAATATAGTTAATTTATATTACTAATTATTTAGTTACTAATTTAATGAATACCTTGATTTATTATTTAATTTCTAATATATATTTAATTATTATATTTATTTAATTACTATTATATGACTATAAAAATATATATTCAATATCCAAAAGAAATAAATAATATTCTCTTATTATTATTATGGAATATTAATTATTGTTATTGAATATATTAGTTATTATTGATTTTTAGCATTAATTTATAATACTAATTTAATTATGTTAAATTATAACATGTATTTAATTATTGTATTTATCTAAATATTATACAAAATGAATAAAACAAATAACTTATTAAATATAGATTTTCATAATTTAATATAATGAATAAATACATTATTAAATATGCATCATTATTATACCAGCTATTACTATATATATTTTATTATTATATAGACGAAAATACATAAATGAACCATCACTTTTGCATTTTATGGCTCCCTTACAGTTTAAGTGTGGCAAATGAGTCACTCATAAATCTAAATTTGTACAAAATCAGTCCCTCCAATTGTAGTAATGAGCAAAAAATTTTTCATGTTAAAAGATTTTTAGGGGACTAATTTTTACAAAGTGTAAAGGTGGAGGGTCAATGTGGTACTTTCCTCTTATTATATGTATTATAATTATGTTAATTTTAAATTTTTTTAATTTTTAATTTTCCAAAATATTAAACCTATTAATTATAGCTGATTATTAATTTGTTCAATATATATTGTATTAATAATTATTATATTAAACATAATTATTTGATATATATAATTTACTAATATATGAAATATATATTAAATATTAGTAAAAAATATAAATATGCTAAAACAAATATATATTTTTTATTGTTATATTTTTATGTAAATTTATTTATATTATAACTTTATTATATTATATTATATGTTCCTTGTATGATAAATTTATATATAATTTATATTCAAATATTTTATTTAATTTATATTTTTAGTTATTTAATTACTAATTTCTTGAATATATTTGTTTATTATTCAATTACGAATGTATATTGGCTGATATTAATATGATAATACTTATGATATTAAATATATAAGTATTTAATATATATTTATAGTGTTATTTTTATTTATATATATTATTTGTTTATTATATTATGTTATATATTTCTTATATACTTAATTTATATATATTATATATTGGAAAATTAATGTAGTTAATTTATATTATTAATTTGTTAGTTGCTAATTTAATGAATACGTTGATTTATTATTTAATTCCTAGTGTATATTTAATTGATATATTTTTTCAATTACTAATATATGAATATAAAAATAGAAATTCAATATCCAACAAAAATTAAATACTCTAATATTCTCCTATTTTTATTATGGAATATTAATTATTGTTATTGAATATATTGGTTATTTAATGATTAATATATTATTTATTTTTAGCATTAATTTATCATACTAATTTAATTATGTTAAATTATAACATGTATTTAATTATTATATTTATTTAACTATTATATACATTGAATATAACTAGTAATTTAATAAATATATATTTTAATAATTTAGTATAATAAAAAATACTTTATTAAATATGTGTCAGTGTTATATAGAGTATTACTATATATATATATATATTATTATTATTATTATAGAGATGAAAGTACGCAAATGAACTCTCACTTTTGTACTTTGTGACTCTCCCACAATTTAAGTGTGACAAATTATTCCCATAGAAGTTGCTGTACAAAATTAGTCCCTCCAATTGTAGTAATGAGTGACAAATTTTTCATGTAAAAAGATATTTGTGGGTCTAATTTGGCACAGTGCATTGTGGGGGACCTAATTGTCACAAAGTATAAAGGTTGAGAACCAATTTGGTACTTCCCTCTTATTATATGTTTTATGATTATCTTAATTTTAAATTATTTTTAATTTAAAATTTTGCACAATGTTAAAATTTGTCACTCATTATTACAGTTGGAATGGCTGATTTTGTATAAATTTATATTTGTAAGCGACTAATTTGTCATACTTAAATTATGGTGGAGTCACAAAGTACGAAAGTGAGGGTTCATTTACATACGTTTTGTCTATATAATAATAATATCTATATAGTAATAGTCTGTATAAATTATTAAAATCTATATTTATTAAATTATATGTTAAATTCAATGTATATAATATCCAAATTAGTATAATAATTAAATGCACATTATAATTTAACATAATTAAATTAGTATTGTACATTAATGCTAAAAATTAATAATAAATTAATCATTCAATGACTAATATATTCCATAATAATAATAGGAGAATATTAGAGTATTTTATTTCATTTGGATATTAAATTTCTATTTTTATATTCATATATTAGTAATTAAATTAATATATTCATTAAATATATGTTAGGAATTAAATCATAAATCAACGTATTCATTAAATTAGTAACTAAATAACTAATAATATAAATTAACTATATTAATTGGATATAATATATATATATATATATTTAAATAAAAATAAAATTGTAAATATATATTAAATATTTATATATTTAATATCATAAGTGTTATCATATTAATATTGATCAATATACGTTACTAATTAAATAATAAATAAATATTTTCAACAAAATGGTTACTAAATAATTAAAAATATAAATTACATATCATAATTGAATATATATTATTTATAAATTCATCATATGAGGAACATATAATATAAATAAATTTACATAAAAATATAACAATAATTATATATTATATATTTATATATTTATTATCATGTTTATTATATACTTGTGTCGGTCAAAACGTATTTTATATACTTCTTTCAGTATATGTATAATTTTTTAATAATATTTAATATATATTACATATATTAGTAAATTATATATATATATATATCAAATAGTTATATTTAATATAATAAGTATTAATATAATATATTTTTAACAAATTATTAATCAGCTAAAATTAATAGATTTAATATTTGGAAAATTATAAATTAAACAAATTTAAAATTAAGATAATCATAATTCATATAATTAGATGGAAGTACCAAATTAGCCCTTCACCTTTACACTTTATGACAATTAGATCCCTCACAATGCACTGACAAATTAGTCCCTAAAAAATCTTTTTACATGGAAAATTTGCCACGCATTACTATAATTAGAGGGACTGATTTGGTGCATATTTAAATTTGTGAAGGTTCATTTGCGAACTTTCGTCTATATAATAATAATATATACAGTAATATTCTGTATAATAATGATACAAATTAAATAAAGTATTTTTTATTATATTTAATTATTAAAATATATATTTATTAAATTATTTGTTATATTAGATATATATAATATTTAGATTAATATAATAATTAAAAACATATTAAATAACTAATATATTCATTAACAATAATTAATATTCCATAATAATAATAAGAGAATATCAGAGTATTTTATTTCCTCTAGATATTAAATTTCTATTTTTATATTCATATATTAGTAATTGAAAAAATATATCAATTAAACATACGTTAGGAATTAAATAATAAATCAATGTATTAATTAAATTAGTACTTAAATAATTAATAATATAAATTAACAATATTAATTGGCTTTATAATATATATAAATTTACCATATAAGAAATATATAAATAATATAATATTCATATAATATATATATATATATATATTTAAATAAAAATAAAACAACAAATTCATCTTAAATCTTTATATATTTAATATCATAAGTATTATCATGTTAATATCGGTCAATACACATTGGTAATTGAATAATAAACAAATATATTCAATAAATTAGTAACTAAATAATTAAAAATATAAATTAAATTTTCTAATTGAACATATATTATATATAAATTTATCCTATAATAAACATATATTATAAATAAATTTACATAAAAATATAACAATAAATATATATATATATATATTGCATATTTATATATTTAATATCATTTTTATTATATAATTATATCGGTCAATACATATTTAATATATTTGTCTTAGTAAATTTGTATTTTTTACTAACATTTAATATATACTTCATATATTAGTAAATTAAATATATTAAATAATTATGTTTAATATAATGAGTATTAATATAATATATATTTAACAAATTATTAATCAGAAATAATTAATATATTTAATATTGGAAATCTATAAATTAAAAACAATTTGAAATTAACATAATCATAATACATATAACAAGAGGGAAGTACCAAATTGGTCCACCACCTTTACACTTTGTGACAATTAAGTCTCTCACAATGCACTATGACAAATTAGTCCCTCAAAAATATTTTTACATGAAAAATTTGTCACTCATTACTACAATTGAAAGGACTGATTTTGTACAAATTTTAATTTGTGAGAGACTAATTTGTCATACTTAAATTGCGAGGGAGTCACAAAGTGCAAAAGTGAGAGTTTATTTGCATATTTTCGACTGTAAAATAATATATATGTATATATATAGTAATAGTATGTATAATAATTATACATATTTAATAAAGTATCTTGTCATTTAATAAATAATTTAATAAATATCTATTTTAATAAAATTTGGTAAAAAATATAAATATACTAAAACAAATATATAAAATACGTATTGACTGATATAATTATATAATAAATATGATATTAAATATATAAATATATAATATATTTATTTGTGGTTATATTTTTATGTAAATTTATTTATATTATATGTTTCTTATAGGATAAATTTGTATATAATTTATATATTCCATTAGAATATTTAACTTATATTTTAATTATTTAGTTACTGATATATTGAATATATTTGTTTATTATTCAATTACTATTGACTGATATTAATATGATAATACTTATGATATTAAATATATAAATATCTAATATATATTTATTTTTCTATTTTTATTTATATATATTATATGTTTATTATATTATGTTATATATTTCTTATATGGTAAAATATATATATATATATATATATTATATCCAATTAACATAGTTAATTTATATTATTAATTATTTAGTTACTAATTTAATGAATACGTTGATTTATTATTTTATTCATAATCTATATTTAATTGATTTTTTTAATTACTAATACATGAATATAAAAATAGAAATTCAATATCCAAAAGAAATAAAATATTCTAATATTCTCTTATAATTATTATTCAATATTAATTTTTGTTATTGAATATATTAGTCATTGAATAATTAATTTTTTATTAAATTTTAGCATTAATCTATAATACTAATTTAATTATGTTAAATTAGAATATGTATTTAATTATTGCATTTATCTAAATATTATACATAATGAATAAAACAAATAATTTATTAAATATAGATGTTCATAATTTAATATAATGAATAAATACTTTATTAAATATGTATATACCGACTATTACTATATATATATTTTATTATTATATAGACAAAAGTATACAAATGAACTATCACTTTTACATTTTGTGACTCCTCTACAATTTAAGTGTGGTAAATTAGTCCCTCACAAATTTAGATCTGTACAAAATTAGTCCTTCTAATTGTAGTAATGAGCGACAAATTTTCCATGTTAATAAATTTTTGTAGGGACTAATTTGTTATAGTACATTGTAAAGGACCTAATTGTCACAAAGTGTAAAGGTAAAGGGTCTAAGTTGGTACTTCCCTCTTATTATATGTTTTACGATTGTGTTAATTTTAAATTTTTTAATTTAAAATTTCCACAATATTATATCTATTAATTTTAGTTGATTAATAATTTGTTAAATACCTATTATATTAATACTTATTATATTAAATATAATTATTTAATATATATAATTTACTAATATATGAAATATATATTAAATATTAGTGAAAAATATAAAAATACTTAGACAAATATGTAAAATATGTATTGATTGATATAATTATATAATAAGTACGATATTAAATATATAAATATGTAATAGATATATTTATTGTTATATTTTTATGTAAATTTATTTATATTATATGTTTCTTATAGGATAAATTTATATGTAATACATATTCAATTAGAATATTTAATTTATATTTTAAAGAATTTAGTTACTAATTTATTGAATATATTTGTTTAGTATTCATTACTAATGTATATTGATCGATATTAATATGATAATACTTATGATATTAAATATATAAATATTTAAAATATATTTATTATTTCATTTATAGATATATATATATTACATGTTATTATATTATGTTATTAATTATTTAGTTACTAATTTAATGAATACATTGATTTATGGTTATATTCAAAATCTATATTAAATTGATATATTTTTTTAATTAATAATATATGAATATAAAAATAGAAATTCATTTTCCAAAAGAAATAAAATACTATAATATTCTCTTATTATTATTATGGAATACTAATTATTGTTTTTGAATATATTAGTTATTTGATTATTAATTTATTAATAATTTTTAGCATTAATTTATAATACTAATTTAGTTATGTTAAATTATAATATTTTTAATTATTTTATTAATTTAAATATTATATACATTGAATACAACAAATAATTTAATAAATATATATTTTAATAATTAAATATAATTAAAAAATAATTTATAATTATGTATCATTATTATATAGACTATAACTATATATATATATATATATATTTTTTTTTTTATAGACAAAAGTACGCAAATGAACCTTTACTTTTGCACTTTGTGACTGCCCACAATTTTGATTGTGACAAATTAGTCTCTTACAAATTTAAATTTGTACAAAATCAATCCCACCAACTGTAGTAATGAGTGACAAATTCTCCATGTAAAAAGATTTTTTAGGGACTAATTTGTCACATTGCATTGTGGGGATCTAATTATCACAAAGTGTAAAGGTTGATGTCGTAACCAACCTTTCGGCGAAATAAAATAAATAGTGTTTAAATTGATTCCCAAAATCAAACTCGAAAATCAATTTACTGGGATTCGCCACCAAAATTTTTAACGGAAAATTTTGGGAAACCAATTTAAAACAAAAAGAAAAGGCAATATGGTCTGCGAAATCAGAGATGGGTTCGGGAGTCTATTTGAGTGTAAGTAAGGTGTTAGGCACCCCACAACACCTGTCCATACGGACGATTACCTTAAACCAGTCAGCTAAAATAGAATACGGCTTTTAAACTTATCTCGATTACCCTTATATCGATATACACGCCCGTTAAATAGAGGAGACAAAACAGCAAGAATGAAAACACCCTCGCACCATGCATAAATCAGTCATGTCCATGTTACATACTAGCACCCTCACACCATGCATAAATCAATATCCCCAAGTACTATTTAACTACCAAAACTAGGTCACACCCTACCAGCTGCGAGGTCAAGCCTTGAATAACCATCTGAACTACCAAACACCACCTCAATCCCATCTTGGACCACAACAAATGATGGCTCAAAACAGAGGGCCTAGGCCTGTGCAACAATCTCAAGACGATAGGCCATTGGCTGATTTTAATGTTAGCTGACCTGAACTCTTCCATGACCTAGTGGTAAAAAAGCTTATGGGTTCTAAATTTGTAAAACCTCTTTAGGCATCATTCCCCTGGATGGTATGATTCTAATGCTACTTGTGAGTACCATATGGGAGCTGTGGGGCATAACATTGATAAGTGTGACACCTTTAAGAGGCATGTTTTTGCGTTGTTAGATAACAATTATGTTAGCATAAAGGCGGGTAATGATCCTAACATTGTCACCAACCCCTTGCCAAATCATGACAAAGGGAAGCAAGTGTCCATGATAGATGGGAATGAGTTCACCTTGAAAAACTTGAAAGATGTACGTGCACCATGTAGCAGTTATACAAATGCCAGAAGGACACTGATTATATCTTTGCCAAGGATGAGGAGCAAAACATGCCAAAAGGGCTATCAAACAGTTACTACAAATTTCATAAAGGAAATGTAGGGCATAACATTGAAGACTATGATCCATTTAAAGAACTAGCATAAAGGATGATAACATTCAGAGTCCTGACCATCGAGGGAACCCAAGATCGATCAGAAGAGGATGTGTGCATCGTGGAGAAAGATGGTTCTAAGACAAGGGATTGTCTGACCTGACAAGGCCTAAGGATTCTTTCCTGGCATTTAACAAGCCAATTTACGAGGTCAAAAGGATTACTCTAACCCAGGGCAACCATGACCCGCAACCATTATCCATGTGCCAACTCCATTCCCATATCAGAGCAATCACACGATACCATGGAATTATGGTCTAAAGATATAATGTTCTCGGAATAATGAGGCACCAGAGGAAATGCCCGTTTTGGAAAGGAGTCATTCAGAAATTGTATGTGGAATTACTCGAAGTGGTTGGGTTTACTCCAAAGAATTAAGAAGGAATTCCAAACCTAAACCTGGAAAATAGAGGAAAGCTTCAACCTGAAAGAAGCACCTAGGAGAGGGGAGCGATAGGAAACAGAGGAAGTCCTGAAGATAATGAAACAGAGTGAGTATGATGTAGTCGATCAACTACGAAAAATACTGGCTCAAATTTCTATCTTGACACTTATAATGAATTCAGAAACCTACTGAAAGGCATTACAAAGTGTGTTGGATTTCAGCCTATGTGCATCCTAACATCACCCTAGAGAAGGTAGTAAACATGATAAATGCGGTGAAGAACTCTCTACCTTGATCGCCTCTTCTGAAGATGAGATATACCCCACATTAACCGGAAAACTCAAAGCCCTTCACATCACTTTGAAATGCTATGGGTATGTGATTGCCAAAGTACTCATTGATGGAGGGTTAATCCTGAATGTTCTACCTTTATCCACCTTAGGGCAATTATCAGTCGAGAATATAACAATCTGGTAGTAAGGGCCTTTGATGGAACAAGGAGAGAAGTGATCGGAAAGATTGAGCTCCCTTAGAAATTGGGTTGAACCTATTCACCATCAAGTTCCAAGTCATGGACATTGATACAATATATACTATGCTCTTGAGAAGGCCTTAAATTCATGCAGCTAGTGCAGTACTATCAACTCTGCACCAGATGATCAAATACATTGATAAGGGAAGACTCATCACCATAAAAGGAGAAGAGGAGATGATGGGTGCCATACATTAAGAATGCAGAACAGGTCGTAGACAGTTCCTACCAAAGTCTAGAGGTGTTAGAAACTGGGAAGTCTATGAAAGGTGCCAACTGGAGTACATTAGGAACTAACGAGTCTACTAAGGATGTTAACCAAATGGTGGCCAAAATTATGAGTAAGTGTGTATTTGGTGCCACATCAAGGAAACTTTTGGGATTCATTGTCAGTAAACAGGGAATAGAAATAGATCCCAATAAAATTAAGGCAATTCATGACATGCCACCACCTAATACGAAAACAGAAGTTCGAGGGTTCCTACGGTGTTTGAATTATATAGCTAAGTTCATTGCAAACTTAACTGCCACTTACAAACCTATATTCAAATTATTGCGCAAGAACCAACCAAAAGGATGGGATGAGACCTATCAACGGGCGTTTGACAGGATAAAAGAATACCTCTTGAATCCCCCTATCTTGGTGCCACCTATACTAGAACGACCCCTTATCCTTTACTTGACAATTAGACTAAGATCCATGGGTGTTGTACTAGGGCAGCATGATAAGTTAGGAAGAAAAGAGCAAGCAATTTATTACTTAAGCAAGAAGTTTAATGAATGCGAGTCACGGTATCTATTAATTGAGAAAACCTATTGTGGCCTTGTACGAACCACAAAGAGACTAAGACATTACATGTTATACCATGTCATATGGTTGATCTCTATGATGGATCCAATCAAATACATCTTCAAGAGTCCTCACGTATCAAGAAGAGTCTCTAAGTGGCAAGTGACACTCTCAGAATACGATGTGAAGTATATGACCAGCAAGTCGGTCAAGGGAACACCAACCCTTAGACTTTCAGTTCCCAAATGAACCAAAGAAGGTCAAGTGGACAAAGTATTTTGATGGGGCCACCAATGTACATGGCAGTGGATTAGGGGTTGTGATAACATCCTCCGAAGGTAAGCAGTATCCAGTGGCAATCAAACTTAGTTTTGACTGCACAAACAATGTGGTAAAATATGAGGCTTGTGTCAATGGTTTGCAAGCAGCCTTAGCATTAGGTGTCAAAGATTTTGATGTGTTTGGAGATTCAGCCATTATAATTTATCAAGTAAAAGGAGAATGACAAACTAAAGATCCCAAACTGATTCCATACCAAAAGTACCTAACAAAACTAATGTTAGATTTTGAGAAGATAACCTTCACACACTTGACCCGCGATAAAAATCAGTTTGTTGATGCGTTGGCTACTCTCGCTGTAATGATCAAGCTAAACTATGGGGTCAACTTGCTGCCAATATAGGTTGAGACCCGGGAAACCCCAACTTACTGCCTGAATGTGGAGGAAGAAAGGGATGGGCAAACATGGTTTCATGACATTAAAAATCTACTTCCAGAGCTAGTGATACCCAGTCGGGGCATCTGAGATTGATTAGAAGAGCATTCGCCGATTAGCAATAAATTTCTTCCTTAGTAGAAAAGTATTGTATAAAAGGTCGTGGGATAGCACATTACTATGATGCGTAGACGTATCAGAAGCACGAAGAATCATGGTAGAAATTCATGAGGGGACTTGCGGGACTCATGCTAATGGCCATACTATTATGACTAGACAAATACAAAGGTGTGGATAGTTTTGTGACTCACTTTTGCTATATAAATATTATTATACAGACTATTACAATATAAATATTATTATCATATAGATGAAAGTACACAAATGAATACTCACTTTTGCACTTTGTGACTCCTCCACAATTTAAGTGAGATAAATTAGTCCCTTACAAAGTTAAATATGTACAAAATCAGTCCCTCTAACTGTAGTAATAAGTAACAAATTTTTCATGTAAAAAGATTTTGGAAGAACTAATTTATCACAGTGCATTGTGAGGTATCTAATTGCCACAAAGTGTAAAGGTGGAGGACCAATTTAGTACTCCCTTATTATTATATGTATTATGATTGTGTTAATTTTAAATTGTTTTTAATTTATAATTTCCATAATATTAAATCTATTAATTATACTGATTAATAATTTGTTAAATATATATTAATTTAATACATATTATATTAAATATAATTATTTAATATATTTAATTTACTAATATATGAAATGTATATTAAATATTAGTAAAAAATATAAATACACTAAGACAAATATATAAAATACCTATTAACAAATATAATTATAAAATATATATATGATATTAAATATATAAATAATATATATATATATATATTGTTATATTTTTATGTAAACTTATTTACATTTCATGTTTCTTATAGGTGAAATTTATATATAATATATATTCAATTAGAATGTTTAATTTATATTTTTAATTATTTAGTTACTAATTTATTGAATATATTTCTTTACTATTCAATTACTAATGTATATTGACCAATATTAATATGATAATACTTATGATGATTTTTAAATATATAAATATCTAATTTATATTTATTGTTCTATTTATATATATATATATATATATATTATATGTTTATCATATTATGATATATATTTCTTATATGGTAAATTTATATAAATTATATATCAAATTAACATAGTTAATTCATATTTTTAATTATTTAGTTACTAATTTAATGAATATGTTGATTTATGATTTAATTCCTAACATATATTTAATTCATATATTTTTTTAATTACTAATATATGAATATAAAGATAGAAATTCAACATCCAAAAGAAATAAAATACTCTAATATTCTCGTATTATAATTATGGAATATTAACTATTGGTACTAAATATATTAGTTATTTAATGATTAATTTATTATAAATTTTTAGCAGATATATATAATACTAATTTAATTATGTTAAATTATAACATGTATTAAATTATTTTATTTGTTTAAATATTATATACATTGAATATAACTAGTAATTTAATAAATATATATTTTAATAATTCAATATAATAGAAAAATACTTTATTAAATATGTGTCATTATTATACAAACTATTACTATATATTATTATTATATAGAGCAAAGTACGCAATTAAACTCAGAGAACTTTTGCACTTTGCAAGTACCCTACAATTTAAGTGTAACAAATTAATCACTCACAAATATAAATTTGTACAAAATTAGTTTCTCCAAATGTAGTAATGGGTAACAAAATTTTCATGTAAAAAGATTTTTGAGGAACTAATTTGTTACAGTGCATTGTGAGGGACCTAATTGTCACAAAGTGTAAAGGTGGTTGACCAATTTAATACTTCCCACTTATTATATGTATTATGATTATATTAATTTTAAATTTTTTTAATTCATAATTTCCCATAATATTAAATCTATTAATTATTACTAATTAATAACTTGTTAAATATATATTATATTAGTAAAAAAAATATAAATATACTAAGACAAATATATAAAATATGTATTGACTAGTATAATCATATAATAAATATGATATTAAATATATAAATATATAATATATATTTATTGTTATATTTTTATGTAAATTTATTTAAATTATTTGTTTCTTATAGGATAAATTTATATATAATATAAATTCAATTAGAATGTTTAATTTATATTTTTAATTATTCAGTTACTAATTTATTGATTATATTTGTTTATTATTCAATTACTAATGTATATTGACCGATATTAATATGATAATACTTATGATATTAAATATATAAATATCTAATATATATTTATTGTTCTATTTTTATTTAAATATATATATATATATATATATGTATGTATTATATGTTTATCATATTATGTTATATATTTCATATATGGTTAATTTATATATATTATATGTCCAATTAGCATAGTTAATTTATATTATTAACTATTTAGTTACTAATTTATTGAGTATGTTGATTTAATATTTTATTCATAATCTATATTTAATTCATATATTTTTGAAATTACTAATATATGAATATAAAGATAGAAATTCAATATCTAAGAGAAATAAATACTCTAATATTCTCTTATTATTATTATTATTATTATTATTATTATTATTATTATTATTATTATTATTATGGAATATTAATTATTATTACTGAATATATTTGTGATTTAATGACTAATTTATTATTATTTTTTAGCATTAATTTATATTACTAATTTAATTATGTTAAATTATAACATGTATTTAATTATTTTATTTATTTAAATATTATATACATTGAATATAACTAGTAATTTAATAAATATATATTTTAATAATTCAATATAATGGAAAAATATTTTATTGAATATATATCATTTTTATACAGACTATTACTATATATATATATATATATATTATATAGAAGAAAGTACGCAAATGAACCATCACTTTTGCACTTTGTGACTCCCCCAAAATTTAAGTGATACAAATTAGTCTCTCACAAATTTAAATAGGTACAAAATCAGTCCCCCAAATTGTAGTAATAAGTGACAAATTTTCCACGTAAAAAGATTTTCAAGGGACTAAATTGTCATAGTGCATTGCGAAGGACCTAATTGTCACAAAGTGTAAAGGTTGAGAACCAATTTGGTACTTCCCTCTTATTATATATATTCTGATTTCATTAATTGTAAATTCTTATTTAACTTATAATTTTCCAAAATATTAAATCTATTAATTATAGCTGATTAATAATTTGTTAAATATATACTATAATAATACATATTATATTAATTATATTTATTTAATATATATATATATATATATATAATTTAATAATATAAGAAATATATATAATTTTAGTAAAAAGTATAAATACACTGAAACAAATATATAAAATACGAAGCAACCGATATAGTTATATAATAAATATGGTATTAAATATATAAATATATAATATATTTATTTTTTGTTATATTTTTATGTAAATTTATTTATATATTTGTTTATTATTCAATTACTAATGTATATTGGCGAATATAAATATGATAAAACTTATGATATTAAATATATAAATATTTAATATATATTTATTCTTTTCTTTTTATTTAAATATATATTATATATTTATTATATTATGTTATATATTTCTTATATGGTAAATTTCTATATATTATATATCCAATTAATATAGTTAATTTATATTATTAATTATTTAGTAACTAATTTAATGAATACATTGATTTATGATTTAATTCCTATCATATATTTAATAAATATATTTATTTAATAACTAATATTTGAATATAAAAATAAAAATTTAATATCCAGAAGCAATAAAATACTCTAGTATTCTCCTATTATTATTATGGAATACTAATTATTGTTATTAAATATATTCGTCATTGAATGATTAATTTAGTATTAAGCTTTAGCATTAATTTACAATACTAATTTAGTTATGCTAAATCATAATATGTATTTAATTATTTTATTTATTTAAATATTATTGATATTGAATATAATAAATATAGATTTTAATAATTTAATATAATAAATAAATAATTTATTGAATATGTATCATTATTATACTCTTTATTACTCTATATATTATTATTGTATAGACGAAAGTATGCAATTAAACCTTCACTTTTGCACTTTGCAACTCCCACACAATTTAATTGTGACAAATTAGTACCTTACAAATTTAAATTCGTACAAAATTCAGTTCTTCCAATTGTAGAAATAAGTGTCAAAATTTTTCTGCAAAGAGATTTTTGATAGACTAATTTGTCACAACACATTGTGAGGGACTTAATTTGTCACAAAGTTTAGAGGTGGGGGACTAATTAGATACTTCCCTTTTATTATATGTATTATGATCGTGCTATTTTTATTTTTTTTTTAATTTATAATGTTCCATAATATCAAATCTATTAATTATTGCTGATTAATAATTTTTTAAATATATTATATTAATACTGATTATATTAAATATAATTAGTTAATATATATAATTTACTAATATATGAAATATATATTAAATATTAGTAAAAAATATAAATATACTAAGACAAATATATAAAATACGTAATGATCGATATAATTATACAATAAATATGATATAAATACATAAATATGTATATATATATATATATATATTGTTATATTTTTTATGTAAATTCATTCATAATATATGTATCTTGTAGGATAAATTTATATATAATATATATTCAATTAGAATGTTTAATTTATATTCTTAATTATTTAGTTACTAATTTATTGAATGTATTTGTTTATTATTCAATTACGAATGTATATTAATATGATAATACTTATGATATTAAATAGATAAATATTTAATATATATTTATTGTTCTCTTTATATATATATATATATATATATATAAATATATATATATATTATGTTTATTATATTATGTTATATATTTGTTATATGGTAAATTTATATATATTATATATCCAATTAATATAGTTACTAATTTAATGAATACGTTGATTTATTATTGAATTCCTAATGTATATTTAATTTATATATTTTTTAATTACTAATATGTGAATATAAAAATAGAAATTCAGTATCCCAAAAAAAAAATTGAATATTCTCTTATTATTATGGAATATTAATTTTTTTATTGAATATATTAGTTATATAATGATTAATATATTTTTTATTTTTAGCATTATTTTATTAAACTAATTTAATTATGTTAAATTATGATATTTATTTAATTATTTTATTAATTTAAATATTATATACAATGAATATAACAAATAATTTAATAAATATAATAAAAACTTTATCAAATATTTATCATTATTATACAAACTATTACTATATAAATATTATTATTATATATACGAAAGTACGCAAATAAACACTCACTTTTATACTTCGTGATTCCCCTAAAATTTAAGTGTGGCAAATTAGTTCCTTACAAATTTGAATCTATACAAAATTAGTCCCTCCATTAGGAGAAATGTGTGACAAATTTTCCATGCAAAAAGATTTTTGAGGGACTAATTTGTCACAGTGCATAATGAATGACCTAATTGTCACAAAATATAAAGGTGAATGATCAATTTGGTACTTTCCTCTTTTTATATGTATTATGATTATGTAGATTTTAATTTTTTATTAATTTATATGTTTCCAAAATATTAAATCTATTAATTATTGCTTATTAATAATTTGATAAATATATAATGTATTAATACACATTATATTAAACATATATATTTCATGTATTTAATTTGCTAATAAATGAAATATATATTATACTAATGTACATTGACCGATATTAATATGAGAATACTTATGATATTAAATATATAAATATTTAAAATATATTTATTGTTATATATATATATATATGTTTATTATATTATGTTATATATTTCTTATATGGTAAATTTATATATATTATATAACAAATTAATATAGTTAATTTATATTATTAATTATTTAGTCACTAATTTAATGAATATGTTGATTTATGATTATATTCATAATCTATATTAAATTGATATATACTTTTAATTACTAATATATGAATATAAAAATAGAAATTCAATATCCAAAAATAAAATAAAATACTCTAATATTCTCCTATTATGGAATATTAATTATTGTTACTGAATATATCAGCTATTTAATTATTAATTTATTATTAATTTTTATTATTAATTTATAATACTAATTTAATTATGTTAAATTATAATACATATTTAATTATTTTATTTATTTAAATATTATATACATTGAATATAACAAATAATTAATTAATATATATTTAACTAATTTAATATAGTAAAAAAAATACTTTATTAAATATGTATAATTATTATACACCACTTCCTTTCACTTTTCTATTAAAACACCTCAAACCACCCCTATAATTTCTCGTTTGGCTTATCTCATAGAAATTTATTTTACAACTTTAACAATGCAGTCTACCCCTTTCAAACGTTTTTTCTGCCAAAGCAAGGAACTCTTTATGCTGCCATATTCTTTCTTGTGTCTTCTTCCTCCTATTCTATCTGGTGTTTCTACACTCACTAGCCTTCCCTTGGATGGCAGAGGTAGTTGATATCTTCCACTGAGCTTCCACTCTCTCTGCCACGTCTACCTTCTCTCAAGCTTCCTTTCTTCTTTCCACGCTGTAGCCTCTTTTCAGCTTCGTTCTTTTATTCGAGTTCCAACCTCAACACGTTGTACTTAGTCTCTCTTTGGCATGTTGCTACGTTTCACGTGCTCTGTCCCATGGCTGGAAAACAGGGGTGGCTTGGCCTCATGTGGCTTTCCTCAAAGCTCCCTCCCTCTCATATTTCTTTGTTTGATAGGTTCCCAACTTAAGTGGCCATCCTCTTTTTCTCCGATGGCTTCTCGACAAGGAAGTTTTTGTCTCCCCTCTCGGCTTCTCTTTCTCCTTTCTTTTCGTTTTTTCTTTGAAGGTGAGCTCTACCCCGGCCCCCTTTCTCTTCTTTGGTTTCCTCCTCTTCTTATCCTCTTCGATAGTTTCTGCTTTGAAGGTTTAAGAACAGGGATGTATGTTGCATGGGCTCTGCTTTTCGGAGCTCAGAACAGGGAGCATTCTTTCCTCGAAGCTTCTCCTCTTCGTTTTTATTTGCTCTTCTTATCCTCTCCAATAGTCTCTGCTTTGAAGGTTTAAAAATCGGGATGCACATTGCATGGGCTCTACTTTTTGGAGCTCGGAACAGGGAGCGTTCTTTCCTTGAAGCTTCTGCTCTTCTCATCCTCTTCGATAGTCTTTTTTCTCTCTTGGTCTTCATTTCCTCATTCACTCATCCCTCTCCATACCTACTTCGAGCTTCACCTCGAGCAGCGGTCTGGCGGGTCAACTCTGGCACCCTCATAAGTTTCCTTTCTTATCCTTCGCTTTTGCTCAAGGAAGAAAGCCCATTAGGTCTCAAGCCACTCCTTTAAAAGATAGCAGGCTCCTCAGATGAGTTTTAGTGGTAGGTCTCAGTTTAGCTTATTGTCCTTTTGTCTTATTGTCTCTGTTCTCTTTCAAACACGGATCCGTTGCAGGGATCTGTAATATAATATTATTAAATATATTAATTTAATATATTTTTATTACTTTAATATTAATAAAATATTATAATTATTGGATCCATTGTAGTTACTGCAGTGGATCCAGGAGCATTCACTTTCACTTCAATTTTTAAAAAAATTTCCATTAATTGTTTTTGTTTAATATTTTTTAAATTAGTTAAAACATTTACTTCTGTTTTTTTTTTTCCTTTTTCAATTTTCCTTGCTTTTCTTTTTTTTTCTTTCTTATTTTTTATTATTACTATTATTATTTTATTTTTTTTATCTTGTTTTTTTTTTATTTTTTTATATATTTTCTTTATTTTTATTTTGCTTTTTCCAGATTTTTTATTCCATTTTATTTATCTTATTATTATTTTTTTATTTTTTTCTCCCATTTTATATTTTCTTAATTAATGGATGAACTAATTGGTTAATTAATCCATCATTAATTATTCTTCTGAATTCATTTTGAGATGGGGTGTTCACATACCTAATTGTCACAAAGTGTAAAGGTGGAAGAACAATTTAATACTTCCCTCTTATTATATGTATTATGATTATGTTAATTTTAAATTGCTTTTAATTTATAATTTTTCAAAATATTAAATCTACTAACTATTGCTGACTAATAATTTGTTAAATAATATTATATTAATACTTGTTATATTAAGTAAATATTTTAATATATATTACATACTAATATATGAAATATATATTAAATATTAGTAAAAAAATAAAAATATACTAAGACAAATATATAAAATACGTATTGACTGATGTAATTATAAAATAAATATGATATTAAATATATAAATATAATATATATATATATATATATTGTCATATTTTTATGTAAATTTATTTATATTATATGTTTCTTATAGGATAGATTTATATATAACATATATTCAATTAGAATATTTAATTTATATTTTTAATTATTTACTCATTAATTTATTGAATCTATTTGTCTATTATTCAATTACTAACGTATATTGACTGATATTAATACGATAATACTTATGATATTAAATTTATAAATATTTAATATATATATATATATATATTATATGAATATTATAATATGTTAGATATCTCTTATATAGTTAATTTATATATATTACATATCCAAATAATATAGTTAAGTTATATTACTAATTATTTAGTTACTAATTTAATGAATACGTTGATTTATTATTTTATTCATAATCTATATTTATTTGATATTTTTTTAATTACTAATATATGAATATGAAAATAGAAATTCAATATCCAAAAGAAATAAAATACTCTAATATTCTCTTATAATTATTATGGAATATTAAATATTGTAATTAAATATATTAGTTATTTAATGACTTATTTATTATTAATTTTTTGCATTTATTTAAAATACTAATTTCATTTTGTTAAATTATAATATTTATTTAATTAATTTATTAATTTAAATATTATATACATTGAATATAACATATAATATAGTAAATATATATTTCAATAATTTAATATAATAAAAAATATTTTATTAAATATGTATCAATATTATTATACACATTATTACTATATATGTATATATATATATATATATTATTATTATATAGATGAAAGTACGTATATGAACCCTTTTTTTTGCACTATGGCTCACCCCTAATTTAAGTGTGACAAATTAGTCTCTCACTTATTTAAATCTGTACAAAATTAGTCTTTCTAATTGTACTTATGAATGACAAATTTTCCATGTAGAAAGATTTTTGAGAGACTAATTTTTTACAGTGTATTGTGAGGGACCTAATTGTTTCAAAGTGTAAAAGTGGAGGACCAATTTGATTCTTTCCTCTTATTGTATTTATTATGATTATGTTAATTTTAAATTATTTTTCATTTATAATTTTCTGAAATATTAAATCTATTATTTATTGTTGATTAATAATTTGTTAAATATATATTATATCTATGCTTATTATATTAAGTATAATATTTTAATATATATTACATGCTAATATGTGAAATATATATTAAATATTAGTGCAAAATATAAATATACTAAGACAAATATATAAAATATGTATTGATTGATATAATTATATAATAAATATGATATTAAATATATAAATATATATTATATTTATTTTTTGTTATATTTTTATGTAAATTTATTTATATTATATGTTTCTTATAGGATAAATTTATATATAATATATATTCAATTAGAATATTTAATTTATTTATTTAACTATTTAGTTGTTAATTTATTGAATATATTTGTTTATTATTCAATTACTAATGTATTTTGACCAATATTAATATGATAATACTTACGATATTAAATATACAAATATTTAATAAATATGTATTGTTTTAATTATATATATATATATATATATTATATGTTTATTATTTTATGTTTTATTTTTCTGACATGGTAAATTTATATATATTATATATCCAATTAACATAGTTAATTTATATTATTAATTATTTAGTTACTAATTTAATGAATACGTTAATTTATTATTTTATTCATAATCTATATTCAATTGATCTATTTTTTAATTACTAATATATGAATATAAAAATAAAAATTCAATATCTAAAAGAAATAAGATACTCTAATATTTTCCTATTATTATTATGGAATTTTAATTATTGTTATTGAATATATTAGTCAATAAATGATTAATTTATTATTCATTTTTAGCATTAATTTGTAATACTAATTTAATTATGTTAAAAAATTATAATATGTATTTACTTACTTTATTTATTTACATATTATCGATATTGAATTTAATAAATAAATAATTTATTAAATATGTATCATTATTATTATTATATAAATGAAAGTACGCAAATGAACACTCACTTTTGTACTTTGCAACTCCCCATAATTTAATTGTAACAAATTAGTCTCTTACAAATTCGAATATGTACAAAATTAGTCCCTCCAATCACAGTAATAAATGATAAATTTTCCTTGAAATTTTTTTTAAGGGACTAATTTTCCTTAAATTTACATATATTATATTATATATACATATATATATATATATATATTATATGTTTATTATATTATGTTATATATTTCTTATATGGTAAATTTACATATTTTATATATCCAATTAATGTAGTTAATTTATATTATTAATTATTTAGTTAATAATTAAATGAATATGTTGATTTATTATTTAATTCCTAATGTATATTTAATTGATATATGTTTTAATTAATAATATATGAATATAAAAATAGAAATTCAATAACCAAAAGAAATGAAATACTCTAATATTCTCTTATTATTATTAGGCAATATTAATTATTGTTATTGAATATATTAGTTATTTAATGTTTAATATATTATTGATTTTTAGCATTAATTTATCATACTAATTTAATTATGTTAAATTATAATATGTATTTGATTATTTTATTAATTTAAATATTATATACATTGAATATAACAAATAATTTAATAAATACATATATCAATAATTTAATATAGTAAAAAAAATACTTAGTTAAATATGTATCATTATTATACAAACTATTGCTATATAAATATTATTATTATTATTATTATTATATAGATGAAAGTACGCAAATGAATACTCACTTTTTCACTTTACGACTTCTCACAATTTAAGTGAGACAAGTTAATCTCCTACAAATTTAAATTTGCACAAAAAATATTTTAATTTATAATTTTTCAAAATATTAAATTTATTAATTATAGCTGATTAATAATTTGCTAAATATATATTAAATTAATAAATATTATATTAAATATAATTATTTAATATATATAATTTACTAATATATGAGAAATATATTAAATATTAGTAAAAAAAATATAAATATACTAAGACAAATATATAAAATACGTATTGACCAATATAATTATATAATAAATATGATATTAAATATATAAATATATATTATATTTATTTGTTATTATATTTTTATATAAATTTATTTATATTATATGTTTCTTATAGGATAAATTTATATGTAATATATATTCAATTAGTATATTTAATTTATATTTTAAATTATTTAGTTACTAATTTATTGAATATATTTAATTATTATTCAATTACTAATGTATATTGACCCATATTAATATGTTAATACTTATGATATTAAATATATAAATATATAATATATATATATATATATGTATATTTTTTTTTTATGTTCATTATATTATATTATATATTTCTTATACAATAAATTTATATATTTTATATATCCAATTAACATACTTAATTTATATTATTAATTATTTTATATATCCAAGACACTGGCGTGCAACGTCTTCCCCGTCGCATCCCTGGTAGCCCTCTGCTTCTCCGCCGCCGACCTCGTCCTTTTCCTCTCCATCCTCACTTCGCGGTTCCAAGTGAAGGACCTTGCTGCACCTTGGTGTCGAGCATCTCTGTTCGGAGCATGAAAATACAGGGCCTGAAAATGGTGATGAAATAGGGGGAAGAAGGAGCGAAACAGAGAAGATGAATTCCATGGAAAATGATGATACCACCTACTCAAATATTACAGCACATCCAAGTTAGCTTCCCATGCTGCAAGAGAAAATTTCGCATCCATTGATAGAGATTTCGGTGTAGTACGTATTTTTTTTTCTTTCATGGGGAAGGCAGGAGGAGGCTCTTGGTTGAAGGCTGTGAAAAGGGCCTTCAGGTCTCCGACCAAAGAAAAGGACAAGAGAAGCAGCAGGAGGAGAGAAGAACATGAACAAGAGCAGGAGGAGAAGAAGAGGGGTGAACGAAGATGGATCTTCAGAAAGCCCTTTAGCCAAGAAACAATTACCCAGCATTGTGAAGAAAGAACCATAACAACTATAGCTGACGTGACAGCAACAAGTTGTGAGGCAATTGAGGAGGCAGAACAAAGACATGCAATTGCAGTAGCCATGGCAACCATAGCTGCAGTAGCAACTGCTCAAGCAGCTGTGGAGGTCGTTCGCCTTGCTAAGCCTTCCTTCTTTGTCAGAGAACACAATGCGGCCATTGTTATGCAAACAGCATTCAGAGGCTATCTGGTAAGGAGAGCTCTTGGGGCACTTAATGGATTAGTGAAGCTGCAAGCATTAGTAAGAGGTCATAATGTACGAAAACAAGCTAAACTAACACTTGCGTGAATGCAAGCTCTTGTTCGAGTTCAAACTCGAGTATGCCAAGAGCGAGCCAAGCGGCTTTCACAGTACGAAAGAAACACCGATTCTAGAGATGATAGTGGGACAGAGGAAGTGAAGAAGCACTGGGATGACCACCCACAAACAGTAGATAATATTCGAGCTGTTCTACAGAGAACAAAAGAAGTTGCCTTGAAACGCGAAAAGTCCCTGGCTGATGCCTTCTCTCATCAGATATGGAGAACTAGTAGAGAAACCAGTGCCAGCGAGGGAGAGGATGAAGACAGAGACAGCCCCATATGGAGGAGAAGGTATAGGGAGAACAGAGGTAGAGCTTCGTGTGATCGAAGAGACCCCATCAAAATAGATGAAATTGGCACATATAGACCCCACTCTAACCCTGTTCACACAGATCCAGAGAGATCATATAGTGGGTATAAACCCCCACTTCAATAAACCACCGAGGCTTTCTTTGTCATCGCCTGGGCATCATAAAGCCCACTACGATATCTCAATGGCACTGACACCATCAACGAAGATGAAGCATTTTGAGGTACGATCAGCTAGTCCTCCTTGTGCAAAGTCCAACCTCTTAATGCCACACTATATGGCAGCCATTGCATCTGCTAAGGCTCGGTTTCGCTCACAAAGTGCACCCACACACATGGATTCAACCCCGGAAAAGGAAAAGCTGCGGATTCTCAAGAGGAGGTTCCATGTATAGAGGAGTAACAAGACATCATTAACATGGACGATGGCAAGCTTGAATCGGTAGGGTGGCTGGGAACAAATATCTATATCTCGGAACCTTCAGTACCAAGAGGAAGCAGCTGATAAAGTTCTGGTTAAAAGTAGCTTGGAAGATGTAATTACAGCCATAGACCTCTCTAGAAAGACCATGTCTCGTATTCGTCTCAACTATATCTGGGCTCTTGGTTACAACATTCTTGGGATGCCAATTGCTGCGGGCATCTTGAACCCCTTCATTGGAATTAGGTTGCCCACTGGCTTGCTGGTGATTGCATAGCTACTTCATCTCTTAGTGTAGTTCCTTCAGCCCTCCCTTTGCAGCTCTATAAGAAACCTTTGCACGTGGGATCCACATGATGGCATATGTATGAGTTCGAGTTCGAATTCACCGTCCACAGTTCATCATCCTTCAGCCTCAAATTGTAAGTTGTAACCATTCAGCAGACTAATTGATGCCATTTTTCCTAATGTCTCAATTAATTCTGCCTAATAATGTGTGGACTTTTCTTCAAAAAAATTTGAAAAAACATAATTTGTTTGAAAATCCAAACACAAAAAAAGAAGAAGCTATTTTAAGGTTTTTTTTTCCAAAAATTTAATTTCCTTTAGATAGAAGGAAAAAACCAAAAAAAACCAAAATATTTACCTTTTCCTTTTAACTGCGAAATAACAAAAAGAAGAAGTGAATGACACCTTCCATAAAATAAAAAATAAAAATTCCAAAAATTAAAAAGAGAAAAATGAAGAAAGCAAGGTAGTGAGGTTATATTAGTTTCAAAATTAAAACATACCAATCAAATCTCGAATTTATTTTGTTCACAAAAACTAATTTAACTTTGTCAATCTTGTTCTTTTTCCAAAAATTAAAAAAATAAAAATTAAAAATAATTTCTTCCGCATTACAAATTTTTGCATGAGATCATTAGTCTCCTCATATATTTGAGAATTAACTAGTAGAGACTACATGAGATTCTTAGTCTCCTCAGGTCTCAAAAATTAATATCTGTTTTCGAAATACAATGATAGAATAATAACAAAATAAAAAGGGGGTTTCATTTTGCATGTTATTTGTAATTAAAAATTAAAAAAAAAAGCTTTTTCACTATGATCTCATTTTTTAAATAAAAATAAATTCCAAAAATAAACAAAAATTAAAAAGAGAAAAATGAAAGGAGCAAAGAAGTGATATTAAATTGATTTCATAAATCAAAATACACCAACCAAATTCAAGCTCATTATGCTTACGAAAAGCTTATTAATTTCAACCATCTAGTTCTATTCACAAAAATAAGTTACAAACCAACAAACTCACATTTTTTGTTGAACTTTGATCCATATTACAAGATACGTAGGCCCTAAGCTTTCATCCTAGGTCAAGTCCATCCTTTTGTAAATATTTTTTTATTTGCTTTTATTATTATTGTTTTTGTCTTCTCTCTTTAACGAGCATGCATGTCAATAAAGGATAACTGAGATAAATTTAAGGTTATATTCTATCTTATTTCACTAGTTTAAGATAATCGTCATTCGAGGCGGGTGTTGTAGGGTGCCTAACACCTTTCCCGCACTCAAATAGACTCCCGAACTTATCTCTATTTTTGCAGACCACTTTGCTTTTTTCTTTTTATTTTAAATTAGTTTTTTAAAGTTTTCCGTTAAAAATTTTGGTAGTAACTCCAGTAAATTGATTTTTCAAGATTCATTTCAGGAATAAATTATTTTATTTATTTAAATATTATATACATTGAATATAACTAATAATTTAATAAATATATTTTTTGTAATTTAATATATTAAAAATATACTTTATTAAATATGTGTCATTATTATACAAACTATTACTATATAAATATTATTATTATTATATAGATGAAAGTACACAAATGAATACTCACTTTTGCACTTTGTAAATACATTGATTTATTATTTAATTTATAATGTATATTTAATCAATTTTTTTAATTACTAATATATGAATATAAAAAAAGAAATTCAATATCCAAAAGAAATAAAATACTCTAATATTCTCTTATTATTATTATTATGGAATATTAATTATTTTTATTGAATATATTAGTTATTTAATGGTTGATTTGTTATTAATTTTTAGCATTAATTTATAATACTAATTTAATTATGTTAAATTATAATATTTTTTAATTATTTTGTTAATTTAAATATTATATACATTGAAATAAAAAATAATTTAATAAATATGGATTTCAATAATTTAATATAATAAAAAATACTTTATTAAATATGTATCATTATTGTATTGACTATATATATATATATATATATATATGTTATTTTATGGATAAAAGTACGCAAATGAATCCTCACTTTTGCACTTTGTGACTCCCTTACAATTTAATCGTGACAAATTTGTCCCTCTCAAATTTAAATCTGTACAAAATCAATCCCATTGTAGTAACGAGTGACAAATTTTTCATGAAAAAAGATGTTTGGAAGACTAATTTGTCACAGTGCATTGTGAGGGACCTAATTGTCACAAAGTGTTAAGGAGGAGGACCAATTGGGTACTTCCCTCTTATTATATGTATTATGATTATGTTAATTTAAAATTTTTTTCAATTTATAATTTTTCAAAATATTAAATCTATTAATTATTGTTGATTAATAATTTGTTAAATATATATTATATTAATACATATTATATTAAATATAATGATTTAATACATACATATATATATATATATTACTTACTAATATATGAAATATATTTTAAATAATAGTAAAAAGATATAAATATACTAAAACAAATATATAAGATACGTATTGACCAATATAATTATATAATAAATATGATAATAAATATATAAATATGTAATATATATTTATTGTTATATTTTTATGTAAATTTATTTATATTATATGTTTCATATAGGATAAATTTATATATAATATATATTCAATTCGTATATTTAATTCATATTTTTAATTATTTAGTTACTAATTTATTGAATATATTTGTTTAGTATTCAATTATTAATGTATATTGATCGTATGATAATACTTATGATATTAAATATATAAATATCTAATATATATTTATTGTTTTATTTTTATTTAAATATGTATATACATATTATGTGAATATTATATTATGTTATATATTTTTTAGATGGCAAATATATATATATATATATATTATATCCAATTAATATAGTTAATTTATATTATTAATTATTTAGTCACTAATTTAATGAATACGTTGATTTATTATTTTATTCATAATCAATATTTAATTCATATATATTTTTTAATTACTAATATATGACTATAAAAATAGAAATTGAATATCCAAAAGAAATAAAATACTCTAATATTCTCCTATTATTATTATGGAGTATTAATTATTGTTATTGAATATATTAGTTATTGAATGATTAATTTATTATTAATTTTTAGCATTAATTTACAATACTAATTTAATTATGTTAAATTATAATATATAATTAACAATTTCCTTTATTTAAATATTATATTCATTGAATATAACAAATAATTTAATAAATATATTATTCAATAATTCATATAATAAAAAAAATACTTTATTAAATTTGTATAATTATTATACATACTATTACTATATATATATATATATATATATTATATAGATGAAAGTACGCAAACGAATCTTCACTTTTATATTTTGTGACTCCCCCACAATTTTAGTGTGACAAATTAGTCCCTCTCAAATTTAAATCGGTACAAAATCAATCTCTCTAATTGTAGAGATGAGTGACAAATTATTCATAAAAACATTATTTTTGAGGGACTATTTTGTCACAGTGCATTGTGAGGGACCTAAATGTCATAAAGTGTAAAGGTGGAGGACCAATTTTGTACTTCCCTCTTATTATATGTATTATGATTATGTTAATTTTAATTTTTTTTTAATTAAGAATTTTCTAAAATATTAAATCTATGCATTATTGTTGATTAATAATTTGTTAAATATATATATTATATTAATAGTTATTGTATTAAACATAATTATTTAATATATTTAATTTACTAACATATGAAATATATATTAAATATTAGTAAAAATATATAAATACACTAAGACAAATATATGAAATACGTAATGACCATTATAATTATATAATAAATATGATATTAAATATATAAATATGTAATATAAATTTATTGTTATATTTTTATGTAAATTTATTTATATTATATGTTTATTATATTATATTATATGTTCCTTATATGATAAATTTATATATAACATATATTCAATTATATTAATACTTGTTATATTAAATATGATTATTTAATATATATAATTTACTAATATATGAAATATATATTAAATATTTGTAAAAAATAAAAATATAATTTGGTTAAATTATAAAATGTTTTTAATTATTTTATTAATTTAAATATTATATGCATTGAATATAACAAATAATTTAATAAATATATATTTTAATAATTCAATATAATAAAAAAATACTTCATTGAATTTGTATCATTATTATGTAGACTATTACTATATATATTATTATTATATAGATGAAAGTACACAAATGATCCTTTACTTTTGCACTTTTGACTCCCCTACAATTTAAGTGAGACAAATTAGTCTATTACAAATTTAAATTTGTACAAAATCAGTCTTTCCAATTGTAATAATGAGTGACAAATTTTTCATGCATAAAGATTTTTGAAGGACTAATTTATCACAGTGCATTGTGAGGGACCAAATTATCACAAAGTGTAAATATTATATTGTTATATTTTTATGTAAATTTATTTATATTATTTGTTTCTTATATTATATGTTCCTTATATGATAAATTTTTATATAACATATATTCAATTGTATTATTTAGTTTATATTTTTAGTTATTTAGTTACTAATTTATTGAATATATTTGTTTATTATTCAATTATGAATGTATATTGACCAATATTAATATATATTTATTGTTCTATTTATATATAAATATTATATGTTTATTATATTAAGTTATATATTTCTTACATGGTAAATTTATATATATTATATATCCAATTAATATAGTTAATTTATATTAGTAATTATTCAGTCACTAATTTAATGAATACGCTGATTTATTATTTTATTCATAATCAACATTTAATTGATATATTTTTTTAATTACTAATATATGACTGTCGTAACTGACCTTTGGGCGAAAATTTTAAAAAAGAGAGTTTAAATTGATTTCTAAAATGAATCTTAAAAATCAATTCACAAAAGTCGCTACCAAAATTTTTAACGGAAAACTTTGGAAAATCAATTTAAAATAAAAAGAAAAGGCATAGTGGTTTGCAAAAATAGAGATGGGTTTGGGAGTATATTTGAGTGTGGGAAAGGTGTTAGATACCCCACAATACCTGTCTATAATGATGGTTACCTTGAACTAGTCTAATGAGATAGAATATGGCCTTAAATTTATCTTAATTACCCTTTTATTGACATGCATATTTGTTAAATAGAGGAGACAAAAACAACAATAACGAAAATAAACAAATAGATATTTACAAAAGGGTTGACTTGACCTAGAATGAAAGCCCCTATGTACCCCGTAATAAGGATCAAAGTTCACATAATTCAACCTAAGATTGCATGATTGTCGTAATCGACCTTTTGGCGGAATAGATAAAAGTGTTTAAATTGATTCCCAAAAACGAATCTTGAAAATCAATTTATTTGGAGTCGCCACCAACATTTTTAACAGAAAACTTTGGGAAACCAATTTAAAATAAAAAGAAAAAGGCAATATGGTTTGCAAAATCAGATATGAGTTCGGGAGTCTATTTGAGTGTGGGGAAGGTGTTAGACACCCCACCACACCCGTCCATAAGGACGGTTACCTTAAACCATTCAACTGAAATAGAATATGACTTTTAAATTTATTTCAATTACCCTTTTATCGACATGCATACCTGTTAAACTGAGGAGACAAAATAACAAGAATGAAGGCAAACAGATAGATATTTACAAAGGGTGGACTTGACCTAGGATGAGAGTCTAGGGCCTACGTATCTTACGATAGGGATCAAAGTCCACATAGTTCGACCAAAAAGACATGTTTATTGAGTGATGATTTGTACGTTTTATGATGAGAATAGGAAGGTTCAAAAATAGATTTTCGTAAACAAAACGGAATTGAGATTTAATTTGTGTGTTTTAATTTTCTACAATCTGATTAATCTCGCTTTCCTGATCTCTTCATTTTCTCTTAATAATTTTTTTATTTACTTTTGGAATTTTGAATACTTTATTTTGAATTTTAAATGAAATGATTATAAAGAACAAATTCGATCACGTAAAGAAAAAAAAATATTTAATTAAAACATTTATTTTTGTAATATTGTTATTATTGTTATTATTATTTTAAAACAAGCATGTGCTAATTTTGGGGATCCAAGGAGATTAAAATCTCATATGACCCCATGCAATCGAGGAGAACAATATTCTCACACGATAATTTCGTAAATAATAGAAGGTATTTAATTAAGGTAAATATTTAATTATTATTATTTTTAGAACCACTGTGTACCAAACTTAGGGATCTAAGGAGATTAAAATCTCACATGATCCCGTGCAATTGAGGAGAACAAAATTTTCACACGATAATTTCATAAATAATGGAAAATATTATTAAAGTCAATATTTAATTATTATTATTTTTAAAACAAGTGTGTACTAATTTTAGGGATATAAAGAGATTAAAATCACACATGATCACAGGCTATCAAGGAGAACAGAATCCTCACACGATAATTTCATAAATAATGGAAAATATTTAATTAAAGTCAATATTTAATTATTATTATTTTTACAACAAATGTGCTAATTTTAAAGATTTAAGGAGATTAAAATCTCACATGATCTCATGCAATCGAGGAGGACAAAATCTTCACACGATAATTTCATAAATAATGGAAAATATTTAATTAAAGTCAATATTTAATTATTATTGTTTTGTATTATTATTATTATTTGCAATGAATATGTATTAATTTTTGGGATCTAAGGGGATTGAAATCTCACATGATCCCAAACATCTGAGAAAAACAATATTCTCACTCGATAATTTCTTTAAAACTTTACTTATAAAGCCAAGAAGAAAAGAAAAAAAAATTATTAATCCCATATACAAATAACAATACCAATAATAACACATTAATTAATTAATCAATTAACTAATAAACCAAAAAAAAACAAAGAAGCTGAACGAGGACACCTGAAATGAATTGCAGCGTGAACATCCACATGCATGCATCAGAGTTACCTAGCTTCGTCTCGGTTGGCTGCTCTTCCCAGTGACTCTCCTCCTCCAGCGGTTCTACTCAGCCTTCCTCGGTTCACCGTAGCTCCTCCCCTCAACAGTCTTTCTCTCTCCTCAGCTCACTGCGAATCCTTCTCGGTCTCCCTTAGTTTTTAGCGTTTCTCTCTCAGTTTACAGGGCTCCTCTCATACCCTTCAGCAGCCTCTTCTTCCTCTTAATTCCTACAAAAGTATCTCAGCTCTGTTTTGCTCCGTGTCTCCCTCCAGCAGCTCTCCTTTCCACCCTTCTCTCTCTGCTTCTCTCTCTCTCTACGGTCTGCAGTGGGCAACTCTGTTGAACTCTGTTTTGGCAGTCAAAAACAGAAGATTTTACTCCACTTGGATGGCTGAAGTTCTGCTCCTTCTTGGCTTGCATTTGGTCCTGTTCTTTCTCTCCTCCTCTCAGTTTGGCTCTCTTCTGCTCGGTCTCCTCTCCCTCCTCTCAGTTTCTCTACTCGTCTCGGCCTCTCTTCTCTCTCTCCCCTCTCTACTCATCTTGGCTTAAACCTCCAACACCCCTCTCTTTTCTCCTCCAGCCACGGTTTCACGGTCCAACAGTCTCTCGGTTTTAAGCCTGCGTTCTTCTCTTTTTCCTCTCTTCTCGGTCCAACAGTCTCTCGGTTTTAACCTCCAGCCTTCATCTCCTTTTTCTATCTTCTCGGTCTGTCTCTCGGTTTTAAGCCTCCAGCCTTATTCTCTTTTCTGCTGTCTTGGTCCAGCAATGCCTTCTGAAAAACTCCCCCCTTTCCTCTCCTTTTCAACCCTTTTTACCCTCTTTTTCTGGTGCACACTGCCTCCCTTTTTAGCCCCTTGCCTCTGCTTCAAATATTTTAGTAGCAAATCCTCCTTTTCTTGCCATGTCTCTTGCCCCTTTTTCTTTTCAGCCCTCCTTGTGTCCTTTTGTTTCTTATGAGAGTGTGTGAGAGTGGTGTGTGTGTCCATGAGTGTGTGCAAGTGTCAGTGGGAGTGTGTGAGTGTGAGAGTGTGTGAGAGCAAGTAAGAGTAAGTTTGCATTTTTATTTTAATTAGGTGGCCTTTCTATCTTCTTTGTATTTGGATCAATTCAAAAATTTGTTGATCCTATTCATTTTTATTTTTTGCAAAATGATTATCATGTCTTTACTTCAAATATGTATTTTGAATTTTTTTCTTGTAATATTTTTTGTTTTGTATTTGGCTTTTTCCCATGTTAATTCTATCTTTTGCTTTTTGCATTTTTATTTTTAATTAATTAATTTTTTTAAAATTTTTAAAATTATTTATTATCCTTACTATGGTTATTATTTTTATTATTATTATTTTAGGTGGGGTGTTCACAGCGACAGTTGATTGAGGTCTTTCGGTTTTCATGAACAGAATAGAATAGTTGAAATTAAACCATTTTTCGTAAATAAAATGAGACTAAAATTCAGTTGATGTGTTTTTAATTTATGAAATCAATTTACTATCACTTCTTTGCTCCTTCATTTTCCTTTCCTTTTATTTTATTTTTGCTTGTATTATTTTTTTAAAATTTTAACTTTTATTTCAAAATTTAAATGAATTATATTAGAAGATTTTCAAGATTTTTGGAGTTAAAATTTTATTTTATAACTGAAGTGAGATTATTATGGGAAAAAATATTTTAGGATTTTTCACTTTATGTTTTTTTTTTTTAAGTTAGAATTTATTTTGAAATTAAAGTGAAATTATAACGGAAAAATGTTTTTTTTCTTCTTTGATTTATATATATCTTTTTGGGTTTTTGAAATCATATATCAACTTTTAAAGCCTAAGGAGATTGGAGTTCTCGCCTGGCCTTGGTTAATTGATTTTTAAGTACCTGAGGAGATTAATGATCTCACATGGTTGTTAGAGACTATTTAAGTGCCTGAGGAGATTAATAATCTCACACGACAACTCTTAATAAACAAGGGTCAAATAAATAATTTAGTCGCTTGAAAATTACTTTCATCTATTTGCTTTTGCATTTTTGGAAATTGAGTGTTTAACATTCATAGCCTATGGAGATAAAAGATTTCAAATGGCCCATACTAATTAATTCTCAAGTGTTTAAGGAGGCTAATGACCTCACATGACACAATGTAGGGCTTTTAACAAAAAATTGTAAATTTCCTGAACACGATGTAAAGCTTTTGACAAAAAATAGTAAATTGCCTAGACATGATGCAGGACTTTGTAGAAAATGTAAATTGCCTGGGTACGATGCATGACTTTTGTAGAAAAATATAAATTGCTTGGATACGATGCATGACTTTGTAGAAAATGTAAATTGCCTAGACACGATGCAGAACTTTTGTAGAAAATGTAAATTACTTGGACATGATGCAGGACTTTGTAGAAAATGTAAATTGCCTGGACACGATGCAAGACTTTTGTAAAAAATGTAAATTGTTTGGACACAATGCAAGACTTTGTAGAAAATGTAAATTACTTGGACACGATACAGGATTTTTGTAGAAAATGTAAATTACTTGGACACAATACAGAACTTTGTAGAAAATGGAAATATCTTGGACACAATGTAGGACTTTTGTAGAGAGAGAACCAGTTTCCAGAGAGAACCAAGGAGAAGAAAGGAGTAGAAGAGAAGAACTAGGGAGAATCGAGGAGAAGAGGGAGAAAGAGAGGAGAAGAAGAGAAGAACTGAGGAGGACCGAGGAGAAGAGGGAGAAGAGATGAGAAGAAGAGAAGAACCAGGGAGGATCGAGGAGAAGAGGAAGAAGAGAGGAGAAGAAGAGAAGAACCAGGGAGGACCAAGGAGAAGTGGGAGAAGAGAGGTGAAGAAGAGAAGAACCAGGGAGGATCGAGGAGAAGAGGGAGAAGAAAGAAGAAGAAGAGAAGTACCGGGGAGGACCGAGGAGAAAAGGGATAAGTGAGGAGACGAAGAGAAGAGAGAGAAGGGAAGAGAAGAAGAGAGGAACCGTGGAGGACCGAGGAAGAGTGAGAGGCTGGCAAAGAAGAAGAGAAGAGGAGAGAGAGGGAGTCAAAGAGAAAAAAAAAAACAAAGCTAGAGAGGAAGAGTGAGAGGCTGAGGAAGGAGTAGAGAGAGGAAAAGAGGAGAGGAAGGCTGACAAAGAACAAAGGGGGGAGCAGCTACGTTTAGACAGCGAGAAGAGGGAGGAGGAGCCCAGAAGTGGAGTGACTAAGGGAGGAGGAGCCAGACGTGGAGTGATTGAGGAAGGAGGAGCTGAGATGTGGAGTGACTGAGGAAGGAAGAACTGAGACTGAGAGCTCAATGTTTAGAGGAAGAAAAAGAGCAAAGGGAGAAGGCAGTGGTGAACAAGCCTCTGTTCTGTACTTTTAAAATGGAGGCCAACAGAGGAAGGGTGCCTGTGAGATCTTTAAGTCATGAACAATTGGTTTATTTACTTTAAGGTATGGTATCTTGTTGAAATATTTCAAGGTATTGGATTAAATGTTTTGCACTGTGTGGCCATTTCTATTTTTTTTAAATCACTTATTTGCTTTAAGGTATGGATCCTGCTGAGATAGTTCAGTTGGTTATTTATCTCACTCAACACTCACATCATTTATTTTTTTTCCTTTTTATTGCTTTTTGTGTGTTCTTTATTTCCAGCTTGTCATCACTTCCTATAATTATATTTTGTTTTTGCCCTTAACTTTAAAAGTCGTCGTGTGATAATTTTAATTTCCTTGGACAGCCAGAGAGTTAACCTATGAAGGCCATATGAGATCTTTTATCCTCCAAGCTTTAAAGGTTAATATTAGATTTTGAAATTAAAAAAAAAAAAGAAATGGAAAAAAAATAAAACGATTTCTATTAAAAATTTATTCATTTTGCTCTTATCTATAGAGTGTTATGTGAGGTCATTAGCCTCCTTAGACTTGAGAATTAATTAGTGAGCCATGTGAAATCTTTTATCTCCATAGGCAAGGAATGTTAAACACTCAATTTCCAAAAATGCAAAAACAAATAGATGAAAGTAATTTTCAAGTGACTAAGAATTGTCATGTGAGATTATTAATCTCCTCAGACACTTAAAAGTACAGTAGCTAACAACCATGTGAGATCATTGATCTTCTCAAGTACTTAAAAATCAACTGATTGAGGCCACGTGAGAACTCCAATCTCTTTAGGCTATGAAAGTTGATATATGATTTCAAAAACCCAAAAAGATATATATAAATCAAAGTAAAAAAAAAAAAACATTTTTCTGTTATAATTTCAAAGAAAAAACATAAAGTGAAAAATTCTAAAATATTTTTTCCTATAATAATCTCACTTCAATTATAAAATAAAATTTTAACTCCAAAAATTTGAAAGTCTTTTCCCAATATAATTCATTTAAATTTCGAAATAAAAGTTAAAATTAAAAAAAAAAAATACAAACAAAAATAAAATAAAATGAAAGGAAAATGAAGGAGCAAGGAAGTGGTAGTAAATTGATTTCGTAAATTAAAAACACATCAACTGAATTTTAGTCTTGTTTTATTTATGAAAAATGGTTTAATTTCAACTCTCCTGTTTTGTTCCCGAAAACCAAAAGACCTCAATCAACTACCATGCATTCTTGAGTCGAATTACGTGGACTTTGATCCCTATTACGAGGTACGTAGGCCTTAGGCTTTCATCCTAAGTCAAGTCTGCCCTTTTGTAAATATCTATTAGTTTGTTTTCGTTATTGTTGTTTTTGCCTCATCTGTTTAACAAGCATGCATGTCAATAAAAGGGTAATTGAGATAAATTTAAGATCTTCCATCTGTGAACACCCCACCTAAAATAATAATAATAATAAAAAAAATTAATAATAATAATTATAGTAATGATAATAAATAAAATTAAAAATTTTAAAAATTAATTAATTAAAAACAAAAATGCAAAAAGCAAAAGATAGAAGTAACATGGGAAAAACCAAATATAAAACCAAAAAATATTAAAAGGAAAAATTCAAAATACATATTTGAAGTAAAGACATGATAATCATCTTGCAAAAAAAAAAAATGAATAGGGTCAACAAATTTTTGAATTAATCCAAATACAAAGAGGAGAGAGAGGCCACCTAATTAAAATAAAAATGCAAACTTGCTCACTTGCTCTCACACACTCTCACTTGTTCACTTGCTCTCACACAATCTCACTTGGAAAGCCTTCGATGAGACAAGGAGGGAAGTAATTGGAAAGGTTGAACTCCCACTGGAAATTGGTCCGAATATATTTACTGTCGAGTTCCAAGTCATGGACATTGATGCAGCATATACGATGCTTCTGGGAAGACCTTGGATTCATACGGCTGGTGCAGTCCCATCAACTGTGCACCAAAGAATCAAGTATACTAGTGAAGGAAGGCTTATCACCATAAAAGGCGAAGAAGAGATGATCATCAGCAAGCCTAGCACGGTACCTTACATTGAAAATGCTGAGCAGGTTGTAGACAGCTCGTACCAGAGTTTGGAAGTGCTAGAAGCTGGGAACTCCACCAAGGGTGCCAACTAGAACCCAAAAGGAGTAGGGGCATCTACCAAGGATGTCAATCAAGTAGTGGCCAAGATCATGATGAATAATGGATATCAAAAAGGAAAAGGACTGGGCGCGAAGCTGAAAGGTATAGGGGAACCAGTTGAGTTGCTTGAAAATCCAGGGCGACAAGGGTTAGGGTACGAGTTGTCTATGAAACTCAGAGGGCACGATGGAAAGAGGGCAAACCAAGAGGGAGAACAGAAATACCCCACATGCGAGAAACATTTCCTATTTCTGCTGAGATAATACACCCAGGCGACCTAGCCATAATGGCAAGTGAAGAAAAAGAAAAGCGCACAGAGGCCGCATGGATCCAGCTGGACAAGTTAGGAAAAGCACTTGACAATTGGGAATCTGAAATGTTACCAGATGTTATGTCATTAGAGTAATATTTTAAAAAGTTTTGTAATAGCTAACAGTTTGAACTTTATTTTGAATATCGAATGAATGCAGCAATTTCAATCTTCTTCCAAAATCTTGTTTGAATCCTGCCTTTTTGTATTTATTTTGCCTTTTCTACCCACTTTTCAGGGAATTTGAATCTTCGAAACTCTTGTCTGAAGCAGAGGTGCTTGGGCACTGTTTGAATGAGCCTCATGTTGTCACGGATATGAATGATTTAGAAATTAATGATAATGATGACACATCTCGAACTTTCATTAAAATAATAGAATCTACAGAAGAGGGTATTACTCCGCATGAAGAAGCTACCGAAGTGATTAATATGGGGACTGAGGATAATAAGAAGGAATTATAAATAGTTGATAACCCAGAAAGGGAGGAAATGATTAATTTGTTTAAGGAATATATGGATGTGTTTGCCTGGTCCTATCAAGATATGCCAGGAATAGACCCTGAAATTGCTGCCCACAAGATACCCTTGTACCCTAATGTAGGACCCAAGAAGCAGAAGTTGAGGAGGATGAGCCCAGAGATGTCCCTCAAAATCAAGGAGGAAGTGATGAAGCAATGGGATGCTGGTTTCCTAGAAGTCTCTACATACCCCCAATGGGTCTCGAACATAGTTCTTGTACCAAAGAAAGATGGGTGAGTGAGGATGTGCGTCGATTATCGGGACTTAAACTGGGCCAGCCTGAAGATGACTTTCCTTTACCCCACATTGACGTCTTAGTCGATAATACAGCAAGAAACTTCAGGTATTCCTTTATGGATGGATACTCTGGTTATAATTAAATTCCGATGCACCTCGATGACAACAAAGAGAAAACCACATTCATCACCCAATGGGGAACCTTTTGTTACAAGGTAATGCCCTTTGGGCTTAAGAATGATGGGGCTACCTACCAAAGGGTAATGGTAGTCTTGTTTCATGACTTGATGCATGAAGAAATAGAGGTATATGTGGATGACATGGTTGCTAAATCGGCTGAAGGGGAAAGTCATGTGGCTGTGTTACGAAAGCTCTTTGAAAGACTGCGTAAGTACAAACTCCGTTTGAATCCTAGTAAATGCACATTCGGGGCTACATCAGGGAAGCTTTTAAGATTTGTTGTCAGTAAGAAGGGAATAGAAGTAGACCCTGATAAAATTAAGGCAATTCATGATATGCCACCACCTAGCACAGAAACAGAAGTCCGAGGATTCTTAGGGCGTTTGAATTACATAGCTAGGTTCATTGCTAATTTAACTGACACTTGTGAACTGATTTTTAAATTATTACGCAAGAACCAACCAGGAGAATGGAATAAGACTTTCCAGCAAGCGTTTGACAAGTACCTCTCGAATCCCCCTATCCTAGTGCCGCCTACGCCAGGGCGGCCCCTTATCCTTTATTTGACGATCCGACTAGGGTCCATGGGTGCTGTGTTAAGACAACATGATGAATAAGGAAGAAAAGAGCAAGCCATTTATTACCTAAGCAAAAAATTTAATGAATGCAAGTCGCGGTACCTGTTAATTGAGAAGACTTGTTGTAGTTTCATATGGACCACAAAGAGACTGAGGCAATATATGCTTTACCATGTCACATGGCTGATCTCTAGGATGGATCCGATCAAATACATCTTCGAAAGTCCTCATGTATCAGGAAGAGTCTCAAAATGGCAAGTGATACTCTCAGAATATGGCGTGAAGTACATGACCAGTAAATCAATCAAAGGCAGTGTTATAGCTGAACATTTGGCAGCTAATCCTCTGGATGAATATCAACCGTTAGATTTCTGGTTCCCAGATGAGGATATTCTGACAATGGAGGAAGATGAACCAAAGGAGGTTAAGTGGACAATGTATTTTGATGGAGCGGCCAATGTACACGGAAGTAGATTAGGAGCAGTGATAATATCACCCGAAGGCAAGCAGTATCTAGTGGCAGTCAAACTCAGTTTCGATTGCACAAATAATGTGGCAGAATATGAGGCTTGTGTCAATGGCTTGCAAGCTGCCTCAGAGTTAGGTGTCAAAGATCTTGATGTGTTTGGAGATTCAGCCCTTGTAATTTATCAGGTAAAGGGGGAATGGCAAACCAAAGATCCCAAACTGATCCCATACCAAAAGCACTTGACGGAACTGTTATCAAGGTTTAAAGAGATAAATTTCACACATCTGACCCGTGATAAAAATTAGTTTGTCGATGCGTTGGCCACCCTGGCTGTAATGATCAAGTTAGACTGTGGAGTCAACATGCTTCCCATCCAGATTGAGACTCGGGATACCCCAGCTTACTGCCTAAATGTGGAGGAAGAAAGCGATGGGCGACCATGGTTCCATGATATAAATAACTATGTCCAGAGTCAACAATACCCGGCTGAGACATCTGAGAATGATAAAAAAAACTATTCGCCGATTGGCAATGAGTTTTTTCCTTAGTGGAGAAGTGTTGTATAAAAGGTCATGGGACAACACTCTACTCTGATGTGTGGATGCATCAGAAGCACGAAGGATAATGATAGAGATTCATGAAGGAACATGTGGGACCCACGCTAATGGCCATACCATGACTAGACAAATTCAAAGGTGTGGATACTTCTGGTTAACCATGGAGAAAGACTGCATTGACTACATGAAGAAATGTCATAAATGCCAGACATATGCTAATAGGATCAATGCTCCACCGCAACCTCTGCACAACTTAGTGGCACTTTGGCCGTTCTCAATGTGGGGAATAGATGTGATTGGCCCCATTAATCCAAAAGCATCTAATGGACATCGATTCATTCTGGTAGCCATTGATTACTTCACAAAATGGATAGAGGCATGTTCGTTCTCCAATATTACCCAAAGGGTCTTCCTCCGATTTTTGAAATCGAACATTATATGCAGATATGGTATACCAGAAAGGTTTATCACTGACAATGCGCCCAACCTAAACGGAGTCGACATCAAGAAATTATGTGAACAATTTAAGATTAAACATCACAACTCAGCACCCTATCGACCACAGATGAATGGGGCAGTCGAGGCAGCAAACAAAAATATCAAAAAGATCATTTGCAAGATGGCTATCACTTATAAAGATTGGCATGAGATGCTCCCGTATGCTCTTCATGGGTATCACAAAATAGTACGAACATCCACAGGGGCAACGCCTTACTCTTTAGTATATGGTATGGAGGCAGTCACCCCAGTTGAGGTAGAGGTCCCTTCTCTCCGAGTGTTGATCAAATCCTACCTAGAGGAGAATGAGTGGGTAAAGACATGGTATGAGCAACTGAATATGATCGAAGAAAAATGACTAGTAGCTATGTGTCATGGGCAACTATACCAAAAAAGGATGGCAAAGGCCTTCAATCAAAAGATTCATCCCAGGCAATTCGAGCTAGGGGAGTTGGTTTTGAAAAAGATCCTCCCGAATCAGGAAGATAATAGAGGCAAATGGGCACCTTCATATGAAGGTCCATATGTGGTGATACGAGCATTCTCCAGAGGTGCACTAGTTCTTGCCGATATGGATAGAAAGGAGCTCAGAAAACCAGTTAACTCTGATGCAGTAAAGAAATACTTTGCTTAAAATGGGAATGGCAGGAAAGAGGAAAGAAGAAAGAAAGGAGATTTTACAATTATGGCCTGTTAGGTCAAAAGCTCGAAAAGATGGTTTAAACAAAAGACGGGGCAATAAATGATGACCAAAGTGAGACTGCACAAGGACCAAATCACCTATCTTAAAGGATCCTTAGAGATTGTCTTCATTAATCAGTTTCAAAATAAGTGTATCCGATGGCAACACCAGACGCAAACAACCATTGCTACCTGGAGTCGAAAGTCAAAGTCATTCCAGTCATTTTTGTTTTTGCTAATCTTTGCATTTATATTCAATTTATCACCCACTTTTCTTAGGGCCATGTCAAAGTCCTGCATCGTGTCCAGGCAATTTATATTTCTGTTAAAGTCCTGCATCGTGTCTAGGCAATTTACATTTCTGCCAAAGTCCTGCATCGTGTCCAGGCAATTTATATTTCTGTTAAAGTCCTGCATCGTGTCTAGGCAATTTACATTTCTGCCAAAGTCCTGCATCGTGTCAAGGCAATTTATATTTATGTCAAAATCCACGCATCCTGTTCAGGCTATTCACCATCCTTTCTAAGCACGAATTTACACCTGTCATCCCTTGTCTTCCCTTGATGTGGAGGATGGTGTGTTCACGTCTTTGCTTTCTCTTAAGATTAGTTCATTTCTTTACTATATTCACTTCCCTAATTTAAGAGATAAGCAAACAGAGGCAACTGTGAACACCCCACCTAAAATAATAATAATAATAACAATTAATAATAATAATTATAGTAATGATAATAAATAAAATTAAAAATTTTAAAAATTAATTAATAAAAAACAAAAATGCAAAAAGCAAAAGATAGAAGTAACATGGGAAAAACCAAATATAAAACCAAAAAATATTAAAAGGAAAATTTCAAAATACATATTTGAAGTAGAGACATGATGCATCTTGCAAAAATAAAATAAAATAAAATGAATAGGGTCAACAAATATTTGAATTAATCCAAATACAAAGAGGAGAGAAAGGCCACCAAATTAAAATAAAAATGCAAACTTGCTCACTTGCTCTCACACACTCTCACTTGTTCACTTGCTCTCACACAATCTCACTTGCTCACACTAACACACTCCCACTTCCACTCCCACATGCACACACTCACGGACACACACACTACTAAGAAACAAAAGCACACAAGGAAGGCTGAAAAAGCAAAATGGAGCAGGAGACATAGGAAGAAAAGGAGGGTTTGTTGCTGAAAAGTGGGAGGGAGCAGAAGCAACGATAGTGGCAAAAAAAGGGAGGCAGTGTGCACCAGAAAAAGAGGGGAGGAGAGCAAAAAAAGGGAAGAAGGCTGGAGGCTTAAAAGGAAGGGGCTGCCGAACCGTGGAGGAGAGGAGGAGGAGAAAAAAAATGAAGAGAAAAAAAGAGAGAGGAGGCACTGCTGAAAAGAAAGGGGTGACTGGAGAGAAGAGAGCAAAAACCGAGACGAGTAGAGAGGGGAGAGAGAGACTGAGAAACACTGCTGGACCAAGAGTGGAGAGTTGAAGGAAGATGGTTGCTGCTGGGCCTTGAAACTGAGCTGGAAGCAGAAGAATTGAAGCAGACCGTGATGAGCTAGAAGCAGAAAAGCTGAAGCAGACCGTGATGAGCTGGAAGCAGAAGAGGTGAAGCAGACTGTGACAAGCTAGAAGTTGAACGAGCTAGGCAGAACGAGAACGAAAACCAGGGGAGCTGGAACCGAGGAGGTGACAAACTGAAACTGAGCTGAGGCCGAAATCAACTTCCCCTGTTTTGGTTGCTGTGAGCAAGGATAAACAGAGAGAGAGAGAGGGAGCTGAATGTGTCGTGAAGGAGAAGAGAGGAAGAGAGTGAGCTTCTTTGGATTCTTGATGCTTTCAGATTTGTTTTATCATGTTTATATATATATATGTATGTGTATGTGTTTATCTATATTTGAGTATATATATAGATACATGTAGGTGTAGGCGTGGGGTGCTTCTCCTCCTTCCTGAAGTTTGCTTCCTTTTGTGTCTACATGTATATACATATATAGATGCATAGAAGTATATTGTATATGTGTTTATATATATATATGCATGTAGATAGATATATATATATATTTGAGCGTATATATACACACATTTGTTTCACTGCTGTCTGATGCTTGTTCTCCCTCTCTTTCCCTCATGCTCATATATATACTGTATAGGTGTTTATATATATGTAGAGGTGAATATATATATGTGTGTGTAGATATAGATATATGCTGCCTTCACTACGCCATGTTTTTTCCTGAAGCTTTCCACCTCTCACATCATGCTTATATACATATCCACATGTGTTTACATATATATATATATATATATATGCATGTGTATGGATATATATAGATGCATATAGGTGTACATATATATATAGGTGTGGAGGTGCTTCCATTCTTTGCTGATGCTTTTTATTATTATTATTCTTATTATTATTATTATTATTATTATTATTATTATCATTATTATTATTATTTTTATGTCAATATGAGATTAATTTTTGGCTTTATAAATAAGGTTTTAAGAAAGTCATCGTGTGAGAATATTGTTTTTCTCTGGTGTTTGGGATCGTGTGAGATTTTGATCCCCTTAAAAAAAATTAATACATATGTTACAAATAATAATAATAATAATAATACAAAGCAATAATAATTAAATATTTAATTTAATTAAATAATTTTCCATTATTATAAAATTATCGTGTGAGGGTTCGGTTCTCCTCGATTGCATGGGATCGTATGAGATTTTAATCTCCTTAGATCTTTTTAAAGTTAGCACATTTGTTTTAAAAATAATAATAATTAAATATTGACTTTAATTAAATAATTTTCCATTATTTATGAAATTATCGTGTGAGGGTTTGATTCTCCTCGATTGCATGAGATCATGTGAGATTTTAATCTCCTTAGATCTTTTTAAAATTAGCACATTTGTTTTAAAAATAATAATAATAATTAAATATTGACTTTATTTAAATAATTTTCCATTATTTATGTAATTATCGTGTGAGGGTTTGGTTCTCCTCGATTGCATGAGATCATGTGAGATTTTAATCTCCTTAGATCTTTTTAAAATTAGCACATTTGTTTTAAAAATAATAATAATAATTAAATATTGACTTTATTTAAATAATTTTCCATTATTTATGAAATTATCGCGTGAGGATTCTATTCTCCTCGATTGCCTAGGATCATGTGTAATTTTAATCTCTTTAGATCCCTAAAATTAGTACACACTTATTTTAAACATAATGATAATCAAATATTGACTTTAATAATATTTTCCATTATTTATGAAATTATCGTGTGAGAATTTTGTTTTCCTCGATTGCACGGGATCATGTGGGATTTTAATCTCTTTAAATCCCTAAATTTGGTACACAGTGGTTCTAAAAATAATAGTAATTAAACATTTACTTTAATTAAATACCTTCTATTATTTATGAAATTATCGAGTGAGAATATTATTCTCCTCGATTGCATGGGGTCATGTGAGATTTTAATCTCCTTTGATCCCCAAAATCAGCACATATTTATTATAAAATAATAATAACATTACAAAAATAAATGTCTTAATTAAATGATATCTTTTCTTTACGTGATCAAATTCATTCTTTATAATAATTTCATTTTATTGAAATTTCAAAATAAAGATTAAAATTTCAAAAACCAAAAAAAACAATAAATTAAAAAGAAAGAAAAATGAAGAGGTCAAAAGGGTTAGATTAATCAGGTTGTCATAAATTAAAACACACGAACCAAATCTCAATTACGTTTGTTTACGAAAATTCGTTTAATTGAAACCCTCCTGTACTTATTACATAATTCACAAATCATTAACCAATAAACATGTCATTTTGTTGAACTACGTAGACTTTGATCCCTATCACGGGGTACATAGGCCCTAGTTTTTCATCCTAGGTCAAGTTTACCCTTTGTAAATATCTGTCTATTTACTTTCATTCTTGTTGTTTTGTCTCATCTGTTTAACGGGCATATATGTTGATAACAGGGTAATTTCAACTGACTGGTTTAAGGTAACTGTCCTTATGGATGGGTGTTGTGGGGTGCCTAACACCTTCCCCACACTCAAATAGACTCCCGAACTCATCTCTGATTTCGCAGACCATAATGCCTTTTTCTTTTTATTTTAAATTAGTTTTCCAAAATTTTTCATTAAAAATTTTGGTGACGACTCCAAATAAATTGATTTTCAAGACTCGTTTTTGGGAATCAATTTAAAACACTCTTTTATTTTATTCCGCCGAAAGGTCGGTTATGACAGTTTGGCGACTCCACTGGGGAGAATTCGTGAGTCAAGCCTGTTTAATTAGTTAGTTGAAATAATATGGCTTTTCGTTATCTTGATTACCCTTGTTGCGTTTTGTTTGGATTAAGGGTTTTTTTTTTTGTGTTTCTTGCTTATTTATCTCTTGTGGTCGCATGATATGCTTGTATGTTCTTATGTATTAGCTATTTATTTTTGCTATTTGTATAGGTGTATATCTTCCTCATTTGCTATATGATTTCGTTAGTTTATTTGCAACACATATGCTAGGACAGATAATATGCGGAATAAAAAACTTAGGATAGATGACCCCTGTTTATATTGTAAGCTCTTGGCCCATTGAAGGGAATGTGTGCGTCACAGAGAAAAATGGCGCTAGAACAGAGGGATCACCTATCCCTACAAAGCCTAGGAACTCCTTCCTAGTAGTTAATAAACCAATTTACGAAGTCAACAAGGCTGCCCCAGCCCAAAGCAACTATGACCCGCGAGGTACAACAAAAGGATCCTTGCTCATCATACCCACACCGGCGCCTGTAAAAAATCCAACCGCTATTATCCATGTGCCATCTCCATTTCCATATCGGAGTAATCACGCCATGCCATGGAATTACAGGCTAAAAATAGAATGCTCTCATGATAATGAGGCATCAGGAGGAAGGCCTGTTATAGAAAAAGGGCAGTCAGAAATGATAGGGGGAATTACTCGCAGTGGTAGAGTATACTCCAAGGACAAAGAAGGAATCCCAAACCCGAACCCGGAAGTAGGAGAAAGCTCGAACCTCAAAGACACCCCTAGAAAAGGAGAACGAGAGTAGACCGATGAGTTCTTAAAAATTATGAAGCAAAGCGAATATGATGTGGTCAATCAGCTGCGGAAAACACCGGCCCGAATTTCCATTTTGACCCTAATAATGAATTCAGAAGCTCATCGAAAGGCGTTACAAAGTGTGTTGGATGAAGCCTACGTACGGCCTGATATTACTCCGGATAAGGTGGTAAACATGATAAATGCGGTAAAGAATGCCACGTTGATCGCATTTTCTGAGGACGAGGTATACCCACACCGGCTGTAAAGCCCAAAGCTTTCCATATTACTTTGAAATGCTATGGGTACGTAATCGCTAAGGTACTCATTGATGGAGGGTTCGCACTGAATGTCTTATTCTTATCCACTTTAGGGCAATTACCAGTTGAGAAGTCATGCATCGAATAAGCCTTCGATGTGACAAGGAGGGAAGTAATTGGAAAGGTTGAACTCCCATTGGAAATTGGTCCGAATATATTTACTGTCGAGTTCCAAGTCATGGACATAGATGCAGCATATACGATGCTTCTGGGAAGACCTTGGATTCATACGGCTGGTGCAGTCCCATCAACTGTGCACCAAAGAATCAAGTATATTAGTGAAGGAAGGCTTATCACCATAAAAGGCGAAGAAGAGATGATCATCAATAAGCCTAGCACGGTACCTTACATTGAAAATGCCGAGCAGGTTGTAGACATCTCGTACCAAAGTTTGGAAGTGCTAGAAGCTGGGAACTCCACCAAGGGTGCCGACCAGAACCCAAAAGGAGTAGGGGAATCTACCAAGGATGCCAATCAAGTAGTGGCCAAGATTATGATGAATAATGGATATCAAAAAGGAAAAGGACTGGGCACGAAGCTGCAAGGTATAGGGGAACCGGTTGAGTTGCTTAAAAATCCAGGGCGACAAGGGTTAGGGTACTAGTTGTCTATGGAAACTCGGAGGGCACGATGGAAAGAGGGCAAACCAAGAGGGAGAACAGAAATACCACACATCTGAGAAACATTTCCTATTTCTGCTGAGATAATACACCCAGGTGACCTAGCCATAATGGCAAGTGAAGAAGAAGAAAGGCGCATGGAGGCTGCATGGATCCAGCTGGACAAGCTAGGAAAATCACTTGACAATTGGGAATCTGAAATGTTACTAGATGTTAAGTCATTAGAGTAATATTTTAAAACGTTTTGTAATAGCTAATAGTTTGAACTTTATTTTGAATATCGAATGAATGCAGCAATTTAAATATTCTTCCAAAATCTTGTTTGAATCCTGCCTTTTTGTATTTATTCTTGCCTTTTCTACCCACTTTCCAGGGTATTAGTCCGCATGAAGAAGCTACCGAAGTGATTAATATGGGGACTGAGGATAATAAGAAGGAATTATAAATAGTTGATAATCCAGAAAGGGAGGAAATGATTAATTTGTTTAAGGAATATATGGATGTGTTTGCCCGGTCCTATCAAGATATGCCAGGAATAGACCCTGAAATTGCTGCCCACAAGATACCCTTGTACCCTAATGTAGGACCGAAGAAGCAGAAGTTGAGGAGGATGAGCCCGGAGATGTCCCTCAAAATCAAGAAGGAAGTGATAAAGCAATGGGATGCTGATTTCCTAGAAGTCTCTAAATACCCCCAATGGGTCTCGAACGTAGTCCCTGTACCAAAGAAAGATGGGCGAGTGAGGATGTGCGTCGATTATCGGGACTTAAACTGGGCCAGCCCGAAAGATGACTTTCCTTTACCCCACATTGACGTCTTAGTCGATAATACAGCAAGAAGCTTCAGGTATTCCTTTATGGATGAGTACTCTGGTTATAATCAAATTCCAATGCATCCCGATGACAAAGAAAAAGCCACATTCATCACCCAATGGGGAACCTTCTGTTACAAAGGTAATGATGCCCTTTGGGCTTAAGAATGCTGGGGCTACCTACCAACGGGCGATGGTAGTCTTGTTTCATGACTTGATGCATAAAGAAATAGAGGTATATGTGGATGTCATGGTCGCTAAATCAGCTGAAGGGGAAAGTCATGTGGCTGTGTTATGAAAGCTCTTTGAAAGACTGCGGAAGTACAAACTCCATTTGAATCCTAGTAAATGCACATTCGGGGCTACATCAGGGAAGCTTTTAGGATTCGTTGTTAGTAAGAAGGGAATAGAAGTAGACCCTGATAAAATTAAGGCAATTCATGATATGCCACCACCTAGCACAGAAACATTATCATTGATTTTCTCCAATACTGTGAAAGGTCCATCCCCTCATGCAGGTTTTGATTCGAGGACGAATCCTTTTGATGGAGGAGGGAATGATGAGGAAGCGCATGGATATGAACTATCTAATGGACAAGAAATACAAAACAGGGATTTTCATTTGCCAACCGGTCCTATAACAAGAGTTCAAGCTAAAAAACTTCAAGAAGTCATCCAAGGCTTAATGGGTTGTCTACATGTGGTGGACAGCCAGTTGAAAGAGTTGGGCTTAGAAAAAGAAACCCAAGTCATCAATATTATTCAAGTCCAACCAGATGAAGGTCCAATCACTTTGCGTTAAGCTATCTTGTTATTTGTTATTGTAATAAGTATCTTGGCTCTTATTTAGATAGTTTTGGACCTGATATATATTTGGTTACATGTTAGGCTTTTGTTTTGGTTGTTTAGTAGATTTTGGGCCTCTGAAACTCATTCTGCTGAAGGCCTAAGGGGGACATCCGAAATTAGGGTTTTTTAGGATGAAAATTCTTATATAAAGGGTTTTAGCTTCTGCTGGAAGGGACTTTTGGCATCAGAATACAATTGGTGAGAAATCCCTCCTTCTTGGCTCTCTCTTGGGGCTCCCCGGTGATTACAAGGGTTCTTGCAATCTCCAACCCTCTATAAAATTGGTTTCTAGCTCCTTATAGCTACGGGGTCAATCTCTTTTCTTTTGCTTTGTTTCAATTTTCTGTTGGGGACTCAAGTTGATTCCAAAGTATCGATATCGGGTCTCATTGCATTGTTCACTGCAGTTTGTATCACCTGCAGTTGGGGGCAAACTTGTGATTTCCTTGGCCTTGGAGAAAATTCTCATTTGTTGGTGTTCTAGGGGCAAAATCGTCATTTTTGGGGAACCAAGGCAAAATTGGCAAACAGAGGGCAACCTATGGATTTCGACGGTCCACAAGCAAAATTGTGATTTTCAGCTGTTTTGGCATAAACTCTGATCTCCAATAGTCTGGAGTAAATACTGTGATTTTCGATGGCCTAGGATCAAAGTCGTGATTTCTGGCAGAGAACAGGGAAAATCACGATTTATGGCACTCACGAGTCAAAATAGGGATTTCTTGCAGTCCGTGGGCAAAATTGTGACTTCTGATAGTTTGTGGCTAAATTGGGATTCCTGGGGGTCACGAGGGGAAATCACAAGTTTTCTGGTAGCACAGGGTCACAATCATGATTTCCAGTAGATTGGGGTAGAATCATGATTTCGGGAAGTTTGGGGCCAAAATTTCGAATTCCAGTGGTCTGGGGACATAGTCGGGATTTTTGGCGAATGGGTGGGTAAATCGCAATTTTCAACTGTTCAGGGTAAAAATTGAGATCTCCAGTGGTCCAAGGACAAAATTGTGATTTTCAGTTGTCTAGTGGCAAATTCATGATTTTCTCAACCTGGGAGAAAAATCTCGATTATTAGTGTTCTTTGGGCAAAATTATGATTTTCAGCTGTTCTGGCATAAACTCATGATTTCTAGCAGTCTACGGGAAATACTGTGTTTTGCTACGGCCCTTGATCAAAATTGTGATTTCCAGCAAAGAAGAGGGAAAAACATGATTTCCGACAGCCGCATGTCAAAATGTGGATTTCTTGCTGTTCAAGTGTAAAATCGTGATTTTCAGTGACCTTGAAGGAAAATCACAAATTTTCCGGCAGCTTAAGATCAAAATTGTGATTTCCTGCAGTTTGGGGGTAGAATCGTGATTTTGAAAGTTTGGAGCCAAAATTGTGAATTCCAACGATTTGGGGACATAGTCGGGATTTTTGGTGATCAAGTGGGTAATTCACAATTTTCAAGAGTTCAAGGTAAAAATCAAGATTTCCAGTGAGCAAAATCATGATTTTTGGCAATCCAGTGGCATACTCATGATTTTCTTGATCTGGGAGAAAAATCTCAATTATCGGTGTTCTAGATGCAAAATCGCCATTTTTGGCGAAGCAGGACAAAATAATGATCTCTGGCAAACCAAGGGCAACCCCATGGATTTCAACGGTCCAAGGGCAAAATCGTGATCTTTAGCTGTTCTAACATAAACTCGTGATATCAAATAGTCTGGAGGAAATACTGTGATTTTCGATGGCCCTGAATCAAAATAGTGATTTCTGGCAGAGAAGAGGGAATATCACAATTTACGGTAGTTGCAAGTCAAAATAGGGATTTCTTGCAATGCGAGGGCAAAATCATGACTTTCGACAGTCTGTGGCAAAATCAAGATTCTCAGCAGTCCAAAAGGAAAATCACAAGTTTTCCAACAGTATGGGGTCAAAACTGTGATTTCTTGCAGTTTGGTGGCAAACTCATGATTCCCCCGATCCAGAAGAAAAATCTCGTTTATTGGTGTTTTAGGGGTAAAATTACCATTTTTGGCAGTGCAGGGAAAAATCGTGAAATGCTTCAAGGAAGTTCAGATTGAACAATCTCTAAACACAAGTAGATGAAAAGAAGAAAAGATAAAACAACTAGCAATCTTGAATGATAAGTTTGCACGCCACACTCAAGAATACTAGGTTTGATTCGCCACACTCTAGAATAGAAGAGGGAGAGTGATAAGAATCGGGGATAATTTCGCCAATAAGTTTAGAAAATTTAGATAAGAAATTCGCATATCTTGGCTAAGCCAATTTTCAAAGCATTCAAGGTTCCATTTCTCATTGATAACTTCCATATTTATAGCCAAGAACAACCCTCATGGCATAAATCTAAGATTTATCTAATTCTCACCTAATTTGGAAAAACATACATAGAAATTTACCTAACATAGACTTTTTATCTAATGAAGATCACCTAACTTATCTAACTTAGACTTTCAAAGAAATATAGCTCACCTAACTTAGACTTTAACCAATACTTATTTCAACTTTCATCACATGCATTTATCACATGCATAATTGACTTTTCATAATTTATTCATTATAGCACATGATCAAATTAGCCCACTTGAACTTAGACTCCATATAGAAATTGGGCTTGGATCCTAAATGGGCTGATTCCATTTTGAATTGCTAGACAACCATGGCCTGAATCTTCTTGGCCATAGAACGTGTAATCGGCCCAGATGGAGCTCCTTGGCCTAAGTTAGCCTCTTGTTCAACTTGAGGCTCATCAAATCGTGATCTCTGGAGAACCGTGGGCAAATCCGTGATTTTCCTGATCTTGGAGAATACTCTTGATTATCAGTGTTCTAGAGGCAAAATCACCATTTTTGGCAGAGCAAGGCAAAATCATGATCTCTGGCTTACCACCCATGGATTTCAACGGCCCATAGACAAAATCGTGATTTTCAGCTATTCTGGCATAAACTCGTGATTTTCCAATAGTCTGTATGAAATACTGTGTTCTTCTATGACCCTTGATCAAAATTGTGATTTACGACAGAGAAGAGGGAAAATCATGATTTCCAACAGGCGCGGTTCAAAATATGGATTTCTAGTAATCCGGGTGCAAAATCATGATTTTTTGGTGGTCTGATGGCAAACACGTGATTTCCTGCAGTCTCATGATAAACTCGTGATTTTCTTGGTCTGGGAGAAAAATCTCGTTTATTGGTGTTCTAGGGGCAAAATCGTCATTTTTGGCAAAGCAGGGAAAAATCATGATCTCTAGAAAACCAAGGGCAACCCCATGGATTTCGATAATCCATGGGCAAACTTGTAATTTTCCTGATCTGGTAGAAAAAATCTTGATTATTAGTGTTCCAGGGTAAAAATGGGGATTTCTTGCAATCTAGGGGCAAAATCATGACTTCTGATAGTTTGTGGCAAAATCAGGATTCTCGATGGTATAGAGGGAAAATCACGAGTTTTCCAGCAGTATAGGGTCAAAATCATGATTTCCTGCAGTCTTGTGGCAAACTCATGATTTCTCTGGTCCGGGAGAATAATCTTGTTTATTGCTGTTCTAGGGGTAAAATCGTCATTTTGGCAATGCAGGGCTAAATTGTGATCTCGGGAGAACTGAGGGCTACCCCGTGGATTTTGAAGGTTTGTAGGCAAACTTGTAATTTTCTTGATCCTTGAGAATACTCTCAATTATCGGTGTTCTAGAGGCAAAATCATGATCTTTGGCTTACCAAGGGCAACCTCATGGATTTCGATGATCCGTGGGCAAAATCGTGATTCTCAGCTATTCTAGCATAAACTCATGATTTCTAGCAGTCTGTAGGAAATGCTGTGATTTTCGATGGCCCTGGATCAAAATTGTAATTTCTGGTAGAGGAGGGAAAATTGTGATTTCTGACAGTCACAGATCAAAATGTGTATTTCTAGTAATCCAGGTTCAAAATCATGATTTTAAGTGGTTTTGAATAAAAATCACGAATTTCTGGCAATTTAAGATCAAAATCATGATTTTCAAAAGTTTTGCGGCTAAAATTGGGAATTTAGGCGATCTGGGGACATAGTTGGGATTTTCGACGATTGGGTGGGTAATTCGCAACTTTCAACTTTTTGGGATAAAAATTGAGATTTCCAGCGGTCCAGTGGCAAACTTGTGATTTTCCTTATCTGGGAGAAAAATCTTGATTGTTCTAGGGGCAAAATTGCCATTTTCGGCAGAGCATCTGGCAAATAGAGGGCAACAATGTGGATTTCAACGGTCCATTCGCAAAATTGTAATTTTTAGTGGTTTGGTCGTAAACTCATGATTTCCAGCAGTCTTGAGGAAATATAGTGATTTTCAATGGCCCTGGACAAAATCACAATTTCTAGCAGACAAGAGGGAAAATCTTGATTTCTGGTAGTCCTGGGTCAAAATGGGGATTTCTAGAAGTGTGATGGCAAAATCGTGATTTTCTGGGGACCAAATGGAAAATCACAAGTTTTCCAGCAATTAAGGTCAAAATCGTGAATTAGTACAGTCAAGGGGTAAAAACATTTGTTTTTGGTAGTCTCTGGCATAATCGTGAATTCTATTAGTTTAGGGACATAGTCAGGATTTTTGGAGGTCTGGTGGGAAAATCATAATTTCCGACTACTTAGGGTAAAAATCAAGATTTCCAGCAGTGTGAGGGCAAAATCGTGATTCTTAGCGGTCCAATTTGTCACAGTACATTGTGAGAGACCTAATTGTTATAAAGTGTAAAGGTGGAGGACCAATTTGACACTTGTCTCTTATTATATATATTATGATTATGTTAATTTTAAATTGTTTTTAATTCATAATTTTCCAAAATATTAAATCTATTAATTATTGCTGAATAATAATTTGTTAAATATATAGTGTATATTAAATATAATTATATATTTCTTATATGGTAAATTTATATATATTATATATCCAATTAACATAGTTGTTTATATTATTAATTATTTAGTTACTAATTTAATGAATACGTTGATTTATAATTTAATTCCTAACATATATTTAATTAATATATTTATTTAATTACTAATATATGAATATAAAAATAGAAATTTAATATCCAAAAGAAATAAAATACTTTAATATTTTCCTATTATTATTATTATGGAATATATTAGTCATTGAATGATTAATTTACTATTAATTTTTAGCATTAATTTACAATACTCATTTAATTATCTTAAATTATTATATGTATTTAATTATTATACTAATTTGAATATTATACATTGAATTTAACAAATAATTTAATATAGTAAATAAATACTTTATTAAATATGTATCATTATTATACAGATATTACTATATATATATATATATATTATTATAAAGGCGAAAATATGTAAATGAATCCTCACTTTTGCACTTTGTGACTCCCCTACAATTTCAGTGGGACAAATTAGTCGCTCAGAAACATAAATCTGTACAAAATTAATCCCTTCAACTATAGTTATGAGTGACAATTTTTCCACATAAAGATTTTTTAAGGACTAATTTGTACTTCCCTCTTATTATATGTATTATGATTATGTTAATTTTAAATTATTTTTAATTTATAATTCTCCAAAATATTAAATCTATTAATTATAGCTGATTAATAATTTGTTAAATATATATTATATTAATACTTATTATATTAAATATAATTACTTAATATATATAATTGACTGATATAATTATATAATAAATATGACATTAAATATATAAATATATAATATATATTTATTGTTATATTTGTTTGTAAATTTATTTATATTATATGTTCCTTACGATAATTTTATATATAATATATATTCAATTAGAATATTTTCTTTATATTTTTAATTATTTAGTTACTAATTTATTGAATATATTTGTTTATTATTCAATTACTAATGTATATTGACCGATATTAATATGATAATACTTATGATATTAAATATATAAATATTTAATATATATATATATATATATTTCTTTTAATTTTTATTTAAATATATATTATATATGTTTATTATATTATTTTATGTGTTTCTTATATGATAAATTTATATATATTTATCTAAGTAACATATTTAATTTATACGATTACTTATTTAGTTACTAATTTCATGAATACGTTGATTTATGATTTAATTCCTAACGTTTATTTAATTAATATATTTATTTAATTACTAATATATGAATATAAAAATTGAAATTTAATATAAAAAAGAAATAAAAAAAAACTCTAATATTCCCCTATTATTATTATTATTATAGAATATTAATTATTGTTATTGTATTAGTCATTGAATGATTAATTTATTATTAATTTTTAGCATTAATTTACAATACTAATTTAATTATGTTAAATTATAATATGTATTTAATTATTTTATTAAATTCAATATTATTTAAATATTATAGATATTGAATTTAATAAATATACATTTTAATAAGTTAATATAAAAAATAAATAATTCATTAAATATGTATCATTATTATACACATTATTACTCTATATATTATTATTATATAGACGAAAGTACACAATCAAACTCTTACTTTTGCACTTTGCAACTCCCTCACAATTTAACTGTAACAAATTAGTCCCTTACAAATTCAAATATGTGCAAAATCAATTCCTTCAATTGTAGTAATGTGTGATAAATTTTCCATGAAAAAAGATTTTTGAAGGACTATCATAACCGACCTTTCGACAGATAAGGATAAAAAAAGCTTTTAAATTAATTCCCAAAATGTATCTTGAAAACTAATTTATTTGGAGTCGGCACCAAAATTTTTAATAGAAAACTTTGGGAAACCAATTTAAAATAAAAAGAACAAGGCAAAATGGTCTACGAAACCAGAGATGGGTTCAAGAGTTTATTTGAGTGTGGGGAAGGTGTTAGGCACCCCATAACACCCGTCCATAAGGACGGTTACCTTAAACTAGTCAATTGAAATAGAATATGACCTTAAATTTATCTCAATTACCCTTTTATTAGCATAGATGCATGTTAAACAACGAAGACAAAAACAACAATAACAAAAGCAAACAAATAGATATTTACAAAGGGTGGACTTGACCTAGGATGAAAGCCTAGGGCCTACATACCCTATAATAAGGATCAAAATCCACGTAGTTCAACCACAAAGGCGTGTCTATTGGTTGATTATTTGTAAATTTTGTGATGAGAACAGGAAAGTTTAAATTAAACAGATTTTCATAAACAAAATGAAATTGGGATTTGGTTTGTGTATTTTAATTTACGACAACCTGATTAATCTAGCTCTCTTAATCTCTTCATTTTTCCTTTCTAATTAATTTTTTTTTTAATTTTGTATTTCAAATCTTTATTTTGAAATTTAAACAAAATGCTTATAAAGAATGAAACCTACTCACATTGTAAAAAGAATTATTTAATTAAGATATTTATTTTTGCATTACTATCATTATTGTTATTATTATTTTAAAACAAGTATGTACTATTTTCAAGGTTTATGGAGATTGAAATCTCACACGACCCCAAGCACTCGAGGAGAACGGTATTTTCACACGATGATTTCGCAAATAATGAAAAATATTTAATTAAAGTATTTGTTTTCACATTATTGTTATTTTTAAAACAAATATGTACTAATTTTTGGGATCCAAGGAGATTAAAATCACACATGATCACGAGCACTCGAGAAAAAGAATATTCTCACATGATCATTTTGTAAATAATGAAAAATATTTAATTAAAGTATTCGTTTTTGCATTATTGTTATTTTAAAAACACATATGTACTAATTTTCGGGATCCAAGGAGATTAAAATCACATATGATCAAGAGCACTCGAGGAGAAGAATATTCTCACACGATGATTTTGTAAATAATGAAAAATATTTAATTAAAGTATTCATTTTTGCATTATTGTTATTTTAAAAACACATATGTACTAATTTTCTGGATCTAAAGATATTAAAATTTCACATGATCCCAAGCACTCAAGGAGAATGATATTCTCACACAATGATTTCGTAAATAATGAAAAATATTTAATTAAAGTATTTATTTTTGCATTATTATTATTTTTAAAACAAATATGTATTAATTTTTTGGACCTAAGGAGATTAAAATCTTACATGATCCAAAGCACTCGAGGAGAATGATATTTTCATACAATGATTTCGTAAATAATGAAAAATATTTAATTAAACTATTTATTTTTGCATTATTATTATTTTTAAAATAAATATGTACTAATTTTCGGGATCTAAGGAGATTAAAATCTCACATGATCCCAAGCACTCAAGGAAAATGATATTCTCACACAATGATTTCGTAAATAATGAAAAATATTTAATTAAAGTATTTATTTTTGCATTATTATTATTTTTAAAACAAATATGTATTAATTTTTTGGACCTAAGGAGATTAAAATCTTACATGATCCAAAGCACTCGAGGAGAATGATATTTTCATACAATGATTTCGTAAATAATGAAAAATATTTAATTAAACTATTTATTTTTGCATTATTATTATTTTTAAAATAAATATGTACTAATTTTCGGGATCTAAGGAGATTAAAATCTCACATGATCCCAAGCACTCAAGGAAAATGATATTCTCACACGATAATTTCACAAATAATAGAAAATATCTAATTAAAGTATTTATTTTTTCAGTATTATTATTTTTAAAACAAATAGGTATTAATTTTCAGGGTTTAAGGAGATTAAAATCTCACACGACTCCAAGCACTCGTGAAGAATAATATTCTCACACGATAAAAACACAACTTTATATTCATGTATTTTTAAAAATTCTAAAGTTGGAATTATTTAAGCCTTATTTTTAACCAGATCGATTCCCTTAATCCTACGGGGACCCGAGTCCCACATGACACTTTTAATTAATTAAATCTTGTAAAACATCGATTTAATCATTTTGCAATAATAGAGAATATTTAATTAAAATATCCATTTTGTACTATTATTTATTTATTTATTTATTTTTAAACGGGTACGTAATAATTTTCGGAGTCTATAAGCATTAAAATCTCACACGATCCCAAGCACTCGAGGAGAATAATATTCTCACACGATGATTTCATAAATAATAGAAAATATTTAATTAAAGTATTTATTTATTTTTTTTATTATTATTATCATTTAAAACATGTATTAATTTTTGGGATCTAAGAATATTAAAATCTCACATGATCCCAAACACCTGAGGATAACAATATTCTCACCCGATGATTTTCTTATAACCTTGTTTATAAGGCCAAAAATTAATCTCATATTGACATAAAAATGATTATATGCTTCAAGAAAGTTCAGATTGGACAATCTCTGAACACAAGCAAATGAAAAGAAGAAAAAGATAGAACAACTAGCAATCTTGGATGATAAGTTTGCACGCCACATTCAAGAATACTAGGTTTGATTCGCCACACTCTAAAATAGAAGAGGGAGAGTGATAAGAATCAGGGATAATTTCGTCACTAAGTTTAGAAAACTTAGATAAGAAATTCGCATATGAGAGGCTAAGCCAATTTTCAGAGCATTCAAGGTTGTATTTCTCATTGATAACTTCTATATTTATAGCCAAGAACAACCCTCATGGCATAAGTCTAAGATTTATCTAATTCTCACCTAATTTGAAAAAAAACATGCATAGAAATCCACTTAACATAGACTTTTCATCTAATATAGATCACCTAACTTATCTAATTTAGACTTTCAAAGAAATATAGCTCACCTAACTTAAATTTTAACCAATACTTATTTCAACTTTCATCACATGCAAAATTGAATTTTCACAATTTATTCATTATAGCACATGATCAAATTGACCCACTCGAACTTGGGCTCCATATAGAAATTGGGCTTGGATCCTAAATGGGCTGATCCCATTTTGAATTGTTGGATAACCATGGTCTGAATTTTCTTGGGCATAGAACGTGTAATCAGCCCAAATGGAGCTCCTTGGCTTAAGTTAGCCTCTTGTTCAACTTGAGACTCATCAAATGATAATAACAATAATAATTAAGAAAAAAAATTAGGAAGCAAAGAAGCACATCCACGTATATATATATACATACATATATATATATATATATATATATATAACATGATAAAAAAAAGGAGAGCAAGCATCAGGAAGCAGGCATCAGGAGGAAAGGAAGCATATAGCCATATATACACACACACACACAAATATATATACATCCATATACATCTATATATATACATATATATATATATATATATGTATATATATCCATATACATACACATATATATATATATATATATATATCTATATACATCTATATATATACATATATATATAAACACATATGTAATATATAAGCATGATAAGAAGAGAAAGAAAGCTTCAGGAAGAAAGGAGCATACTCTCTCTCTCTCTCTCTCTCTTTCCTTCACGGCATCCTTGACACCTTGTTTCGGACCTTCAGCATTGGCTCCGTCTCCTCTTTCTTCTCCTTCTCTTCTCTTCTCTTCTTGGTTCGTGACCTCTTCACTCCAACTCGGTCTCGTCTTCTACTTCTTCCTTTTTCAATTTCTTTGGTTTCATTTTTTCACCCCTCAGTCTGGTAGCCTTGTCCCCATCACCATCTCTCTCTTAAAGGAAACATTCAGAGCATATTCTTCTTCCCCTGTTCACCTCTGCCCACGGTGCTCAGAACAGGGGAAACCGCTTCTTCATCATCGGTCTTCGTCATTTTCTCTCTCCTCCATGCCTCAGTTTCTCCTCCAGCCCAACCTTTCTCTTCGCTGTGTTCTTCCTCGGTCCAGCCCTCTCTCGAAGCCTCTCCTTCTCTGCTTCATTCAGCTAGCCTCCTCTGCACCATTTTCCGTTCCCCCTCTCTCGATCTCTACTTCCCTTTAGAAGCTTTCTGTCTCTTGGCACTCTCTGTTTGATATCTCCCTCTCGGCCTACCAACGAGATCACATTATGATCCTTGTCTGACTGAACGAATGAGAAACGTGCTCCAAGACCTCCTCAGCGAACCAATACGCCCTTCTCTGCATGTGGAAAAATCTCAGACAATTCCCCAAGAATCCTCCATGTCCCTCCCGCAGTGTCCCCTTTTTCTACACCCCCCTTTCAGCAAGCTCCACCGAGACCCCTCCTTTTTCTCAACTTGTGTCTCTATCCCTCTAGCCCAATGCAGCAGAGTGCTTTCCTAAATGGTGTAATCTGCAGAACTGGAGAGGCTATGCACAGAGCTGCATCGTCCTTTGCATGCTTGAACATTTTTGCTTTGTTCAGATCATGTATTTTTTACCTTTCCTTATAATATTATATTAGTACTATTATATATATATTTTTTGTTTTTCCTTATTTTTATTTTTTATTTCATTTTTCATATTTTGATCTTTATTTATTTTTCCTATTTAGATTTTTTTTTACACATATTTTACATTTGCTTAATGAATTAATTAATTGATTAATTACTTAATCATTAATTTTTATTCTTATCTCATTTGAGATGGGGTGTTCACAGAGACTAATTCGTCACTATTCATTGTGAGGAACTAATTTGTTCTAAAGTGTAAAGGTGGAGGGCTAATTTGGTACTTCCCTCTTATTACATGTATTATGATTATGTTAATTTTAAATTGTTTTTAATTTATAATTTTCTAGAATATTGAATCTATTAATTAGTGCTAATTAATAATTTGTTGAATAGATATTATATTAATACTTATTATATTAAATATAATTATTTGATATATATAATTTACTAATATATGAAATATAGATTAAATATTAGTGAAAAATATAAATATACTAAAATATTTATATTGTATTGACCGATATAATCATATAATAAATATGATATTAAAAATATAAATATATAATATATTTATTTGTTGTTATATTTTTATGTAAAATTATTTGTATTATATGTTTCTTATAGGATAAATTTATATATAATATATATTCAATTAGAATATTTAATTTATATTTTTAATTATTTAATTACTAATTTAATGAATATATTTGTTTATTTTTCAATTATTAATGTATATTGTCCAATAATAATATGATAATACTTATGATATTAAATATATAAATTTAATATATATTTGTTGTTTTATTTTTATTTAAATATACATATATATATATATATATATATATTTCTGTAATATATATATATACTATGTATATTATATTATGTTATATATTTCTTATATGGTAAATTTATATATATTATGTATCCAATTAATAAGGTTAATTTATATTATTAATTATTTAGATAATATGTTGATTTATGATTTAATTCCTCATGTATATTTAATTAATATATTTATTCAATTACAAATATATGAATATAAAAATAGAAATTCATTATCCAAAAGAAATAAAATACTCTAATATTCTCTAATTATTATTATGGAGTATTAATTATTGTTATTAAATATATTAGTCATCGAATGATTATTTTTTTATTATTAATTTTTAGCATTCATTTACAAAACTACTTTAAGTATCTTAAATTATAATATGTATTTAATCATTTTATTTATCTAAATATTATACACATTGAATAAAACAAATAATTTAATAAATATAGATTTTCATAATTTAATATAATAAATAAATACTTTATTAAATATGTATCATTATTATACACTACTATTACTATATATATTGTTATTATATAGATGAAAGTACACTTATGATCCCTCAATTTTACACTTTAGTGACTCTCCCATAGTTTAAGTGAGACAAATTAATCCCTCACAAATCTAAATCTATACAAAATCAGTTCTTTTAATTGTAGTAATGAGTGACAAAATTTCTGTGTTAAAAGATTTTTGAGGAATTAATTTGTCATAATGTGTAAAGGTGGAGGGCTAATTTGGTGCTTTCCTCTTATTATATGTATTATGATTATGTTAATTTAAAATTATTTTTAATTCAAAATTTTCCACAATATTAAATCTGTTAATTATAGCTAATTAATTATTTGTTAAATATATATTATATTAATACTTATTGTATTAAATATACTTATGTAATATATAATTTAATAATATAAGAAATATATATAAAATATTCATAAAAATATAAATATACTAAAACAAATATATAAAATACGTAGCAACCAATATAATTATATAATAAATATGATATTAAATATATAAATATAATATATATATATATATATATATATTCTTATGTAAATTTATTTATATTATATGTTTATTATATTATATTATATGTTCCTTATCTAATAAATTTATATATAACAGATATTCAATTATATTATTCAATTTATATTTTTAGTTTTTTAGTTACTAATTTATTGAATATATTTGTTTATTATACAATTACGAATGTATTTTGACCAATAATAATATGATAATACTTACGATATTAAGTATATAAATCTTTATTATATTTTTTTATTTAAATATATATATTATATGTTTATTATATTATGTTATATGTTTCTTACATGGTAAATTTATATATATATATATATATATATTTATATATATCCAATTAATATATTTAATTTATATTATTAATTATTTATTTACTAATTTATTGAATATGTTGATTTATTATTTAATTCCTAATGTATATTAAATCGATATATTATGTTAATTACTAATATATGAATATAAAAATTGAAATTCAATCTCCAAAAGAAATAAAATACTCTAATATTCTCCTATTAATTTATGGAATATTAATTTATTATTAATTTTTAGCATTAAATTACAATACTAATTTAATTATGTTAAATTATAATATGTATTTGATTATTTTATTTATTTAAATATTATAGATATTGAATTTGATAAATATACATTTTAATAATTCAATATAATAAAAAAAATACTTTATTAAATATGTATCATTATTATACATACTATTACTATATATTTATTATTATTTTATATACGAAAGTACGTAAATGAACTCTCACTTTTGCACTTTGTGACTCCTCCACAATTTAAGTGTGACAAATTAGTCCCACAAAAATTTAAATCTATACAAAATTAGTCCATCTAATTGTAGTAATGAGTGACAAATTTTCCATGTAAAAAGATTTTTGAGGGATTCATTTGTTGCATTGTGGGGGACCTAATTATCACAAAGTGTAAAGGTTGAGGACCAATTTTGTACTTCCCTCTTATTATATGTATTATGATTATGTTAATTTTAATTTTTTTTTTAATTTATAATTTTCCCCAATATTAAATCTATTAATTATAGCTTATTAATAATTTGTTAAATATATATTATATTAATACTTATTATATTAAATATAATTATTTATAATTTAATAATATAAGAAATATATATATATAATATTAGTAAAAATATAAATGTACTAAAACAAATATATAAAATACGTAGCGACTGATATAGTTATATAATAAATATGATATTAAATATATAAATATATAATATATGTCGTAACTGAGCTTTCAGTGAGAAGAATAAAAAGTGTTTAAATTAATTCTCAAAATGAATCTTAAAAATCAATTTACTAGAGTCATCACCAAAATTTTTAACAAAAAATTTTGGAAAACCAATTTAAAGCAAAAGAAAAGGCAAAACGGTTTGTGAAAATAGATATGGGTTTAAGAGTTGTCTATTTGAACATGGAAAAAGTGTTAGGCATCCTACAATACCCATTCGTAAGGACGGTTATGTTAAACTAGTGAAATGAGATAGAATATAGCCTTAAATTTATCTCAATTACCCCTTTTATTAATATGCGTGCTCATTGAACTGAGAAGACAAAAGCAACAATAGTTAAAGCAAATAAATAGATATTTATACAAGGGTAGACTTGACTTTGGATAAAAGCCTAGGGCTTATGTACCTCGTAGCAGGAACTAAAGTCCATATAGTTCGACCAAAATGGCATGTCTATTGGTTGGTGATTTTTAATTTTTGTGATGAGAACAAGAGAGCTCAAATTAAACAAATTTTCGTAAACAAAACGGGATTAGAGTTTGGATTTGTGTGTTTTAATTTACAAGAACCTAATTAATCTAACTCTCTTGATCTTTTCATTTCTTCTTCTTTTAATTTTTGTTTATTTTTGGAATTTTAACCTTTATTTTGAAATTTAACTGAAATGATAATGGGAAAAGATTTTAGGATTTTTAGGAGTTTATATTGTTTGGAATTGAAGTGAAATTATAATGAAAAAATATTTTTGAATTTATTTTTTGGAATTTCAAAATTAGAATTTATTATTGAAATTAGAACGAAAATAAAAATATTTTTTAGGATTTATGTTTTTCTTGGATTTTTTTATTTTTGTTTTAATTTTGAAAATGAGATCATAATGACGAAAGAATTTCTTAGGATTTTAATTGTGAATAACAAGTAAAATAAACCCTTTTTTTATATTTTTTTGAAATTTATTTTATCTTTGCATTTTGAAAATAGATATTAACTTTCAAAGCTTAAAGAGACTTAGGATCTTACACGGTTTTTACTGGTTAGCTTTTAAGCCCTGAGGAGATCAACAAATCTCACGTAGTAACCTAAAATACGGAAGAAATCATTTGAGATTTCTTGGGATTTATTTTCATGATTTTTTAATGGTTTCAAAGTTAGAATTCTTATGTTAAAATTGAAGCAAAATTATGATGGAAAAATACTTTTAGAATTTTTAAATTTTCTTTTTCCTTAATAATTTTTGAAGTTAGGATTTATTTTGAAATGGAGATGAAATTATAATGGAAAATGCTTGATGCCTTTTGAATGAATATTCTTTGGGGTTTTCGAAATTAGGATTCTTTTAATTTGGTTTTTTTAAAAAAAAAAAAAGCAACTTTCAAAGCCTACGAAGACTCAAGTCCCACGTGACATTTTCTGATTAATTAATTTTTATAAAAGATGAAATTAATCATTTTGTAATTAAAAAGGTTATTTAATTAAGATATTTATTTTTGCATTTTTTAGAAATTATGTACTAACTTTTAAGGTTTAAGGTCTAAGGAAATTAGTGTTCTCACGCAATACTATTGAACTGTTGAAAATTAAGATGAGATAATAATAATAGTAATGGTAATAATAACACTAATGATGATAAGAATAAAACAAGAATAAATAAAAATAAACAAATAAAAACATCATGAAAGAACCACTCACATGCCTGCTGACTCCGGAGGACAAATGGGCATGGCCATGGAGTGATAATAGCTTGCTGGAACTCCTTCTGCAGCGGCCCAGAGAGGTTGAGTCACCAGTTATTTTCATTGCCATGAGTATCATCATTTTCCCTGGACTTCATCTTCTTTGTTTCACCCCTTCTTCAGTTCCTCTTCTTCTAGCTTATCCTCCAACTCCTCCATGCTTCAATTTCTCTTCTGCCTCGCCACATCGAAAATAGAGGTTCCCTCCAGCTTCAACGTCTGACACGTAAAAATAGTCGTGCATGCAACCTCCTCCTTCTCTTCTTCTTCCTCATCTTCTCTTTGGTTTCGGTTTCTCTCTGCTGCCCTCCTCCCTTCTCTTCTTCTCCTCTCTTCATGTCTCTGGGAGCCTTCAAATGAGCACCTGCAGTGTTCCTGAATCCTATGTCTTTGGCTATGAATCCCTTCCCCTTTATAGCAAAAGAAGCAGTCTCAAACGTGGGAGTGCCGCCAATATTGTTCAGGTCGCCGGAGACCACGGTATTGGTTTTACCATATCCGATGATCATCACACATTCCAAGTGTTCTTATCCAAATCTATCTTTTCTTCATAAACACCTTCCTTCACGTAAGTCACGAATGTAGTCTCACTCTTCTTCTTCACCGCCGCCGGCTTCCAGAGGCAAAACTGAATCGTTGAGCCGGTCCACCACATCGTCAAAAACAACTCCGCAGACATCGATGACCTTTTGTTCTGTGGGGTCCTTAACACGGTCTCCGAGCTTCAAAGGAAGCTTTGCAAGCTTCAAGAGCTCGTCAATGGTGACGTGGAGAGGGAGCTTAAAGAGGAGTTCAGAATCAGTGCCGAGATATGATCAGAAGTTGCTTCGAATATGAACCCGAGTGGATTCAAGTCGTTGAAAACCTTTACCGAAAACCAGTTCTACCAGTTGGAGAACCCCCAGCACAGCCTATGATGATGGGGATGAAAATGACGCATGACGGTGGATAAAGAATTGGTTGGACAAGCAAAGCAGAGGTACAGTGGTGTACGTGGCATTCGGGAGTGAAGTGAAACTGAGCCAAGAATAAGTGAGGGAGATAGCTCTAGGCTTGGAGAAGTCGGAGCTGTCATTTTTCTGGGTGTCGAGGATTCGAGGTGGGCCTGAGACAGAACTTATTGGCATTGTATTTCGTGATAGTTGCAGCCCTTTTTTTTTTTTTTTTTTCTAATTTTTATTATTATCACCATTAGTTTGGTATTTTAATTTTCTATTTTTTTGTCTTTTATTATTATTATTTTTTTCATGATTTTTACTTTGATTTATTATTATTAATTAATTTTTTTATTTTTGAATTTTTATTGTACTTGTCTTAAAGTCCCCCGATTATTTATTTTTAATTTTTACTTGTTCCAATTTGAAGATGTCATTTGAGTCTTGGTTATTTTTAATTTTTCATATTTACTTAATTATTAATTGATTGGTGAAACAATTAAATCTATTAATTATTGCTGATTAATAATTTGTTAAATATATATAAATATTATAATAAATATAAATATTATATATATATATATATATATAACATACTAATATATGAAATATATATTAAATATTAACAAAAATATAAATATTCTAATGAAAATATATAATATACATATTGACCGATATAATTATATAATAAATACGATATTAAATATAATATATTAATTTGTAGTTATATTTTTATGTAAATTTGTTTATATTATATTTTTTTATAGGATAAATTTATATATAATATATATACTATTAGAATATTTAATTTATATTTTTAATTATTTAGTTACTAATTTATTGAATATATTTGTTTATTGTTCAATTACTAATTATATTGACCGATATTAATATGATAATACTTATGAAATTAAATATATAAATATTTAATATTTATTTATTGTTTTATTTTTATTTAAATATATAAATATATTATATGTTTTTTACATTATGTAATATATTTTTTATATGGTAAATTTATTTATATTATATATCCAATTAATATAGTTAATTTATTTTATTAATTATTTAGTTGCTAATTTAATGAATATGTTGATTTATGATTTGATTCCTAACATATATTTATTTAACTACTAATATATGAATATAAGAATAGAAATCCAAAAGAAATAAAATACTCTAACATTCTCTAATTATTATTATGGAGTATTAATTATTGTTATTGAATATATTAGTCATCAAATGACTAATTTATTATTAATATATATTATATGTTTAATATATTAGGTTATATATTCCCTATATGCTTTATTGATATATATATATATATATATATATATATCATATCTTGGAAAATTAATATAGTTAATTTATATTATTAATTATTTAGTTATTAATTTAATGAATACGTTGATTTATTATTTAATTCCTAATGTATATTTAATCGATATAGTTTTTTAATTACTAATATATGAATAAAAAAATAGAAATTCAATATCCAAAAGAAATAGAATACTATAATATTCTCATGTTATTACTATGGAATATTAATTATTGTTGTTGAATATATTAATTATTTAATGATTAATATAATATTGATTTTTAGCATCAATTTATCATACTAATTTAATTATGTTAAATTATAATATGTTTTTAATTATTTTTTAATTTAAATATTATATATATTGAATATAAAAAATAATTTAATAAATATGGATTTGAATAACCCAATATCATAAAAAAATACTTTATTAAATATGTATCATTATTATACAGACTATTACTATATGTTTATTATTATTATATAGACGAAAGTACATAAATAAACCCTCACTTTTAACACTTTGTGACTCTCCCACATTTTAAGTGTGACAAATTAATCTCACAGAAATTTAAATCTATACAAAATAAGTCAATCTAATTGTAGTAACGAGTGACAATTTTCTATGTAAAAAGATTTTTGAGGGACTAATTTGTCATAATACATTGTGGGGACCTAATTGTCACAAAGTGTAAAGGTGGATGAACAATTTGGTACTTCCTTTTTATTATATGTATTATGATTATGTTAATTTTAAAATTTGTTTACTTTATAATTTTTCACTATATTAAATCTATTAGTTATAGCTATTTAATAATTTGTTAAGTATATATTATATTAATACTTATTATATTAAATATAATTATTTAATATATATATATAATTTAATAATATATGAAATATATTTAAAATATTATTAAAAAATATAAATATACTAAAACATATATATATATATATATATAGATATATATATATAACATGTAGCGTCCAATATAGTTATATAATAAATATGATATTAAATATATAAATATAATATATATATATATATATATTGTTATATTTTCCTGTAAATTTATTTATATTATATTATATGTTCCTTATATGATAAATCTATATATAACATATATTCAATTATATTATTTAGAATGTATTTTTAGTTATTAAGTTACTAATTTATTGAATATATTTGTTTATTATTCAATTGCCAATGTATATTGACAGATATTAATATGATAATACTTATGATATTAAATATATAAATATTTATTATTTATTTATTGTTTTATTTTCATTTATATATATCATATGTTTATTATAATATGTTTTATATCTCTTATATGGTAAATTTATATATATTATATATCCAATTAATAAAGTTAGTTAATTTATATTATTAATTATTTAGTTATTAATTTAATGAGTATATTGATTTATTATTTAATTCCTAATGCATATTTAATTGATATATTTCTAAAATTACTAATATATGAATATAAAAAATAGAAATTTAATATCCAAAAAAAAACTCTAATATCCGCTTATTATTATTATGGAATATTAATTATTGTTACTGAATATATTAGTTATTTAATGGTGGCAAATTTTTCATGAAAAAAGATTTTTAAAGGACTAATTTATCACTGTGCATTGTGAGGGACTTAATTGTCATAAAGTGTAAGGGTAGAGAACCAATTTGGTACTTTCCTCTTATTATATGTATTATGATTATGTTAATTTTGAATTGTTTTAAATTTATAATTTTCCAAAATATTAAATCAATTAATTATTGCTTATTAATAATTTGTTAAACATATATAATATTAATACATGTTATAGTAAATATAATTATTTAATATATATCACTTACTAATATATGAAATATAAAGTAAATATTAGTAAAAAAAATGTAAATATACTAAAACAATTATATAAAATATGTATTGACCGATATAATTATATAATAAATATGATATTAAATATATAAATAATATATATATATATATATATTATTGTTATATTTTTATGTAAATTTATTTATTTTATATGTTTATTATATTATATAATATGTTCCTTATATGATAAATTTATATATAACTTATATTCAATTATATTATGTAATTTATATTTTTAGTTATTTAGTTACTAATTTATCGAATATATTTGTTTATTATTTAATTATGAATGTATATTGACCGATATTAATATGATAATACTTATGATTTTAAAAATATAAATTTTTAATATATATTTATTGTGATATATATATATATATATATATATATTATGTGTATTATATTATGTTATGTATTTCTTATATGGTAAATTTATATATATTATGTATCCAATTAATATAGTTGATTTATGTTATTAATTATCTAAATACTACTTTAATGAATATGTTGATTTATTATTTAATTCCTAATGTATATTTAATTGATATATATTTTTAATTAATAATATATCAATATAAAAATAGAAATTTAATATCCAAAAGAAATAAAATACTATGATATTCTCTTATTATTAATATGAAATATTAATTATTGTTATTGAATATATTAGTTATTTAATGATTAATATATTATTGATTTTTAGCATTAATTTATCATACTAATTTAATTTTGTTAAATTATAATATATTTTAATTATTTTATTGATTTAAATATTATATACATTGAATATAACAAATAATTTAATAAATATATATTTTAATAAGTCAATATAATAAAAAAGTACTATATTAAATTTGTATCACTATTATACAGACTATTACTATACATATATTATTATTATTATTATATAGATGAAAGTATTCAAATAAACACTCACTTTTACACTTTGTAACTCTCATACAATTTAAGTATGACAAATTAGTGCATCACAAATTTAAATCTGTACAAAATAAGTCTCTCTAATTGTAGTAATGAGTGGCAAATTTTCTATGTAAAATGATTTTTGAAGGACTAATTCGTCATAGTGCATTACGAGGGACATAATTGTCACAAAGTGTAAAGGTGGAGAACCAATATGGTACTTCAATCTTATTATATAATTATGAGTATGTTAATTTTAAATTGCTTTTAATTTATAATTTTTCCAAATATTAAATCTATTGATTATTGCTGATTAATAATTTGTTAAATATATGTTATATTAATACATATTATATTAAATATAATTATTTAATATAGATAACTTTCTAATATATAAAATATATATTAAATATTAAAAAAATATAAACATACTACAACAAATATATAAAATACGTATTGACCGATATAATTATATAATAAATACCATTGTCGTAACCGACGTTTCAATGGAAACTTGGACAAAGAGGTTTAAATTGATTCTCAAAATGAATCTTGAAAATCAATTTACTAGAGTCGCCAAAAAAAATTTTAACAGAAAACTTTGGAAAACTAATTTAAAAGAAACAAAAAAAAAGGCAAAGTAGTCTGCAAAAATAGAGATGAGTTCGGGAGTCTATCTGAGTGTGGGGAAGGTGTTAGGCACCCCACAACACTCATCCATAAAGACGGTTACCTTAAACTAATCAACTGAAATAGAATGTGGCCTTAAATTTATCTCAATTACTCTTTTCTTGACATGCACACTCATTAAATAAATAAGACAAAAACAACAATAATGAAAGCAAACAAATAGATATTTACAAAGGGTGGACTTGACCTAGAATTAAAGCCTAGGGGTCGACATACCCCATAATAGGGTTCAAATTCCATGTAGTTCGACTAAAAAAAATTGTATCTGTTAGTTTGTAATTTTTAATTTTTTGCGTGAAGAACAAGATATTTGACATCAAACAGATTTTCGTAATCAAAACGAACTAAAATTTGATTAGTGTGTTATAATTTATAGAATCAGCTTAATCACACTCTCTTGCTCTTTTCATTTCCTATCTTTTTAATTTTTATGGATTTTTGGAATTTGAATTTACTTCACATCAGAAAGTGGACAAGAAATATTAAGGGAAAATTATTTTTAGGATTTTTCAATTTCATGTTTTTAGAGATTTTTTTGAATTAGGATTTTTATTTTAAATTTGAAAAAGGGAAGGAATTATTGATGAAATGGATTGTTAGGATTTTGGAACTTATATATTTTGAAATTTGAACTTTCTTGTTTAATTTTGGAAGAGTGCAATTGTTATTGAAATATAATCTTAGGAATTTTAGATTTGTGTTTTTTTTAAATTATTATTTCTTATTTTTAATTTTGAAATAAGAGTGAAAATTATCAAGGAAAAGTATTGTGCAGATCTTACGTTATTAATTTATATTTTCATAATTTTATTAAAAATAAATTTCATTTTAATTTTTGAAACTTTATTGAAAATAGGTTGTTGAAACTGGAATTTATTTTTAAGTACAATGGACTGCTATTGGACAGGACCTGAGGAGGCATAAGGCCTCACTTGGTCCCATCGATTGACTTTTAATTGCCTAAGGAGACATAGAGTCCCACATGACAATTTCTATATGCAAATATCAAAGATAAATTTTTTATGATTTATTAATTTATTTTTTTCATTATGGGACACCATATGTTAACTTTCAAAGCCTAAAGAGATTAAAGATCTCACATGGCCTTATTGGTCTACTCCCTAGGTGCCAGAAAAGAAAAACACTCTTACATGGTGATTATTAAATTAAAAAGTATGAAGGTAGATTATTTCGATGACCTAGAAATTTTATTTGAAGTTTTGAAAAATTAAATATTATCCTTCAAAGCCTAAGGAGATTTAAAAAAATCTCACGTGACCTTTATCTAAGTGCCTAAGGAGATAAGTGTTATTATGTGGCAATATTGAAAATTAGGACAAGATAATAATAAGAATAGTAATAATAATAATAATAATAATAATAATAATAATAATAATAATAATAATATGAATGATGATAAAAAATAAAACAAAAAGAATAATTTAAAAAAAGAACTTGCATTGAGAAATGAAAGACCAAACCACATCCCTACATGCAACTAACATGCACGTACAAGACCATGCTCTCTTCATGCATTTAGCATACGTATATGGCAATATGTCCCTTTATATATACATGCATATATATATATAGAACATGATAAAAAAAAAAAAAAAAAGACCACGTTATCATATCAATCAAAGCAAGTGCAACACATTGAGGATGCTTCGAATACTTTTTGGATTAAATTTTGCCCCAAGGTATCTTTCTAATTTCAACAAAAGCTTATATTTTTCCAACCTCTAATGCAAACCCCTTTAGTTGATGACAAATTACCATATCTTGAATCACAGTAGATTCTTAACTAGAAAATACATAAGGATCTTCAGGTCATTAGAAAAACTCAAATGAACTATGGCAAGAGAAAACACGAATAATCAACATGATAGAGTTGTTCGGTGCCAAGTATACTACATTCATCCCTGTTTGTGTTATACAAAGGCAAATTAAGATTTGGTTATCTTTATCGTGTTCTCTACTCCTTGTTGGTTGATCCCCCCTCTCGGTCTCTCTCCCTTTTTATCCTTTTCCACTGGCTCGACTTCTCTCCCTGTCCTCCTCCGGTTGATGCTTCTCTCTCTCTCCTTCTCTGGTTGCTTAACTTGGTCTCTCTCTCTTGTTCGTTTTCTAGTTGTTGCTTCTTTCTCTCTCTCTCCTTCATTCTCCAGTTTCTCTCTCTCTCCTTCGTTCTCTGGTTGCTACTTCTCTCTCTCTCCTTCATTCTCCAGTTGCTACTTCTCAACCTCTCTCTCTCTTTTGTTCTCTGGTTGCTACTTCTCATTTTCTCCCCCTGTTTCTTCCCCTCTTCTCGTTGCCTTCCTCCTCTTCCTTTCTTCTTGACTCTTCCCCCTCAGTTCAATTACTCCCTCTCTTTATTAGAGGAACTGGTCAAAGGCTCCCCTCTACCTCCCCTTTTCTTGTCCCTTTTAGTCTTCTACTTTTACTTCCATATATTTGGGACAACATATCTTCATCGATGGTGTCAACTTGGAGCCTCCTTTATCCTGCTTCTAGCTCTGAGGGTAGAAAGAAGCCATTTTCCTTTAAGTCCTTTTCCATCCTTCCTTTCCTTGGATTTACTGCAACATAGTCTCCTTATGTTGTAGCCTTCCTTTTTCATATTATATGTAGTGGGTGTAACATGTTTCCTCTTATCTATATCCTTCTTTAGCTTCTCTACTTATTATGATTATTATTTTAAAATGGAAATTTGCTTCCTCTTAATTTTTATTTTTATTAACTACCTTGCATTATTATTATTTTAAAATAAAAATTTGCTTCTTTAAACTTATGATTTTCACTAACTCATTATTTTCATCTCCATTTTCTTGTCCCATTTTTTTTCCTTTTGGGTTAAAAAAAATTTTAATTTCCATTTTTATTACTTAATTTCTTAAATTTTAATTACATTTTTATCTATGCTTTCTTATATTTTCTTTTCATTAAAAAAAAATTGGGATGGGGTGTTCTCTCACACACACACACACACACACACACACACACACATATATATATTTATTTATTTATTGTTACAATTTTATGTAAATTTATTTATATTATATGTTCCTTATATGGTGAATTTATATACAACATATATTCAATTATATTATTTAATTTATATTTTTAGTTATTTAGTTACTCATTTCTAGAATATATTTGTTTATTATTCAATTACGAATGTATATTGACCGATATTAATATGATAATACTTATGATATTGAATATATAAATATATATATATATATATATATTTTATAAGAAACATATAATATAAATAAATTTACATAAAAATATAACAATAAATAAATATATTACATATTTATATATTTAATATCATATTATTATATAATTATATCTGTCAATACATATTTATATTTTTGTCTTAGTAAATTTTTAATTTTTACTAATATTTAATATATTAGTAAATTAAATATATTAAATAATTATGTTTAATATAATAAGTATTAATATAATATATATTTAACAAATTATTAATCAGCAATAATTAATATATTTAATATTTTGGAAAATTATTATCTAAAAACAATTTAAAATTAACATAATTATAATACATATAATAAGAGAAAAGTACCAAATCCTTACACTATACTACGACAAATTAAACCCTAAAAAATCTTTATGCATGAAAAATTTGATACTAATTACTACAATTAGATTGACTGATTTTGTATAGATTTAGATTTGGAGGGGACTAATTTGTCATACTTAAATTGTGGGGGAGTAACAAAGTACAAAAGTGATGGTTCATTTATGTACTTTCATCAATATAATAATAATATATATAGTAATAGTCTATATAATAATTATACAAATTTAGTAAAGTATTTTTTTATTATACCGAATTATTAAAATATATATTAATTAAATTATTTGTTATATTCAAAGTATATAATATTTAAATTAATAAAATAATTAAAAACATATTATAATTTAACAAAATTAAATTAGCTTTATAAATTAATGCTAAAAATCAATAATATAGTAATCATTAAATAACTAATATATTCAATGACAATAATTAATATTCCATAATAATAAGAGAATATTAGAGTAATTTTTTTTGGATATTGAATTTCTATTTTTATATTCATATATTAGTAATTTAAAAAATTTATCAATCAAATATACATTAGGAATTAAATAATAAATCAACGTATTCATCAAATTACTAACTAAATAATTAATAATATAAAATAACTATATTAAATGGATATATAATATATACAAATTTACTATGCAAGAAACATATAACCTAGTATAACAAACATATTATATATATATATATATATATATATATAAAACTATAAATATGTATTAAATATTTATATATTTAATATCATAAGTATTATCATATTAATATAAGCCAATATACATTCGTAATTGAATAATAAACAAATATATTCAAGAAATTAGTAACTAGATAACTAAAAATATAAATTAAATAATATATTTGAATATAAATTATATATAAATTTATCATATAAGGAGCATATAATATAATATAATATAATAAACATATAATATAAATGAATTTACATAAAAATATAACAATAAATATATTTATTATATATTTAAAATCATATTTATTATATAAATATATCGGTGAATACATATTTTATATGTTTGTTTTAGTATATTTATATTATTTTCTAATATTTAATATATATTTCATGTACTAGTTTATTCTATATATATATATATATATAATATAATTATATTTAATATAATAAGTATTAAGATAATATATATTTAACAAATTATTAATAACCTATAGTTGATAAATTTAATATTTTTGGAAAATCATAAATTAAAAACAATTTAAAATTAATATAATCATAATACATATAATAAGAGGGAAGTACCAAATTGGTCTTCCTCCTTTACACTTTGTAACAATTAAGTCCCTCACAATGCACAGTGACAATTAAGTCCCTCAAAAATCTTTTTACATGAAAAGTTTGCCACTCATTACTACAATTCGAGGGGATGATTTTGTTAAGATTAAAATTTGTGAGGGACTAATTTGTTACTCTTAAATGATGGGGGAGTCACAAAGTGCAAAAGTGAGGGTTCATTTAGATACTTTCGTCTATATAATAATATATATAGTCTGTATAATAATAATACAAATTAAATAAAATAAATTTTTATTATATTTAATTATTAAAATATATATTTAGTAAATTATTTGTTATATTCAATGTATATAATATTTAAATAAATAAAATAATTAAATACATATTATAATTTAACATAATTAAATTAGTATTGTAAATTAATGCAAAAAATTAATAATAAATTAATCATTCAATGGTTAATATAATCAATAACAATAACTAATATTCCATAATAATAATAGGAGAATATTTGAATATTTTATTTCTTTTGGATATTGAATTTCAATTTTTATATTCATATATTAGTAATTGAAAAAATATATCAATTAAATATACATTAGGAATTAAATAATATATCAATGTATTCATTAAATTAGTAACTAAATAATTAATAATATAAATTAACTATATTAATTGGATATATAATATATATAAATTAACAATGTAAGAAATATATAACATAATATAATAAACATATAATATATGCATATTATAAAAAATAAAACAATAAACATATATTAAACATTTATATATTTAATATCATAAGTATTGTCATATTAATATCGGTCAATATACATTCGTAATTCAATAATAAACAAATATATTCAATAAATTAGTAACTAAATAACTAAAAATGTAAATTAAATAATATAATTGAACATATGTAATATATAAATTTATCATATAAGGAAAAAATAATATAATATAATAAACATATAATATAAATAAATTTAGTATATATTATATTTTAAATAATTTTTTATATATTTCATATATTATTAAGTTATATATTAAATAATTATATTTAATGTAATAAGTATTAATATAATATATATTTAACAAATTATTAATCAGCTATAATTAATAGATTTAATATTGTGAAAAATTTTATATTAAAAATAATTTAAAATTAACATAATCATAATACATATAATAAGAAGGGAGTACTAAATTGGTCTTCAAGCTTTACACTTTGTGACAATTAAGTCTCTTACAATACATTGTGACAAATTAGTCCCACAAAAATTCTTTAACATGGAAAATTTGTCACTCATTACTACAACAGGAGATATTGATTTTGTACAAATTTAAATTTGTAGGAGACTAATTTGTCTCAATTAAATTGTGGGGAGTCATAAAATACAAAAGTGAGTATTCATTTGCATATTTTCGTCTATATAATAATAATATTTATATAGTAATAGTCTGTATAACAATGACACATATTTAATAAAGTGTTTTCTTATTATATCAAATTATTAAAATATATAATTATTAAATTATTAGTTATATTAAATGTATATAATATTTAAATAAGTAAAATAATCAAATACATACTATAATTTAACATAATTAAATTAGTATTGTAAATTAATGCTAAAAATTAATAATAAATTAATCATTCAAAGACTAATATATTTAATAAAAATAATTAATATTTTATAATAATAATAATACGAGAATGTTAAAGTATTTTATTTCTTTTGGATATTGAATTTCTATTTTTATAGTCATATATTAGTAATTAAATAAATATATCAATTTAATATAGATTATGAATAAAATAATAAATCAACGTATACATTAAATTAGTATCTAAATAATTAATAATATAAATTAACTATGTTAATTGGATATAATATATATATATATATATATATAAATTTACCATATAAGAAATATATAACATAATATAATAAACATATAATATTTAAATTTAAATAAAAAATAGATATATATTAAATATTTATATATTTAATATCATAAGTATTATTAGATTAATATTGGTCAATATACATTAGTAATTGAATACTAAACATATATATTCAATAAATTAGTAACTAAGTAATTAAAAATATAAATTAAATACTCTAATTGAATATGTACTATATATAAATTTATCCTATAAGAAACATATAACATAAATAAATTTACACAAAAATATAACAACATATAATTATATTATATATTTATATATTTAATATCATTTTTATTATATAATTATATCGGTCAATACGTATTATATATATATATTTTAGTATATTTATATTTTTATACCAATATTTAATATATATTTCATATATTGGCAAGTAATATATATTAAAAAATTTTATTTAATATAATATATATTTTAAAAAAATTATTAATCAACAATAATTAATAAATTTAATATTTTGGAAAATTATAAATTAAAAAAAATTTAAAATTAACATAATCATAATACATAGAGAAGTATCAAATTGGTTCTCCACCTTTTTACTTTGTGACAATTAGGTCCCTCACAATACATTGTGACAAATTAGTCTCTCAAAAATCTTTTTACATGAAAAATTTGTCACTCATTACTATAGTTAAAGGGACTAATTTTGTACATATTTAACTTTATAAGAGATTAATTTGTCACACTTAAATTACGGAGGAGTTATAAAGTGCAAAAGTAAGAGTTAATTTACGTAGTTATGTATATATATAATAATATATATATATATATAGTCTATGTAATAATTATTCATATTTTATAAATTATTTTTTATTATATTAAATTATTAAAATATATATTTATTAAATTATTTATTATATTCAATGTATATAACATTTAAATTATTAAAATAATTAAATACCTATTATAATTTAACATAATTAAATTAATACTATAAATTAATGCTAAAAATTAATTAATCATGAAATAACTAATAAATTTAATAACTATAATTAAAATTCCATAATAATAATAAGAGAATATTAGAATATTTTATTTCTTTTGGATATTGAATTTCAATTTTTACACTCATATATTAGTAATTAAAAAAATCAATTAAATATAGATTATGAATAAAATAATAAATCAACGCATTCATTAAATTAGTAACTAAATAATTAATAGTATAAATTAACTATGTTAATAGGATATATAATATATATAAATTTACCATATAAGAAACATATAACATAATATAATAAACATATAATATATAAAAATTTAAATAAAAATAAAACAATAAATATATATTAGATATTTATATATTTAATATCATAAGTATTATCATATTAATATCGGTGAATATACATTTGTAATTGAATAATAAACAAATATATTCAATAAATTAGTAACTTAATAATTAAAAAAATAAATTAAATACACTAATTGAATATATATTATATATAAATTTATCATATAAGAAACATATAATATAAATAAAGTTACATTAAAATATAACAATATATATATATATATATTCCATATTTATATATTTAATATCATAGTTATTATATAATTATATCTGTCAATATGTATATTATATATTTGTCTTAGTATATTTATATTTCTTACTAATATTTAATATATATTTCATATATTGGTAAATTATATACATTAAATAATGATATTTAATATAATATGTATTAAATTAATATAAATTTAAAAAATTATTAATAAGCTATAGTTGATAAATTTAATATTTTGAAAAATCATAAATTAAAAACAATTTAAAATTAACATAATCATATTACATATAATAAGAGGGAAGTACCAAATTGGTCTTCCACCTTTACACTTTGTGACAATTAGATGCCTCACAATGCATAGTGACAACTTAGTCTCTAAAAAATCTTTTTATATGGAAAATTTGTCACTTATTATTACAATTGGAGAGATTGATTTTGTATTGATTTAAATTTGTAAGGAATTAATTTGTCACACTTAAATGATGAGGGGTTCACAAAGTGTAAAAGTGAGAGTTTATTTGCGTACTTCCGTCTTTATAATAATAATAATCATAATAATATATATATATATATAGTAATACTCTGTATAATAATGAGACAAATTTAATAAAGTATTTTTTATATTTAATTATTAAAATATATATTTATTAAATTATTTGTAATATTAATGTATATAATATTTAAATTAACAACAAAATTAAATGCATATTTTAATTTAACATAATTAAATTAGTATGATAAATTAATGCTAAAAATCAATAATATATCAATTGTTAAATAACTAATATATTCAATAACAATAATTAATACTCCATAATAATAATAATTAATGAATATTAGAGTATTTTATTTCTTTTGGATAATGAATTTCTATTTTTATATTCATATATTAGTAATTAAAAAATATATCAATTAAATATATATTAGGAATTAAATATTATATCAACGTATTCATTAAATTAGTGACTAAATAATTAATAATATAAACTAACTATATTAATTGGATATATAATATATATAAATTTACCATATAAGAAATATATAACATAATATAATAAACATAAAATATATACAAATGAAAATATTGTAAGTATGATCATATTAATATGGGTCAATATACATTCGTAATTGAGTAATAAACAAATATATTCAAGAAATTAGTAACTAAATAACTAAAAATATAAATTATATAATATAATTGAATATTTGTTATATATAAATTTATCATATAAGGAACATATAATATAATGTAATAAACACATAATATAAATAAATTTACATAAATATATAACAATAAATATATATATTTTATATTTATATATTTAATATCATATTTATTATATAACTATCTCAGTCACTATGTATTTCATTTATATTTTATAGTATATATTTATAATTTTTACTAATATTTTATATATATTTCTTATATTATTAAATTTTATATATTAAATAATTATATTTAATATAATAAATATTAATATAATATATATTTAACGAATTATTAATCAGCTATAATTAATAGATTTAATGTTGTGGAAAATTTTAAATTAAAAACAATTTAAAATTAACATAATCATAATACATATAATAAGGGAAATGTACCAAATTAGTCTTCAACTTTTACACTTTGTGACAATTAGATTTCTCACAATACACTGTAACAAATTAGTTCCTCAAAAATCTTTTTGCATGAAAAATTTGTCACTTATTAGTACCATTGGAGGGACTAATTTTTTACAAATTTAAATTTGTGAGGGACTAATTTGTCACACTTAAATTGTGAGGGAGTTACAAAGTACAAAAGTGAGGGTTCATTTGCATACTTTCACTAATGAAATTATATATATATATATATATATATCGTAATTGTCTGTATAATAATGATACATATTTAATAAAGTATTTTTAAATTATATTTAATTATTAAAATATATATTTAATAAATATTTGTTATATTCAATGTATATAATATTTAAATCAATAAAATAATTTAAACCTATTATAATTTAACATAATTAAATTCGTATTACAAATTGATGCTAAAATTTAATAATAAATTAATAATTAAATAACTAATATATTTGGAAACAATAATTAATCTTCCATAATAATCATAAGAGAATATTAGAATATTTTATTTCTTTTGAATAATGAATTTCTATTTTTATATTCATATATTAGTAATTTAAAAAATATCAAATAAATATACATTCGGAATTAAATATTAAATCAACGTATTCATTAAGTTAGTAACTAAATAATTAATGATATAAATTAACAATATTAGTTGGATATATAATGTATATAAATTTAACCATATAAGAAATATATAGAATAATATAATAAACTTATAATATATATATTTAAATAAAAATAATAATAAATGTATATTAAATATTTATATATTTAATATCATTAGTATTGTCATATTAATATCGATCAATATACATTAGTAATGGAATAATAAACAAATATATTTGTTTTTTTTTATATTTAAAATATATATATATATATATATTATGAATAATATATAATAAATATTGATTTTAATAATTTAATATAATAAATAAATAATTTATTAAATACGTGTTATTATTAAAACATTATTATTCTGTATATTATTATTGTGTAGACAAAAGTACGCAATTAAACTTTCATTTTTCTATTTTATGACGCCCCTACAATTTATTTGTGAGAAATTAATATCTTACAAATTCAAATTTGTATAAAATCAGTCTTTTCAATTATAGTAATGAGTGATAAATTTTTTATAAAAAAAAATTTTAAAAGACTAATTTGTCACAGTGCATTGTGAGGGATCTAATTATTGCAGAGTGTAAAAGTGGAGGACTAATTTAATACTTTCCTTTTATAATATGTATTATGCGCGCTCTTTCTTTGTTGCACTTTACTTATATCTGATTTCATTAATCAGAAGGCAAAAAATATTCAACTGTTAAGACAATGTGGAATGCTACTTCCACAATCTGTCCTTGCACAATCCCTCAGGACTGCTGATGTACTTGCAAGAGTTTTGTCGGGAAAATGGTTAACATGAAACCCTTGGGTAGATAGCAATACTCATATGCAGTTGTGCATTGATGTTGACATTGTTGTTTATGTAGAATTGTTTTATGCCAATTTACCGGTAGGCTTTATAATTAGAGGTGGCTGAGTATGGAGGATGCCTACAGCTTAGATTTCAGATAATTTCCTTTTTCGGAAAAATTGGGAAACTTTAAATAAAAATAATAATTGATAAATAATAAAAAATAACAAAAAGAAATAAAAGAAGAAAAGAGAAATTAAAAATATACAAAAGAAAATTCTAATTATGTTTATTGTATTATGTTATATATTTTTTATATGGTAAATTTATATATATTATACATCCAATTAACATAGTTAATTTATATTATTAATTATTTAGTTACTAATTTAATGAATACGTTGATTTATTATTTTATTCATAATCTTTATTAAATTGATATATTTTTTTGATTACTAATATATGAGTATTAAAATAGAAATTCAATATCCTAAAGAAATAAAATACTATAATATTCTCTTATTATTATGGAATATTAATTATTGTTTTTGAATATATTAGTTATTTAATGGTAAATGTAATATTAATTTTTAGCATTAATTTATAATACTAATTTAATTATGTTAATTTATAACATGTATTTAATTCTGTTATTTATATGAATATTATATACATTGAATATAACTAGTAGATGAACCTTTGCTTTTGCACTTTGTGACTCCCCACAATTTAAGTGAGACAAATAGTTTATTATAAATTTAAATATGTATAAAATCAGTCCATCCAGTTGTTGTAATGAGTGGCAAATTTTTCATGCATAAAGATTTTTTAGGGACTAAATTGTTATAATGTGTAAAAGTTGAGGACCAATTTGGTACTTCTCTCTTATTATATGTATGATGATTATGTTAATTTAAATTTTTCCACAATATTAATTCTATTAATTACAGCTGATTACTAATTTGTTAAATATATATATTATATTAATACTTATTATATTAAATATAATTATTTAATATATATATAATTTAATAATTTAAGAAATATACATAAAATATTAGTAGAAAATATAAATTTACTAAGAGAAATATATAAAATACGTAGCAACCGATATAGTTATATAATATATAAGATATGAAATATATAAATATATAACATATATATAATTATTGTTATATTTTTATGTAAATTTATTTATATTATATGTTCCTTATATAGAAATTTATATATAACATATGTTCAATTACATTATTTAATTTATGTTTTTCTTATTTTTTAGATACTAATTTATTGAATATAATTGTTTATTATTCAATACTAATTTATTGTTATATTTTTGCGTAAATTTATATATGATAATACTTATGATATTAAATATATAGATATTTAATATATATATATATATATATATATTATGTTATATATTTCTTGTATGGAAAATTTATACATATTATATATACAATCAATGTAGTTAATTTATATTATTAATTATTTATATACTTCTTTAATGAATACGTTGATTTAATATTTAATTCCTAATGTATATTTAATTGATATATTTTATTAATTACTAACATATGAATATAAAAGTAGAAATTCAATATCCAAAAGAAAAAAACTACTCTAATATTCTCTTATTATTATTATAGAATATTAACTATTGTTATTGAATACATTAGTTATTTAATGATTAGTATATTATTTATTTTTAGCATTAATTTGTCATACTAATTAAATTATGTTAAATTAAAATATGTATTTAATTATGTTATTAATTTAAATATTGTATACATTGAATATAACAAATAATTTAATAAATATATATTTTAGTAATTCAATATAATAAAAAAATAATTTATTAAATATTTATCATTATTATACAGACTATTACTATATATATTATTATCATATAGACGAAAATATGCAAATGAACTTTCATTTTTGTACTTTATGACTCAACATCCTTTAAGTGTGATAAATTAGTCCCTAACAAATTTAAATGTATACAAAATTAGTCTCTCCAATAATAATAATGAGTGTCAAAATTTTCATGCATAAAGATTTTTTAGGGACTCATTGATCATAGTGCAGTGTAGGAAACCTAATTGTCACAAAGTGTAAAGGTGGAGGATTAATTTGGTACTTCCCTCTTATTATATCTATTATGATTATGTTAATTTTAAGTTTTTTTTAATTTATAATTTTCCAAAATATTAAAATTTTTAATTATAGCCTATTAATAATTTGTTAAATATATATTATATTAATACATATTATATTAAATAAAATTTTTTAATATATATTACTTGTCAATATATGAAATATATATGAAATATTGGTAAAAATTATAAATATACTAAAACAAGTATATAAAATACGAATTGATCGATATAATTATATAATAAATATGATTTTAAATATATAAATATATAATATAATTATATGTTGTTATATTTTTATGTAAATTTATTTATATTATATGTTTCTTATAGGATAAATTTAAATATAATATATATTCAATTAGTATATTTAATTTATATTTTAAATTATTTAGTAACTGATTTATTGAATTTTTTAAATTATTCAATTACGAATGTATATTGACCGATATTAATATGATAATACTTATGATATTAAATATATAAATATCTAATATATATTTATTGTTTTATTTTTATTTAAATATGTATATTTTATATGTTTATTATATTATGTTATATGTTTCTTATATGGTAAATTTATATATATATATATATATATATATATTATCCAATTAACGTAGTCAGTTCATATTAACTATTATTTAGTTACTAATTTAATGAATGCATTGTTATATATTTTGTTCATGATCTATTATGGAATATTATATTGTTATTGATTATATTAGTCATTGAATGATTGATTTATTATTAATTTTTCACATTACTTTACAAAACTAATTTAATTATGTTATATTGTAATATGTATTTAATTTTATTTATTTATTTAAATAATATTGATATCGAATTTAATTACTATGATTTTAATAATTTAATATAATAAATAAATAATTTATTAAGTATGTGTCATTATTATACACATTATTACCTTATATATTATTTTTATATAGACGGAAATACGCAATTGAACTTTCACTTTTCCACTTTGCAACTCTCTCATAATTTAATTGTGACAAATTAATCCTTTACAAATTCAACTATGTACAAAATTAGTTCATTCAATTGTAGTAATGAGTGATAAATTTTTCATTAAAAAAGATTTTTAAGGGACTACTTTGTCACAGTGCATTGTGAGAGAACTAATTATCACAAAGTGTAAAGGTGGAGGACCAATTTGGTACTTCTCACTTATTATATGTATTATGATTGTCATAACCGACCTTTCGGCGAGAAGAATAAAAAGTGATGAAAATTGATTCCCAAAATGAATCTTAAAAATCAATTTATTGGAGTCGTCACTAAAATTTTTAATGGAAAACCAATTTTTTTTAAAAAAGAAAAAGGCAAAATGGTTTGCTAAATCAGATATGAGTTCGAGAGTCTATTTGAGCGTGGGGAAGGTGTTAGGCACCCCACAACACCTGCCTATAAGAACGGTTACCTTAAATTAGTCATATGAGATAAAATATGACATTTAATTTATCTCAATTACCCGTTATTGACATGCATGCTTGTTTAATAAAGAAGACAAAAACAATAATAATGAAAGCAAACAAATAGATATTTACAAAGGGTGGACTTGACTTAGGATGAAAGCTTAGGGCCTACGTACTTTATAATAGGGATTAAAGTCTATGTAGTTTAACCAAAATGATGTATCTGTTAGTTGGTGATTTTTAATTTTTGTGATAAAAACAGGAGAGTTCAAATTAAACAAATTTTCATAAACAAAATAAGATTAGAATTTGGATTTGTGTGTTTTAATTTACAACAACCTAATTTAATCTAGCACTCTTGATCTGTTCATTTTTCCTTTTTAATTTTTGTCTATTTTTGGAATTTTAACATTTATTTTGAAATTTAGATGAAATGATAATGGGAAAGATTTTAGGATTTTTAGGAGTTTATATTGTTTGGAATGGAAAATATTTTTGGAATTTTGAATTTATTTATCCTTGGATTTTCAAAATTGGAATTTATTGTGAAATTATGACGAAAATAAAACCAATTTTTGTATTTTTGGATTTATAAATTTTTTGGATTTTTGTTTTAATTTTGAAGGTGGGATTGAAATTTTGTTTTAGGATTTTCTATTTATTTATGATTCTTATATTTTTTGAAATTATAATTTATTTTAAACTTAAGGTAAAATTATAATGGAAAAACAATAACTTAAGGTAAAATTATAATGGAAAAATAATTTTAGGATTTTTGAATTTATGATTTTTTGGATTTTTGGATTTTTGTTTTAATTTTGAAAATGGGATTTTAATGTAGAAATCACTTTTAGGACTATAAATGACAGGTAGAATAAACACTTTTTTTATTATTATTATTTTGGAAATTTTCTCACTTTATACTTTGAAAATAGATATTGACTTTCAAAACCAGAGTCTTATGCGAGCACTACTAGTTAACTTTTGAGTGCCTGAGGAGACGAGTAGTCTCATGCGGGAACCCAAAATATGGAAAAAAATATTTGGGATTTCTTAGGATTTTTATTTTTATATATTCTTAAGGGTTTTGAAATTAGAATTCTTTTAGTTTTTTTCTTTAACAAAATCGATTTCCTAAAGTTTACGGAGACTCAAGTCCCATGTGACACTTCCTAATTAATTAAATTTTATAAAGAGCGAACTTAATCATTTTGTAAATAAAAAGTTATTTAATTAAGATATTTATTTTTGCTTTTTTTTTTAAAAACATGTACAAATTTTCAGGGTCTAAGGAGATTAAAATCTCACACGACCTCAAGTATCGAGGGGAATAATATTTTCATACGATAATTTTTAGAACCTTACGTGTAAGGCCAAAATTAGTCTCATATTGATAAAAGAAGAAAAAAAAAATGTAAACAACTCAGAAACCAAAGTTGATGCAGGAAAGTAGAAAGGAAAACCATTGGCTTCAGCTCATCACCGTCGACAAGAATTCCCTCTCCGGTGGTATATTTCTTTCTTTTAGTTATATATAGTTTATTTGTAATATATGTGCTAGGATCTAACATGCAGAATAAAACCTTAGGGTAGATGACTCCTATTTGTATTGTCAGTTCTTGGCTTCTCCTATAGTGTATCTGTTTGACAAATGAGGGTTGTATACTCTCCTCACACACTAAACACGTTAACATATTACCCACACACTTTTTTGGGCTCTTTACCTAGGTCCTCGTTTGCCTTAGGTTAGTAGAGGTTTAAATTGGTTTTCCAGTAAAGCTTCTCAGTTCTAGAGATTACCATGAAGACCTCACTCAAGTTGTACCTTGTTATATGGATTTGACTGGAGTGAGATTCTGTCCTATTTTAGTCTAATTTACGTTGCGGGATCCTCATTCTTTTGAGTGGAGGCAATTTGGGAACCAGTAATCCTCTAAAATGTTAAACTCACCCTCAGAACCGTGCACATTAATAGACCGAACTTAATAGACAACCTTCCTAGAGCCTGCCATCTTTAGGGTTGACCCAAGTTAGGACACCAAAGGAGCATATTTCACTCTCATCTTGTATGTTGTCACATCATAGAATAATTACATGTTGGTTTGAAAATTTTATGTGGTTTTAATCGTCATAATTCTCCATTCAATACATCATTAGCTAAACGAAATAAGCTAAAAATTGAAGGCTTCTTTCTCATGGGGAGTTTGGCCTAATGGTGAATCAATGGGGTTGGGAACCATTGGAAATCAATAACTTTCGCGAAAACAATATATCAATGGGTTATCTGGTTCACTTATTTAAGCTTCGCCCATGTGAGGCCCCCCCTCCTTGGGTTGGGAGCTACATCTGTTATTCCCAATGAATCAATAAGGTTCTTAGTATTTATTGATTAAAGAAGTTATGCGCACATTTCGTTTTGTTTCTAACCAATGGACTTGTTACAGCACGAATTGTTATTTTCATCGATTGGCATAAAGATCTGATAGAATTGTCGGAGACCACACAACCTCAAGACCCAAACTCAACAGAGATAGTCTTGACTGAGAGGAGAGTTAAAGCGAAGGTAGAATTTGAATTAGTTGAGAGTTTAATCATTATGAGCAGGAAACTCAGAGAGGAACAACTCCGTCATTTTCAAAAAGATTATGAGGATATCTTGGATTTATTATTAGTCTCTATCTAGCTCAATGCAATTGTGACCCTAGCACAACATTGGGATAATTCATTGAGATGCTTCACGTTTCTAACCTTCCAGCTTGCGCCCACGTTAGAAGAATATGGGGGTTGATGAAAATGCCAGTTACTAAAGACACCCCTGTCTACTTGCACCTTGGACACCTCCCTTTGAAACGTGTTTTAGCCCAAACTCTAGGGGAAGAACCTACACAAATACAGTTATGCCGCTCTGGGGTAACAGAAACTTATCCAGAAAATATCTAGAGAAAAGGGTTGGAAACATTAACTAAGCTCATTGGGTTGTTTTCATAAGAGTTCTTGCTCTGGCCGTATATGGATTAGTATTATTCCCATCGGCAGTTGGAGTAGTTGATCTGCTAGCAGCAAGTGTCCTGTGGATGGTAGAGAACCACCGCGTGAATCCAGTACCAGCGCTTCTAGCATAAACATTTTTGACATTAAGTTTCTGCCATTGAGAAAAGAAAAGATAGTGGAGGTGTTGTTTGCCATTGTTGAATATATGGTGGGTTAATCATATTTATGGTAGGAAATATTAGCTCAATATGAGATTTGACACCATTCATCACCCAATCCGAGATTATCCACTTCGCGAAAGATCAACTCTACTACAAGCAAAAATGAATCGCGATTTAGTGGATCGAAAAGATAGAAGAACTTAAAGATACCACCATTTGGTGGAAGCTCGCTTGGTGGGAAAATGAAGATATCATTTATTGTTGCAGAAATTTCCCTAATGTTGCCCTTATAGGTGCCCAAGGGTGCATTAATTATATCCCTCCAGTCGTGCATTGCCAATTTGCATATGAACATGACATCTCATTTGTAGAGGCTGTATAGAGAGTCAGTTTCTACTACCGTAATCCACTGAAAGTGGAAATGATCCATGAGATAAAGGATGCATAGAGCCAAGTGGTGTGTAAAGGAAGGTTCGAGTTAGGGAAGCGTGCTATGACAACTACGAAAAGATATAAGGCTTGGCTCAAAGAGAGGACCGGTGCAACTTGTTCACCCCTCGAACCTCGCAACCCCCTATTGAGTAATAACTTACAGGAGGTTAATGAATATCTAGCCAAGCAATTAGAAAGTAAAAAGGCTGAGTTGCAAAATCTGGAGGAACTAAGCAAAAGACACTTGGAAAGCTTAGCCAAGTTCCAAGAAGACGAGAGAGCAAAAAGGAGAAAGGAGGTAGGGACTAATATCGAGCTAAAAAGATTGAAGGAGGAAAACGACAAGCTAAAAGATATTGTGTGGAAGATTCAAAAATGGGCTGAAGAAAGTAACAAAAAGGCCCACAATCATCGAACTCGATTGTTAAAGGCCATTAAAGAAAAGGATGCTATGATGAGGCAGGTGGAAGAACTCAAGTCTTCTAATAACCTCCAACGAGAAATTAATATGCTCACCAAGCGGCTAGAAGAAAAAATGAGGGAGGTGACCAGTGTTAAGAGTAATAATGCGATAACAGTACAAAACCTAATTGAACAGCTCAACCATCAAGATGAAAAGGCTCGATTGTGGGAAGCTTGCCATGAAGACCAAGTGCAAAGAAAAAAATGTGGCTAGAGCGTTTCAAAAGGATGATCCTATTTGCCAACAATTTCATTCCTGAATTTAATTATGCGTATAGACAAGCTGAAGGGCACGCCATCCCTGCAAAGACTCCTCCAACTATAGCTGAATTCTTCACCTTGTGTCATAACCTTATTTATGGAAGATCTGAAGATGTTGATGAAATTTTAGATGATTGAGAAATGGAGACAACTTCAATATTTTGTAATGTGAACTCATAGGATGTGTCACTATTATTGTATAATCTCAAATTAAATGATGTCATCAAACATTTTGTTCTTAGTAAAATGCATGGTCTCTTCTGGTTATCAAGTACGTCCATTATTACATATGTGGAATGTCGGAATCATGCAATGGATAAATAGATTGTGTGGTGCAAAACAAACTAGCGCATGTGGACAATAAATGTCTATTGTGTTAGCCATTAACCTTGATTCATTGGGTGATACAATACGTATCCTTATAGATTCAAGGGTCCGAGGTTCTTATGCCCTTTATGCCAAATTGACAAACTAACAAATCGAAAATCTAAGTAACTGCTTTATTATTAAGTTGTGTTATTTCTTTTTTTCAAAACACGTAGGAAGCCAACATTGCCCGAGGGAGAAAGAATCTGTCTAACCAAGTTCAGTTGTCAAGCCGAACATATCTGACCCGGGCACGTGTCAGAGCCATGTTTGCCAAAAACAACCAATCAGAGTCTGAACAACGGTTAGAAGCCGAAGTGGGAACCTTGAAGCATCAAATGGAGACTATCCAGTCTTAAATGTTAGAAATGATGAAGTTATTGCAGCATATGAGCTCAAGTATGGCTGCTAATAAATGTTTCACCAAATGTCACTAACACTGTGAATGCGGACCATAGGGTCCTTAATACAAGTGTTAAGATACTAGGAGTAATTTCGGGTAGTCCCTCCACCACAGGAGCACTAGAACCAACACAAAGGCTTGCAGCAGTAAGTCAACCACCAAATCCCTTGACTTTAAGGGGTGGAAGGACAAGGGTATCAGGATTGGAATTAGGGGCATTTTCACCTATGATCTCCGAGGAGGAGAACTGGCTGTCGTGTTCATCAGTCCTACTCTGCCCGCTGCCAATACTTGCCTCAAGGTAAAAGAGGACAATGAGAATAAGGACTGGGAAGAAGATATAGCTGAGGTCAAGGACAAGTTGCGAGCTTTACAAGGGCCAGCTAATTGAAAGTCTGTTGAATTGGAAGAGCTATGTTTAGCCCCAAAGGTGTCAATCCCTAAAATGTTCAAAGTGCCTGAATTCACCAAGAATGATGGTAGTATTGCACCACTATCATCTAAAGTTGTATTGCACCAAAATGTCGGTATGGTCTGGGGATGAAAGGTTCCTCATAAATTTTTTCGACGAAAGCCTGACCGGTGCATCGTTGCACTAGTTCATGAAACTAGATCACTCTAAACTAAGGAAGTGGAATCTTACTGACATATGCATGAGGCAATATAAGTTCAATTTGGATACAACTCCCTCATGAGAACACTTAAAGGGATTGAAGAAGAAAGAAATGGAGACCTTTAAAGAATACGCCTAAAGGTGGAGAGCCACAGCAGCTGAGGTCTACCCACCACTTCTGGACTTGGAATTATGTTCCTATTTTATTCGCATCTTGGGAGACCCGTATCAAAAAATCAGGCTAGGAACCCAAGTGAATGAACTTGCTGACCTTATCCAGGTTGGGGAAAGAATAGATGCTAATATATGCGATGGATTATTTGAAGGTATATCCGCAGAAACCAGGAGGCCTATAAGTAATCGGAAGAAGGAAGGGGATGTCAGTTATGTCCATGCTACTGGCACCCTTGCCCCATACATAATTAATATCCCCATGCACCATTTCACAACCAAAACCCAGCCATGTCCTACCAGTTGTGAGGTCCAGTGATGAGTAGTCATATGAGCTACCCAACACCGTCACTATCCCATCTTGGACCGCAACAAATGATGACCAAAAGTAGAGGGTTTAGGCCTATGCAACAGTCTTGCAATGATAGGCTGTTACCCAATTTCTATGTCAGTCAATTTGAACTCTTTCACAACCTGGTGGTGAAAAAACCTATGGGCCCTAAGCCTGTTAAGCCACTATTTCCTGGGTGGTATGATTCCAACGCTACTTGTGAGTATCATATGGGAGCTGGCATAACATTGACAAGTGTGATGCCTTTAGGAGGCACATTTTGCCATTATTAGATAATAATCATATTGACATAAAGACGGGTAATGATCCCAATATTATCACCAACCTCTTTCCAAATCATGACAAAGGGAAGCAAGTGTCCATGATAGATGGCAAAGGGTTCACCTTGAAAAACTTGAAGGATGTGTCGTGCACCATGTGGCAGTTTTATGAAAGCCTGAAGGACACTGACTATATATCTCCACTCAAGATGAGTAGTAGAACATGCCTAAAAGGTTACTGAACAGTTACTTTAAGTTTCATGAAGGAGAAGTGGGTCATGACATTGAGGATTGTGAGTAGTTTAAGAAATTAGCATAGAGAATGAACACATGGAGTTCTGACCATCGAGGGGACTTAGGAACCCACCGAGGGAGATGTGTGTGTTACAAAGAAAGATGGTTCCAGGACCAAGGGATTGTCTGACCCCACGAAGCCTAGGAGCTCTTTCCTAGTAGTTAGTAACCCAGGGCAACTGTGACTCATGAGGTACAACGAAAGGATCCTTGCTCGTTGTACCTATATCGGTGCCTGACAAAAATCCAATTGCCATTATCCATGTGCCATCTTTATTTCTGTATCAAAGCAATCATGCGGTACCATGGAATTATGGTCTAAAGATAGAATATTCTCATGACAATGAGGTATCAGAACCTGTCACAGAAAGGGCATTCAGAAATTGTAAGGGGAATTACTTGTAATGGTCAGGTATACTCCAAGGATGTAGAAGGAACTCCAAACCTGAACCTGGAAATAAGGGAAAGCTTGAACCTAAGAGAGACCCCTAGGAAGGGAGAGCGAGAGGAAACAGAGGAGTTCTTAAAAATTATGAAGCAGAGCGAGTATGAAGTGGTTCAATCAACTGCAAAATATGCCGGCCCGAATTTCAATCTTGACCATCATAATGAATTCAAAAGCACACTGAAATATGTTACAGAGCATGTTGGATGAAACCTATGTGCATCCAGATATCACCCCAGAACGGTAGTGAACGTCATAAATGCGGTAAAAAACTCTAACTTGATCACCTTTTTTGAAGACGAGATATACCATGCACTGGCCGGAAAGCCCAAAGCCCTCCACATTACTTTGAAATGCTATAGGTATGTGATAACTAAAGTATTCATTGATGGAGGGTCAGCCCTGAATGTCCTTATCCACCTTAGGGTTTAGGGCAATTACCGGCCGAGAATTCATGTATTAAGTATAATGACATGGTAGTGAGGGCCTTCGATGGAACAAGGAGGAAAGTAATTGGAAAGATTGAGCTCCCCTTGGAAATTGGTCCGAATCTATTTACCGTCAAGTTCTAGGTCATGGACATCGACGTGGCATACATGATACTCCTGGGAAGACCCTAGATTCATGCGGCTGGTACAGTCCCATCAACAGTGTATCAAAGGATCAAGTACATTGATGAAGGCAGACTTATTACAATAAAAGGTGAAGAGGAGATGATCATTAGCAAGCTGAGCATGGTGTCCAACATTGAGAATGCCAAACAAGTCGTAGATAGTTCCTACCAGAGTCTGGAGGTGTTAGAAGTTGGGAAATCTACAAAAGGCACCAACCAAAACCCATTGGGACTTGGGGAGTCTTCCAAGGACGTCAACCAAGTAGTGGCCAAGATCATGAGGAATAGTGGATATCAAAAAGGAAAAGGATTGGGTGCAAAGTTGCAAGACATAGAAGAACCAGTTGAGTTGCCTAAAAATCTGGGACGACAAGGGTTAGGATACGAGTTGTCTATGGAGACTCACAAGGCACGATGGAAGGAGGGTAAGCCAAGAGGAAAAGCGGAAATACCCTTCATCCGAGAAACATTTCCTGTTTCTGCTGAAATAATGCACCCAAGTGACCCAGTCGTAATGGCGAGTGAAGAATAAGGAGAACACAAGAAAGCCATGTGGATCCAGCTGGGCCCGCTAGGAAAAGTACTTAACAAATGGGAATCTGAAATGTTATCAGATGTCATTTCATTAGAGTAATATTTTGAATATCATTTTAAGAGTTTTGTAATAGCTAACAATTTGAACCTTGTTTTGAATATGGAATGAATGCAGTAATTTTAATTTTTTCGTCCAAAATATTGTCTTTTCGTATTTATTCTTGCCTTCTCTACCTAATTTCCAGGGAGTTTGAATCCTTGGAACTCTTGTCTAAAGTAGAACCACCAGGGCACTGTTTGAATGAGTTGCATGTTGTCACAACTATGAATGATTAAGAAATTGAAGATAGTGATGATATATCCTGAACCTTTGCTAAAATAATAGAATCTTCGGAAAAGGTTATCACTCTGCATGTAGAAGTCACTGAAGTGATTAATATGGGGACTGAGGATGATAAAAAGTAGTTAAAAATAGTTGATAACCCAGAAAGGGAAGAAATAATTAATCTGTTTAGAGAATATATGAATGTGTTTGTTTGGTCCTATCAAGATATGCCAGGGATAGATCCTGAAATTGCTGCCCATAAGATACCCTTGTACCTTATTGTGGGACCCAGCAAACAAAAGTTAAAGAAGGATGAGCCCGGAGATGTCCCTCAAAATCAAGAAGCAAGTAATGAAGCAATGGGATGCTAGTTTCCTAGAAGTTGCTAAATACCCCCAATGGGTCGTGAACATAGTACCCGTGCCAAAGAAAGATGGGTGTGTCAGAATGTGCGTCGATTATTGAGACTTAAACCGGGCTAGCCCGAAAGATGACTTTCCTTTACCTTACATTGATGTTTCAGTCGATAATACAGCAAAAAACTTCAGGTATTCCTTCATGGATGGGTACTCTAGCTATAATCAAATCCCTATGCACCCCGATAATAGAGAAAAAACCAACTTCATCACTCGACGGAGAACCTTCTGCCACAAAGTAATGCCCTTTGGGCTTAAAAATGCTGGGGCTAGCTATCAACGTGCAATGGTAGTCTTGTGCCATAACCTGATGCATATAGGAATAGAGGTATATGTGGATCACATGGTCACTAAATCAGCTGAAGGGGAAAGCCAGTAAGTACAAACTCCGGAAGTACAAACTCCGATTGAATCCCAGTAAGTGCGTATTTGGGGCCACATCAAGAAAGCTTTTGGTATTCATCATCAGTAAATAGGGAATAGAAGTGGACCTCGATAAAATTAAGGAAATTTGTGACATGCCACCACCTAATACAGAAATAGAAGTTCGAGGGTTCTTGGGGCATTTGAATTACATAGCTAGGTTCATTGCAAACCTAACTACCACTTGCGAACCAAATTCAAATTATTACTCAAGAGCCAACAAGGAGAATGGGATGAGACTTGCCAGCAAGCATTTGACAGGATAAAAGAATACCTCTTGAATCCCTCTGTCTTGGTGCCACCTATGCCAGGGCGGTCCCTTATCCTTTATCTGATAATCTGATTGGGGTACATGTTATACCATGTCACATGGTTGATCTCCAAGGTGGATCCAATCAAATACATTTTTGAAAGTCCTCATGTCCCAGAAAGAGTTTCAAAGTGGCAAGTAATACTCTTGAAATACAATGTGATGAATACCAACTATTAGACTTTTAGTTCCTGGATGAGGATATTCTGACGATTGAGGAAGAGGAGGTCAAGTGGACAATGTATTTTGATGGGGCAGCCAATTTGCACAGGAGTAGATTAGGAGCAGTGATAACATCACCTGAAGGTAAACAATATCCAGTGGCAGTCAAGCTCAGTTTCGACTGCACAAATAATGTGGTGGAATATGAGACTTGTGTCAACGGCTTACAAGCAGCCTTAGCGTTAGGTGTCAAAGATCTTGATGTGTTTGGAGATCCAACCCTTGTAATTTATCAAGTAAAGGGAGAATGGCAAACCAAAGATCCCAAACTGATCCCATACCAAAAGTACCTAATGGAATTGATGTCAAAGTTTGAGGAGATAAACTTTATACATCTGACTCGTGATAAAATCAGTTTGCTGATGCGTTGGTTACCCTCGCCATAATGATCAAGTTAGACTATGGAGTCAATGTGCTGCCAATACAGGTTGAGACCTGTGACACCCCAGCTTATAGCCTAAATGTGGAGGAAGAAAGCAATGGGCAACCGTGGTTCCATGACATAAAAGACTAGGTCCAGAGTCAATTATATCCAACTGGGGCATTTGAGAATGACCAAAAGACTATTTGTTGATTGGCGATGAATTTCTTCCTTAGTGGAAAAGTGTTGTATAAAAGGTCATGAGATAGTATGTTTCTCAGATGCGTGGACGCATTAGAAGCACGAGGAATAATGACAGAAATCCATGAGGGGACATGCAGGACTCATACTAATGGTGATACAAACCCTAACAAACAATGCCGTAAGACCCATGATCAATACTTTGGAATCAACTTGAGTCCCCAATAGAGAATTGAAACAAAACAAAAGAAAAGAAATTGACCCTGTAGTTATAAGGAGCTAGAAACTAATTTCATAGAGGGTTGGAGATTGCAAGAACCCTTGTAATCCCCAGGGAGCCCCAGGAGAGAGCCAAGAAGGAGAGATTTTTCACCAATTGTATTCTGATGCCAACATCCCTTCCAGCAGAAGCTAAAACCCTTTATATAAGGATTCTCATCCTAAGAAACCCTAATTTCAGAAGTACCCCTTGGGCCTTCAGCAAAAAGAGTTTCAGAGGCCCAAAATCTACTAAAACAACCAAAACAAAAGCCTAACATGTAACCAAATATATATCAGGTTCAAAACTATCTAAATAAGATCCAAGACACTTATTACAACAATAAATCACAAGATAGCTTAACCCAAAGTAATTAGGCCTTCATTTGGTTGGACTTGAATAATATTGATGATTTGGGTTTCTCTTTCTCAGCCCAACTCTTCCAACTGGATCTCCTCCACTTGTAAATGGCCCATTAGGCCTTGGATGACTTTCTGAAGTTTCTTAGCCTGAGCTCTTGTTATAGGACCGGTTGGCACATGAAAATCGTTGCTTTGTATCTCTTCTCCATTAGATAGCTCATGTCCATGCGCTTCCTCATCAAACGACCATACCATGACAAGATAGATTCAAAGGTGTGGATACCCTAGCTAACCATGAAGAAAGACTGCATTAATTACTTGAGGAGATGTCATAAGTGTTAGATATAGGCCAATAGGATCAACGTTACACCGCAATCCCTACACAACCTGGGGGCACCTTGGCCATTCTCGATGTGGGGAATCGATGTGATCGGTCCCATCAATTCAAAGGCTTCTAATGGACACTGATTCATTTTGGTAGCCATCGATTACTTCACAAAATGAATAGAGGCATGTTCGTTCACGAATATTAGCCAAAGGGTCTTCCTCTGATTTTTGAAATTGAACATCATATGTCGATATGGTATATTGGAAAAGATCATCACTGATAATGCTCCCAACCTGAATGGAGTTGACATTAAGAAGTTATGCGAACAATCTAAGATTAAGCATCACAATTCCGCACCCTATCAGCTACAAATGACCACAGTCGAGGCAACAAATAAGAATCTCACAAAGATCATCAGCAAGATGACTGATACAAACCCCAGTGAACAATGCAGCTGTCGTTGTCTCATGGTGAACTCTTTGTTGTTGTTGTCTTGCTCTTTCTCGGCTTCCTCCTCTCATCATGCTTATACTAACAGCTGAGGCTATCTCATCTTGATAGTCACCATCTCCTTCAAATTCATCTTCTTTGGAATGATATGGTGCATGCAATGGTCTTTGATTGTTACTTCTTCGAGGTGGATGATGTGTGGTTTGTCCTCTTTCTACACTCTCAAGACGGCCATCAATTCTTTCCATCCAGTCAGCCAATTGCTCCATCACAAAATTCATGCTTGTGATGGTTTGTTGTATAGCTTGGAGTGTCAATGGATTCTCGGAATTATTTCCTTCATTACTTGAGCTTTGTCGGCCTTTCATGACTGATCTGCAATACTTGTTAATAATAATAATAACAATAATGATAAGGTAGGACCTCACAATTCACTCCTTAAGTGTTTACACTCTGAAATAATGAATCTCTCAGCACTCGTGTTTATATATTTCTTGCTGGCTTTTCTTGAAGTAAACTCTCTATGCCTTTTACCACTCTTCGTTTCTCCTATAAGAGTTCTAATGGGGATACTCAGTGAAATACCAGATATGCTCTTACTCACACCAACCACAAGTAAGAAATTGACTCCTAGAACATAAGAAGAATTGGGGTTGAAACACCATTTAGAGAGTAAGGAAATGAACCAAAAATAATGCCAATACAGGATAGTGGGAAGTATTAATTTGAAGAGAACATACCAAGAAAAAAGGAAAGATGAAATTAAGGCAACTCAGCAAGTTTGAGTGTCTTGGAATGAAGTGCACCAGACCAAATTCTTCTAAGCTTTAATCACCGAGGAGCCACAAGAGAGACCAAGAAAGAGAGATTTCTCACCAATTGAAATTGATGCAAAAGTTTTTTTCTTTTTTTCTTTTTCAAGAATCAGACTATGACAGTATCAGAAAATGAAGTAAGTTGAACAAGATCTGGAACAAATAACTGTAGAGGAACAAAAAGATAAACCAATAGAAGAACACTACACAAAAACAACCAATAGATAGACTCAGATTTGAACAAGATTGAAAACAAAGGAGGTTGAACAAATGCTGAGCAAAATCCAGTAGGAGAACAAAAAGCTTGGACAAGATTGAAAGCAAAACAAATAAACTGATATAGAATTTTGTTTTGTTTTGTTTTTTTTTTAAATTAACGGAAGGCTAAGGATAGGAGTAACCTGGATTGGAGCCTATTCTCTGATACCAAATGATACAAACCCCAGCAAACAATGTCGTGAGACCTGATATCAATCCTTTGGAATCAACTTGAGTCCCCAATAGAGAATTGAAACAAAACAAAAGAAAAGAGATTGACAACATAGCTATAAGGAGCTAGAAACCAACTTCATAGAGGAGGGTTGGAGATTTCAAGAACTCTTGTAATCACCAAGGAGCCCCAAGAGAGAGCCAAGAAGGAGAGATTTCTCACCAATTATATTCTGATGCCAAAATCCCTTCCAGCAGAAGCTAAAACCCTTTATATAAAGATTCTCATCCTAAGAAACCCTAATTTCGGATGTCCCCCTTGGGCCTTCAGCAAAATGAGTTTCAGAGGCCCAAAATCTACTACAACAACCAAAACAAAAGTCTAACATGTAACCAAATATATATCAGATCCAAAACTATCTAAATAAAATCCAAGACACTTATTACAACAACAAATAACAAGATAGCTTAACCTAAAGCCCAACTCCTCCAATTGGATCTCCTCTAAATGTAGATGGCCCACTAGGCCTTGGATGACTTCTTGAAGTTTCTTAGCCCGAGCTCATGTTATAGGACCGGTTGGCAAATGAAAATCCCTGCTTTGTTTATCTTCTTCGTTAGATAGCTCATGTTCATGCGCTTTCTCATCAATAACTATCACTTACAAAGATTGGCATGAGATGCTCCCGTATGCTCTCCATGGATATTGTACGACAATACAAATATTCATAGGGGCAACTCATTACTCTTTAGTATATGGCATGAGGCTGTCACCCCAGTTGAAGTTGAGATCCCTTATCTCCGAGTGTTCATAGAATCCAACCTAGAGGAAAGGGAGTGGATCAAGACGAGGTATGAACAGCTGAATATCATTAAAGAAAAGCGACTAGTAGATATGTGTCATGGCAACTATACCAGAAAAGGATGGCAAGGGCTTTCAATCAAAAGTTTCATCCTAGGGAATTCAAACCAGGGGAGTTGGTTATGAAAAAAATCCTCCCAAATCAGGAGGATAATATAGGCAAATGAGGTACTTCATATGAGGGTCCATATGTGGTGGTACGAGCATTCTCTGGAGGTCATCTCCTACATGGATGGAATAGAGTTTGGAACACCAGTTGACTCAGATGCAGTGAAAAAAATACTTTGCTTAAAAAAGAAAATGATGGAGAAAAAGAAAAGAAGAAAGAAAGAAAATTTTACAATTGAGGCCCATTAAGTCGAAAACCTGGAAAGGCGGGTTAAGCAAAAGTTAGGGCAATAGATAATGAATGAAGCGGGGGCACACAAGGACCAAATCACCTACTTCGAAGGATCCTTTGAGGTGTCTTCATCGATCAGTTTCAAAATATGTGTATCCGAGGCAACACCAGGCGCAAACGACCAGTGCCATCTGAAACTGAAAGTCAAAGACATTCTAGTTGCTATTTTTGCTCTCCTTTTCATTTATATCCATTACCTACTTTCCTTAGAACCATGTGATCTATCTTCAAAATAAAGCCGCTTACTCGTTTAATAGATTTGCTTCTTATTACTCTTCTTCCTTCTATATAACCGTATTGCCTTTATAATTGCTCCATTCATATGCAAAATAAATATTCAAGTGAATAATGACATTCAAGCTTCCACACAATATGATTTTCTTTTCAACTAGCATAAACTATAACCTAATATGTTACCCCTCCAGTTTCCAAAGTAAAAGGTCAGGTCTATGCTCACGTAGTGTTCTCTTATTTCTAATGCACAGGGTATAGACATCATTTTTGGAATATATCAAGGTGAACGAAAATTTCATTCTCCTTCAAAAACCTGCATATCTCATGCATACATGACTCATCACATCCATCCTATATCTCGCTGTGCATCCACCACACGTGCAGAATTGATGTTTTAAAGAAAAAAAAAATATGCATCATGCATTTAGTGCATGAACATGTGTTATATCACATCTTACGGATGACCAAGAGTCACACCCCTCCTCGGCATGAGCATTTTTATTGTTCAAGAAAAATCATCCTGAAAGTTCACAGGATAGCAATTCAAATGTAGGGGACAAAAATTTTGCAGAATTTGGATATATTCAATTCCGAGAACACTATAGTCGTAAAGATAATAAGCTCAGCAAACAGATGAATCTGCAACAGTCTAAGCATCGTATACATCTCACATTGGTACATGCATTGTGCTGTGTGATAGCATATTCCATGCAAGGTGAATACCTCTTTTCAAATCAATGCAAAGTCCTACATTGTGTCTAGATAATTTACATTTTCTATAGAAGTCCTGCATTGTGTTCAGACAATTTATATTTTCCACCAAAGTCTTGAATCGTATCTAGACAATTTACACTTTCTATAAAAATCCTATATCATGTCTAGGCAATTTATATTTTTTACAAAAGTCCTACATCGTGTCCAGTCAATTTCCATTTTCTACAAAAGTCTTGCATCGTGCATAGAGTTTATATTTTCTACCAAATCCTGCATCATGTCAACGCAATGTACATTTATGTTAAAAGTCCTGTATCATGTCTAGGCAATTTGCATTTCTATCGAAAGTCCTACGTTGTGCCTAGGCATTTTTTTCAAAGTCCTACATTATGTGTAGGTAATTCACTGTCCTATCTAGGCAATTTGCAGTTCTATCAGAAGTATTGCGTTTGCTTGCTCTTAAGTTAGCTCATTTCTTCAACATATTTGCTCCCCTGACTTAAGAGACAGGCAAAGAGAGGCAACTATGAACACCCCATCGAAAAAATAAAAATTAATAATTACTTAATGGATCAATTGGTTACTCCTATAACTAAATAAATGCAAATGGGTGTCACAAAATAAAATTAAATCATATATATATATATATATATGTAAAGACAAAATAATAAAACATTATGATAAAAACAATAATACAAAATCAAAACAAAAGTGCAAAAATAAATAAAGTAAAATAAAAAATGGGATAAACCAAATACAAAATCAAAATGTCAAAGATATATAACACTAAAAAAGATAAAAGAGAAAAATTCTAAATAAGTATTTGAAATAATGACATGTGAATTATCTTGCAAATTAAGAAAAAGGAAAATCAAATAGAGTAAAAAAAAATTTTTGAATTAGTCTTGATCAAAAATGGAAAAAGAAAGGTTATCTAATTAAAGTCAAAATAAAAATTCCAAAAGCAATCAAATAAAAATGCAAGCTCTCTCTCACTCACACCTCCACTCACACACTCTCACATACGCACTCTTACACACACTCACCAGGGACAAGGTGGAAAGAGGGCAGGCTGGAAGACAAAAAGACGTCCAGAGGGCAGACTGAGCAAAAGGACACGGCATGAGACAGGGGATTTGTTGCTGAACCGAGAGAGAGAGAGAGGGGAGTTTAAAAAAAAAAAGGCTGAGTGAAGAGAGAAGGGGAGGATTCTGGAGAAAGAGAAGGCTGAGTGAATGGGAGAAGAGAAAAGCATTTTGGAGAAAGAGAAGGCTGGAGAAGAAAGGCCATATCATCTCGTTTGACTAGTTCAACAAAAAAAGGGTAATCAAGATAATAGAAAGTTATATCATCTGATTTGACTAGTTAAATAGGCTTGACTCTCGAATGTCCCCGGTGGAGTCGCCAAACTGTTGTAACAACCTTTTGGCAAGAAGAAATAAAAGGTGTTTAAATTGTTTCCCAAAAACGAATCTTAAAAATCAATTTATTTGGAGTCGCCACCAAAATTTTTAATGGAAAACTTTAGAAAACTAATTTAAAATAAAAATGAAAAGGCAAATGGTCTGTGAAATCAGAGATAAGTTCAGGAGTCTATTTGAATATGAGGAAAGTATTAGGCAAACAAAAACACTCATCCATAGGGACGTTACCTTAAACTAGTCAGTTGAAATAGAATATGACCTTAATATCTTAATTACCCTTTATTAACATGCATACCTGTTAAACAACGAAGACAAAAATGACAATAATAGAAGCAAACGGATAGATATTTACAAAGGGCGGACTTGACCTAGGACGAAAGCCATGGGCCTACGTACCTCGCAATAGGGATTAAAGTCCATATAGTTTGACCAAAGTGGATGTTTGTTGGTTGATGATTTTTAATTTTTGCAGTGAGAACAGAGAGCTAAAATTATTTTAAAGAATGATTTGGCAGATTGATAACAATGAGGCTGTAATGCATTTTTCGACACAAAAAGGGTTTTTCTTAAAACTTTCATTCCTCAGGACACTTACCACTTCACTGGGAAAGGGGAAATGATAGGTAGTTCATGAAGGAATTGAGACCTTCACAACTGTCATTGGGAAAACTTTAATAACTGAAATGATCTTGCAGGCCCAGTAACCTATTTGGAAAGGTCATATCACAAGTCCTTTCATCCTTGGTTACCTAAGTTCCTTTCATGGTGATTAAGTCATATTCGTCTTAGTGTGAAGTGTGCCGAAAGGAAATCTGCCACCCTTTCTAGGAGCCTCTAGTACTTCAAAGGGAGATAGAGAGATGACCATTAGCTAGTTTTTAGATGATATTAAAATGTGGGTTCATTTTATAATTCATGTTAAAATAATGTCTAATTCGATAGCTAAATATCATGATCTAAAGAGGGTCGCCTATGTCAAATCAAAATTAGGATGTTGAACACTCCCCTTGGTGTTATTACTCCTCGTAAGGGTAAGTGACTTACATGGTTAACCACTGCGAAAGGGACAAACTGATCTTCAAAATAGCCAATGGACCATTAATTTTAATCCGATCTATGAATACCACAGGGAGCTTGTTGATCCACAGGGAGCTTGTTGATCCACTGGGGGCATGTGTTTCCACATATCCCTTAGGGAGCTTATTGATCCATAGGGGGTATGTATTGGGCAATCAATTCAGTAGGGAATGAATTCTTACATGATTGATGCCTAAGGTCTCGATCAAAGGATTAATAAGTTTTGCTAATGTGTTAGGTATAGGTATGATTATTTTAGCTTAAATGTTGTTGTCATCCCTTTGATACCGACATCTTGGAGTAGAAGAATATTCTGTATATGTTCTTTAAAAGATTTCCTTTCACCATGTTATGGCATCCATTTGAGGGCATAATAATCATTGTTTAAATTTGAGTGATATGAGTACGATTATTACATCGTTAGGCTTGGCTGTAATTCAGGAGATATACTTGACACACAGAGGGAAGGTAATAGTCAGTAGTGACATATTGTTTTCCAACCAAGTAATGCATGCATCAATTAACTAATCCCTTTCGTGTAAATAATTTTTGAAAAAGGGATTAAAATGTTATTGATGGTTTCCTTTTAACCAAGTACTCTTGAAGGCAATTGTGTTGAGAATAATGCAAGAATTTAATCCTTTAGAATTTGGGGAACTTTTACAAGTAGCAGTTGGGTATTTTGCATATTATTCCCTATTACTCACAAAGAGCCTTATTGATTCATTGGGAATAACATGTTTAACTCTCAAACCAAGGAGGTGGAAGCCCTCACGTGGGCGAGACTTAATAAAGATAAGTGAACTAGATATAATATACTATCTTCCTAAAATATCATCAATTTTTAATGGTCCATAACTCCATTGATACAATGTTAGGCCCAACTTCCCACACTGAAGAAGCCATCAATTTTAGCTCATTTTGTTTAGTTAATAAAGCATCAAATGGAGACATTGTGACAATTAAAACTATGTAAAGTTTTTTAAGAAAACATGTAACCATGCCATGAATGATGTGACATGCAAAATGATAGTGAAATATGCTCCCTTGGCGTCCTAACTTGGGTCAATCCTAAGTAAGGGAATGTTACCCTCAAGATGACTGGCTCTAGGAAATTGTCTATTGAGTTCAGTTTATTAATGTGCACGGTTTCAAGAGTGAGTCTAACATCCTAGAAGATTATTGGTTCCCATAATGCCCCTACTCAAAAAAGTGAGGATCTTGTGATATGAATTAGACTAAAAGAGGACGGAATCCCACATAAAGAGGTACAACCTGAGCGAGATTTTCATGGTAATCTCTAGAAGTGAGAAGCTTCAAGGGAAAACCACTATAAACCTCTACTAACCTAAGGCAGGCAAGGACCCGGGTAAAGAGTCCAAAAGGTATGTGAATGTGCTTAGTGTTCAAGGGGAGCATATAAACCTTTGAACCTATAGTCTACCCAACCCTCTGTCAAATAGATAAACTGCAAGATAAGCCAAAAATTTATAACACAGATAGGAGACGTCTACCCTAAAGTTTTATTCCGCATGGTGTTTACCTTATAACACCCATCCATATGGACGGTTACTTTAAACTAGTCAGTTGAAATAGAATATGACCTTAACTGTATCTCAATTATCCTTTATTGACATGTATACCCGTTAAATAGCGAAAACAATATTTACAAAGGGCAGACTTAACCCAAGACAAATGCCTAGGGCCTACATACCCCGTGATAGGGATCAAAGTCTACATAATTCGACTAAAATAACATATCAGTTGGTTGATGATTCGTAATTTTTCTAATGAAAACAGAAGAGTTCAAATTAAACAGATTCTTGTAAATAAACGAGATTGGAATTTGATTTGTATATTTTAATTTACAACAACCTGATTAATCTAGCTCTATTGACCTCTTCATTTTTTTCTCTTTTTATTTTTTTTATTTTTGGAATTTAAATGAAAAGATTAAGTGATAAGATTTTTAGGATTTTTGAGGGTTTATATTTTTTTTATTTTTTATTTTTTATTTTTTTTGGAATTGAAATGTAATTATAATGAAATGAATATTTCTGAATTTTTGAATTTATTTATTTTTAGACTTTTTAAATTAGAATTTATTGTTGAAATTGGAATAATTTTTAGGATTTTTATATTGTATTCATTTTTTTTATGATTTTTATGTATGTATTTTTTTTCCATGTGAAATTCGAATTATAATAGAAAATGCTATTATGACTTCTGAATTTATGATTTTTTGTATTTATTTTCGAAATTAGCATTCACTCTAGACTTGGAGTAAGACTAAAAAAGATATTTTTGGAACTTTTGAATTTTATGATTTTTGTATTAATTTTTTAGATTATGATTTTTTTTTGTATTAATTTTTGAGATTGAGAGTTTACTTTAGGTATAAAGTAAAATTAAAATATTTTAGAATTTTGAAATTTATGATTTTTGTATTTATTATTATTTTTTGAAATTGGAATTTATTTTAATACTTAAATTAAAATTAGAATGGGAAAATATTCTTAGGATTTTTAGTTACATAATATGTAGGACAAACCTCTCTATTTTTTATTAATTCATTCTAATATTTTTAAATGTTAATTTTTGAAACTTAAAAAGACTCAAGGTCTCACACGGTCTCTACTAATGAATCTTTGGATATCTGAGAAGACGAGTGATCTCACACAGGAACCCAAAATATGGAATAAAATATTTGGGAATTCTCGGGATTTATTTTCACATTTTTAAAGATTTTGAAATTAAAATTCTTTTAGTCTTGTTTTAATAAGATCGATTCCCTGGAGCCTACGGAGACCCAAGTCCCACATGGCACTTTTAATTAGTTAAATTTTATAAAACTCCGATCTGATCATTTTGTATATAATTTAATTAAAATATTTGTTTTTGCGTTATTATTATTTATCTATTTTTTATTTTTTATTTTTATTTTTTTAACAAGTATGTACTAATTTTTAGGGTCTAAGGAGATTAAAATCACACACGACTCCAAGAACTCGAGGTGAATAATATTCTCACACGATGATGGCAAGGTTTTAGTTTTATATATTTTTAAGAGTTCTAAATTTGGAATTATTTTAGCCTTATTTTTAAGAAGATCAATTCCCCGAAGCCTACGGAGACCCATGTCCTACATAGCACTTTTAATTAATTAAATTTTATAAAACACCAACCCAATCATTTTGTAAATAATAGAAAATATTTAGTTAAAATATTTATTTTTTCATATTATTTATTTATTTTATTATTATTATTATTATTTTAATAAGTATGTACTAATTTTCGAAGTCTAAGGAGATTAAAATATCACACGACCACAAGCACTCGAGGAGAATGATATTCTCACACGAGAATTTTCTTAAAACCTTAATCATAGAGAAACAAGATTAATCTCATGTAAAAAAAATGAAATAATAATAATAATAATCAAACACCAAACAAAAAAAAAAATGTAACGACGCCATGCGTGAGGCTGGACGTGGAGAGAAAGTGAAACATATGGTGTATGCAATGGTAGCTCACCTGGCTTCTGATCTGTGTTTCACCCCTCACCGTCGGTGCACTCCCTCTACGGCGGTCCTCCTCTTTTCCTTGCTCACTTTGGTGGTGCTACATACATTCTTTCTCTCTCTACTTCTCTCTCTCTCTTCATTTCTTCTTCCTCTGCTTACCCTGTTCATGGAGCTCGAAACAGGGCCCTCTTCCTCGCCTTCTTCAATTCTTCCTCTCTTCTTCCTCTCCTCTCGGCACTGCCGCACTGCTCTTTCTCTTCTTCTTTGTCCTCATCATCGACAACAAACAGACGGCCACAATTTGCCACTGCCCCAGAACTGCCTCCCTCCAGTTCCACATCCTCATCCTCCAAACCTCGCTCCTCCAAAGTTTCTATCACTTGGACACATTCATCGCTACTTTGGTCAAAATTCTCGGGCTTACCTGACCCAAAAGCAAAGGGCTCTATAGGCAAGGGAGCAGAAGTCTGCATTTTTTTTTTTTAGAACTTGAAAGGGCTTAAAGGAATGGTTCTCCCATTTGTCGTCGGAGATTTTGTAGAAATCGCGCTTCATTGCCGAGACTTAGAAGTGATTGAGATGTGTACCCTAGAGGAGAGCTCAGAATGCTGAACGAAGCTTGGCGTTGGAGGTGAAATTAAAGTGAAGAAAGGAAGTCCCCGTTTGTTTGAGGGAGCGCTTCCATTTCCTTCATCCAACTTCTTTTGCAGTAGCTTCAGCAGCATACTGGGAAATTTTTTGCCCTCCTTCCTTTCAGAATCTGTTCCCCCCGAAAGAAGAGAGCCCCTTGTCCTCCAAAACCTCATGGAGTGGAACCAAAAAAAACCCCATCTGAAAAGCCTCTGTCCCTTTTTTGGCAAGATCGCAGATAGCCTCCTTTTTCAAGCTTTTTTTGCAACCTACAGGTTTCAGTTTTTCTCGTCTCATGACAGTGGAGCAGTAGGAGCAGAGGGTATCTTTTCTTTTTCTGATTTTCATTACCATTATTATTTTTTTTATTTTTAATTTTCTATTTTTTTCTTAAATATTTTTTATTTTTATAATTTTGCTTTGATTTATTATTTTAATTGTCTCTCATTATTTATTTTTAATTTCAAATTGTCCCCACTTGAGGATGTCATTTGGGGCTTTGTCATTTTTAATTTTTCCTTTTTTCTTAATTATTAATTAATTGGTGAATCAATTAATTAAATAATTAAGTAATGAGAGTGGGCTGTTCACAATAACTTTTTTATTTACAGAATAATTAAGTTTATTCTTTATAAAATTTAATTAATTAGGAAGAGCCACGTGGGACTTGAGTCCTCGTAGACTTTTGGGAAATTGATTTTGTTAAAAATGAAAGTAAAAGAATTCTAATTCCAAAACCCTTAAGAATATATAAAAAGTAAAAATTCTGAGAAATCCCAAATATTTCTTCCATATTTTGGGTTCCCGTGTGATATAGCTCGTCTCCTCAGTTACTCAAAATATAAAGTGAAAAAAATTCCAAAATTAAAAAAAGAGAGTTTATTCTACCTGTCATTTATAGTCCTAAAAAGTGATTTGTGCATTATAATCTCATTTTTAAAATTAAAACAAAAATCTTAAAATCCAAAAAATCATAAATTCAAAAATCATAAAAATATTTTTCCATTATAATTTTACTTTAAGTTTAAAATAAATTATAATTTCAAAAATATAAGAATCATAAATAAATAGAAAATCCTAAAAAAAAAAAAATTTCAATCCCACCTTCAAAATTAAAACAAAAATCGAAAAAATATATAAATCCAAAAATACAAAAAATGGTTTTATCTTCATCCTAATTTCACAATAAATTCCAATTTTGAAAATTCAGGAATAAATAAATTCAAAAATCCAAAAAAATATTTTCCATTCCAAACAATATAAACTCCCAAAAATCCTAAAATCTTTGCTTCATTTAAATTCCAAAAATAAAGATTAAAATTCTAAAACTAAACAAAAATTAAAAAGAAGAAAAATGAAGAGATCAAGGGAGTTAGATTCATCAGGTTGTTTTAAATTAAAACACATAAATCCAATTCCAATCTTGTTTTGTTTATGAGCTCTTCTATTTTCACCGCAAAAATTAAAAATATCAACCAACAAACACGTCATTTTGGTCGAATTACGTGGACTTTGATCCTTATCATGGGGTACATAGACCCTAGGCTCTCATCCTAGGTCAAGTTCATCATTTGAAAATATCTATTTGTTTACTTTCATTATTGTTGATTTTGTGTTCTCTGTTTAACGAGTATGCATGTCAATAAAGGATAATTGAGATAAATTCAATGTCATATTCTATCTCATTTAACTAATTTAAGGTAAACAGTACTCATGGACGAGTATTGTGGGGTGCCTAACACCTTCCTCACACTCAAATAAACTCCCAAACCGATATTTATTCTCGCAGACCATTGTGTCTTTTTCTTTTTATTTTAATTTGGTTTTCCAAAGTTTTTCATTAAAAATTTTGGTGGTGACTCCAATAAATTGATTTCAAGATTTTTTTTGGGAATCAATTTGAAACTTTTTATTTCTTCTCGCCAAAAGGTTGGTTACGACAATGATGTAGGACTTTGATAAAAATGTAAATTGTTTGAACACGATGCAGGGTTTTTGAGGAAAAGTAAATTGCCTGGACATGATGCAGGATTTTTGAGGAAAAGTAAATTGCCTATACATGATGCAAGACTTTTAATAGAAATGTAAATTGTCTGGATACGATGCAGAACTTTGATAGAAATGTAAATTACCTGACACAATGTAGGACTTTTAAGGAAAAGTAAATTTTTTGGACACAATGCAGAACTTTGGAAGGGGTGCTTGGACATGATGCAGGATTTTTAAACAAAAATGTAAATTGCCTGAACACGATTCAGGACATTAACAGAAATGTAAATTGCCTAGACACGATGCAAGACTTTGATAGGAATGGTAAATTGTTTGGACACAATGCAGGACTTTGTAAGGGGTGTCTAGATATGATGCAAGACTTTTTTTAGGGAAAAGTAAATTGCCTGGACATGATGCAGGACTTTTAAGAAAAAGTAAATTGTTTGGACATGATGCAGGGCTTTTAAAGGAAAAGTAAATTGCCTGAACATTATGTAGGACTTTGGAAGGGATGCCTAGACATGTTGTAAGACTTTGTGGAAAAGTAAATTGCCTGGACATGATATAGAACTTTTGAGGAAAAGTAAATTACCTGGACATGATGCAAGACTTTTGAAGCGGTGCTTGGACACAATGCAAGACTTTAAATAAGGTTCCTAGACACAATGTAGGACTTAAACAAAAATGTAAATTGCCTGGATATAATGTAGGACTTTAAAAGGGTTTTATGCTACATGAGAATGTGATTTCGCGTGGCTTGTGCTTTGGTGACTATGCAATTTGATGCATGTCCTCTCATAGGAAGCATGATGCAAATGCCTGATTTTTTTTGAAAATTTAGATCTTCAATGCATGGTTTATGAAATAACGGAGTGCAATGTATGTACAAATTCTGAATGCATGATTTATATGTAGAACACAATTTCTTTTTAGTAATACATGATTATGTGAAATGTGGTGTGCATGCAAAGTGGAAAATTGTTCCTTTTATGACATATTAAAATTGTTAAGGAGAAGAAAAGAGCATCTTGTTCATTTTTATTTTGAATCATATTTTGAGAATGTGGGGAAGCAATGTGAATACATGTTGCTTGGACACCCTTAAAATTTGTAAATAATTCCCTTGGTCACCTATATATGGGAGAATTCCATTTGCCTATCCCTTATTTGCCCCAATCCAAAGATTCATGGTCTTGATAGCTACGGAAGTTGTACTTTTTATCACAGAGGATGGATTTTGAACAAGTCTTAGCATGACAGGGTTTAAATGGAAACATCCCAAACTTAAAACTTCAAATTTGACCAAAGTGTCATGTTCAGTTCGGATTGCCTTGGACATGATCAACAGAAAAAAAAAAAAAAAGTGTCATGAATTGATTTAACAACTCAATACAATCATAGGAGTGTAAGGCTACATGTCCTTGAAAGAGGCAGGTTGCCCCACTTTGAAGGGACATCAAATAGAATGTGCAGATAGACTTAATGATTTTGGTATATTGATGCCAAAGGGGATGTATGAAACCAGGAGAGGTCCTAGTTCCAATCCAGATGTATGGTGGGCACAGTTTGGATGAAAAGATTGATTTGACAAGCAACAGATTACCCCAATTTGATGCAATTATGGGAAATGATGAAGCACAAGAGCTCGCCTAATGAATCAAGGCAAGCAGTGGAAATGATACATTAATAAAAGATATCTTAGTACAATGCATGAGGCGTTCTATTTGAAAACTTTTCATTGATGAGAAAATGTTCTATTTTGAATATGGACAATTGCCCTAGTTCCTTTTTATTAATTGATTCTTGAATTTTGATTTTTGATTTTTGATTTTCTTTTTGCCCTGATACATTCTGAGTAGGCCATACCTCAACAAGGACTTTCAAAAGTTGAAAGGTGGTCATGGTAGTTGGGTTTTAGAAGTAGTATTAGGCTTAAAATCCCTTGCCCAAGTTGAAAGGTGGCCATAGTAGTTGGTTTTTAGAAATGATATTAGAGCTAAAATCCCCTACGCAGGTTGAAAGGTGGCCATGGTGGTTGGGTTTTAGAAATGGTATTAGGCTTAAAATTCCTTACCCAGGTTAAAAGGTGGCCATGGTAGTTGGTTTTTAGAAGTGGTATTAGGCTTAAAATCCCTTACCCCATGGAAAGTCTTCTCTTTTAACATGATTTTTATATCCGATATTCACTTTAACTAGAGAGGGTACTACGGGGCTGTGATGGGATTTAATGGTTGGTAATAGAGGGTTAAGAAGAAAGGATGTAATGACCCAAACGTCGATGTAAGATCTTGGCAAGACTCATTGGTTCTTCATGATTATGAAAACTTCTCTTTAAAGGTCGTACTCTTTGAAGATCTTGCACTTTTGCCCCTTCTTTTTTTTTCATTTTCTCCATTGTCGACTTTTGTGCACTTTGCTCTTTCTTCTCCTTCAAAGAGAGTCTTTTTAAAGACCAATGGTACTTTCATGTATTGGATTTCCCTCGCTTCCTGGGTAGAATTCATGTTGGGTATTTGAAAAATTTTGAAGGTTCAAAGCCAGTGGCAGTGGTTAAGCAATGTTCAGGTGAGGAAAGGAAACTGATCCTCTCTAGATATGTGAATATCAGTACAAAAACCTCCTAGAGACTACCCAACTCAAAGGTTCTCTATTACAGGTGAGAAAAACTTTCCTACTCAAGCTTAATTGGGGTGACTAGTGATAACTTTTTTGCAATTGGGAAGACAAAGAATGCTTTGTATCCTTGGCATAGCTTGTTCAAGGAACATGCGCTACCTTTGTTGATTTTTTTTTTTTTGAAAGAAACTGAGGCTTTAGGATAATGTTGCCTTCAAATTTCACCATTTCCTCATCAATTGAAAATTTTTAAAGGAATTGCTCAACTTTTGGCTTTTATGGTTCCTGATCATTAAAAATGGAACAGAATACCAAGAAGATGGAGCATTAACAACTTTAAAGAAATGAAAGGGTCCACCAAAACATATGAATATGGCATTGATAATTTAAATAAATATGGTCCAATGATGAAATTAGCTAGTACTTCATCTATACAGAATAGTATTGACCGAACAAGCATCACCTAATGAAGAAATCATATGAAATGACATTGCTGTTATCTTAAACAATCCCTTGGTCAAATAATAATTTGGTCCGTGCTATTGGCAGCTAGATGCTGTTGGAGGAAAGGTTAGCCATTGTTAGAGTCGGTCATGTGGGTATTTGGGTGGAAGGCAATCAAGGTAACCTTTGGCTTTGAAATGACAAGCTCATGGTAACTTGAGATAGATGTGGGTGCTATCAGCTTTTGGAAAGATCTAGATCCCAAAACTTAGTTGGGGTGTGATGGTGGGTGGGTATTGCTTAGCCAAAATATGAAGTGGCCCAGGAAGTTAGGGTTCAATCACATGGAATTTCATATCATCATTGGTAGCTTGATCATAACTCAAGCCAAAATTTCCATTTGCAAGTGACCAAAAGAGATCCTATTTTCCGAAATTCCTATATTTTCCATGCAAAGCATCATGAGTATGCATGAATGCAATTTCATTTTATTTTGAAAGAATGATTCAGCAAACTGATCATACTGAGGCTGTAATGCATTTTTCGACACAAAAATGGTTTTTCTTAAAACTTTCGTTCCTCAAGATGCTTACTGCTTCACTGGGAGAAGGGAAGTGACAGGTAGCTCATGAAGGAATTGGGACCTTACACAACTATCATTGAGAAAACTTTAATAGCCAAAATGATCTTGAAGGCCCGCTAACCTATTAGAAAAGGTCATATCACAAGTCCTTTCATTATTGGTTACTTCAGTTTCCTTTCATAGTGATTAAGTAATGTTGATTGGTGTGCAAATCTCCCACCCTTTCTAGGAGCCTATTACTTCCAAGGGAGATAGACAACCAGTAGCTAACTTTAGACGATATTAAAATGTGGGTTCATTTTATAATCCATGTTAAAATAAAGTCTAACTCAATAACTAAATGTCAAGATCTAAACAGGGTCGCCTTTGTCAAATCAAAATTGGGATGTTGAACATTGCCCACTGGTGTTATTACTCCTTGTAAGGGTTGGTGACTTACATGGTTAACTATTGCAAAAGGGACAAAATGACCTTCAATTAGCAAATGGACCATTAATTCTAATCTGATGTATTCCTTAGGGAGTTTGTTGATCCACAGGAGCTATGTGTTTCCACATATCCCTCAGGGAGCTTATTGATCCACAAGGGGTATGTACTAGGCAATCAATTCAGCAGGGGATGAATTCTTACACAATTGATGCCTAAAGTCTTAGTCAAAGGGCTAATAAATTTTGCTAATGTATCGGATATAGACATTATTAGTTTAGCTTAAATGTTGTAGGCATCCCTTTGGTACCAACATCTTGGAGTGGAAGAATATCCTGTATATGTTCTTTAGAAGATTTCCTTTGACAATCAAGTCAAGATAAATATGTATCTCACCTATGATTAAAGATTATTTCAAAACTTTCACCATGACATGGCATCCATTTAAGGGCATAATAATCATTGTTTACATTTGAGGGACATGAATACGATTATTACATCATTAGGCTTGACCATAATTCTTAAAAGAACTTCCTCCCTTTCAAGGGACTTGTCGCACAGAAGGAAGGTAGCAGCCACCACTTCGAGAGAAATGAGGTATCTACACAAGTAGCAGTAACATATTTATTTCCATCCAAGTAATGCATGAATCAATTAATTAATCCCTTTCATGTAAATAATGTTTGAAAAAATGATTAAAATGTTATTGATGGTTTCCTTTTAACCAGGTACTCTTGAAGGCAATTGTGTTGAGAATAATGCAAGAATCTGGTCCTTTAGAATTTGGGAACTTTTTACAAGTAGCAGTTAGATATTTTGCATATTGTTCCCTATTACTCACCAAGAGCCTTATTGATTCATTGGGAATAATAGGTTTAGCTCTCAACCCATGGAGGAGGCCCTCATGTGGGCGAGGCTTAATAAAAATAAGTGAACCAGATAACCCATTGATATATTGTTTTTACAAAACCTCATTGATTTTCAGTGGTTCACAACCCCCTTGATACACCATTAGACCAAACTTCCCACACTGGAGAAGCTTTCAATTTTAGCTCATTTCATTTAGTTAATAATGCATTGAATGGAGACATTGTGACACTTAGAACTACATAATTTTTTTTTTTAAAAAGAAAACACATAACCATGCCATGAATGATGTGACAACATGCAAAATGAGAGTGAAATATACTCCCTTGGTGTCCTAACTTGGGTCAACCCTAAGTGAGGGAATGTTACTCTAATGATGACAGGCTCTAGAAAAGTTGCCTATTGAGTTCGATCTATTAATATGCATGGTTCTGAGGGTGAGTCTAACATCTTAGAGGATTACTGGTTCCCAAATTGACCCCACCCAAAAAGAGTGAGGATCTCATGATGAGGTACAACCTGAGTGAGATTTTCATGGTAATATCTGGAAGCGAGAAACTTCACAAGAAAAGTAATATAAATCTCTACTAACTTGAGGCAAGCAAGTACCCAAGTATAGAGCCCAAAAAGTGTGAGGTAGAATGTTAATGTACTTAGTGTGTGAGGGGAGCATACAAACTTTTAAACCTATAGTTTACCAAACCCTCATCTGTCAAACAGATAAACTACAAGATAAGCCAAAAATTTATAACAAAAATTAGAGTCATCTACCCTAAGGTTTTATTCCATATATTATTTATCCTAGCACATGCATTACAAATAAAAAAACAAAATTATATGGCAAATGAGAAACTATAAGCATGTTATATGACTAAAAAGGAAGATATATACCTATGCAAATAGCAAGAATAAATTATAAATATATAGGAACATATAGGCATATCAAACAACCACATGAGATAAATAAACAAGACAACAATGAAGAAAAATAAACAATTAAAACAAACAAAACATCACAGGGGTAATTTAGATAACAGAAAGCCATATTATATCAACTGGCTAATTAAATAGGCTTGACTCTTGAATTCTTCCTAGTGGAGTCGTCAAACTCTCATAACTGACTTTTCAGTAAGAAGAATAAAAAGTGATGAAAATTGATTCCAAAATGAATCTTGAAAATTAATTTATTGGAGTTGCCACCAAAATTTTTAATGAAAAACCAATTTAAAACAAAAAGAAAAAGACATAATGGTCTGCGAAATCATAGATAAGTTCAGGAGTCTATTTGACAGTGGGGAAGATGTTAGGCACCTCACAACACTCGTTCATAAGAATGGTTACCTTAAACTAGTCAAATGAGATATAATATAACATTCAATTTATCTCAATTACCCTTTATTGACATGCATGCTTGTTCAACAGAGACAACAAAAACAACAATAATAAACAAACAAATAGATATTTACAAAGGGCGTACTTGACCTAGGATGACATATATTATTTGTTTATTATATTATGTTATCTATTTCTTATATACTTAATTTATATATATTATATATTGGAAAATTAATATAGTTAATTTATATTATTAATTTGTTAGTTGCTAGTTTAATGAATACGTTGATTTATTATTTAATTCCTTGTGTATATTTAATTGATATATTTTTTCAATTACTAATATATGAATATAAAAATAGAAATTCAATATCCAACAAAATTAAATACTCTAATATTCTCCTATTTTTAATATGGAATATTAATTATTGTTATTGAATATATTTGTTATTTAATGATTAATATATTATTTATTTTTAGCATTAATTTATCATACTAATTTAATTATGTTAAATTATAACATGTATTTAATTATTATATTTATTTAACTATTATATACATTGAATATAACTAGTAATTTAATAAATATATATTTTAATAATTTAGTATAATAAAAAATACTTTATTAAATATGTGTCATTGTTATATAGATTATTACTATATAAATATTATTATTATTATTATTATAGAGATGAAAGTATGCAAATGAACTCTCACTTTTGTACTTTGTGACTCCCCACAATTTAAGTGTGACAAATTAGTCCCATAGAAGTTGTTGTACAAAATTAGTCATTCTAATTGTAGTAATGAGTGACAAATTTTTTCATGTAAAAAGATATTTGTGGGTCTAATTTGGCATAGTGCATTGTGGGGACCTAATTGTCACAAAGTGTAAAGGTTGAGAACCAATTTGGTACTTCCTTCTTATTATATGTTTTATGATTATCTTAATTTTAAATTATTTTTAATTTAAAATTTTGCACAATGTTAAAATTTGTCACTCATTATTACAGTTAGAGGGGCTGATTTTGTATAAATTTATATTTGTAATCGACTAATTTGTCATACTTAAATTGTGGTGGAGTCACAAAGTACAAAAATGAGGGTTCATTTACATACTTTTTGTCTATATAATAATAATATCTATATAGTAATAGTCTGTATAAATTATTAAAATCTATATTTATTAAATTATTTGTTAAATTCAATGTATATAATATCCAAATTAGTATAATAATTAAATGCATATTATAATTTAACATAATTAAATTAGTATTGTAAATTAATGCTAAAAATTAATAATAAATTAATCATTCAATGACTAATATATTCCATAATAATAGTAGGAGAATATTAGAGTATTTTATTTCATTTGGATATTAAATTTCTATTTTTATATTCATATATTAGTAATTAAATTAATATATTCATTAAATATATGTTAGGAATTAAATCATAAATCAATGTATTCATTAAATAGTAACTAAATAACTAATAATATAAATTAACTATATTAATTGGATATAATATATATATATATATATATATATAAATTTACCATATAAGAAAGACATAACATAATATAATAAACATATAATATATATATATATATATATTTAAATAAAAATAAAACTGTAAATATATATTTAATATCATAAGTGTTATCATATTAATATCGATCAATATACGTTACTAATTAAATAATAAATAAATATTTTCAACAAAATGTTTACTAAATAATTAAAAATATAAATTAAATATCATAATTGAATATATATTATTTATAAATTCATCACATGAGGAACATATAATATAAATAAATTTACATAAAAATATAACAATAATTATATATTATATATTTATATATTTATTATCATGTTTATTATATAATTGTGTCGGTCAAAACGTATTTTATATATTTCTTTCAGTATATGTATAATTTTTTAATAATATTTAATATATATTACATATATTAGTAAATTATATATATATATATATATCAAATAGTTATATTTAATATAATAAGTATTAATATAATATATTTTTAACAAATTATTAATCAGCTAAAATTAATAGATTTAATATTTGGAAAATTATAAATTAAACAAATTTAAAATTAAGATAATCATAATTCATATAATTAGAGAGAAGTACCAAATTAGCCCTCCACATTTACACTCTATGACAATTGGATCCCTCACAACGCACTGACAAATTAGTCCCTAAAAAATCTTTTTACATGAAAAATTTGCCATGCATTACTATAATTAGAGGGACTAATTTGGTTCATATTTAAATTTGTGAAGGTTCATTTGCGTACTTTTGTCTATATAATAATAATATATACAATAATATTCTGTATTTAAATGATACAAATTAAATAAAGTATTTTTTATTATATTTAATTATTAAAATATATATTTATTAAATTATTTGTTATATTAGATATACATAATATTTATATTAATATAATAATTAAAAACATATTAAATAACTAATATATTCATTAAAAATAATTAATATTCCATAATAATAATAAGAGAATATCAGAGTATTTTATTTCCTCTAGATATTGAATTTCTATTTTTATATTCATATATTAGTAATTGAAAAAAATATATCAATTAAACATACATTAGGAATTAAATAATAAATCAATGTATTAATTAAATTAGTAATTAAATAATTAATAATATAAATTAACAATATTAATTGGATTTATAATATATATAAATTTACCATATAAGAAATATATAACATAATATAATATTCATATAATATATATATATATATATATTTAAATAAAAATAAAACAAAAAATTCATCTTAAATCTTTATATATTTAATATCATAAGTATTATCATGTTAATATCGGTCAATACACATTGGTAATTGAATAATAAACAAATATATTCAATAAATTAGTAACTAAATAATTAAAAGTATAAATTAAATTTTCTAATTGAATATATATTATATATCAATTTATCCTATAATAAACATATATTATAAATAAATTTACATAAAAATATAAATATATATATATATATATAGCATATTTATATATTTAATATCATTTTTATTATATCATTATATCGGTCAATACATATTTAATATATTTGTCTTAGTAAATTTGTATTTTTTTTACTAACATTTAATATATACTTCATATATTAGTAAATTAAATATATTAAATAATTATGTTTATTATAATGAGTATTAATATAATATATATTTAACAAATTATTAATTAGAAATAATTAATACATTTAATATATTGGAAAACTATAAATTAAAAACAATTTGAAATTAACATAATCATAATACATATAACAAAAGGGAAGTACCAAATTGGTCCATCACCTTTACACTTTGTGACAATTAAGTCTCTCACAATGCATTATGACAAATTAGTCCCTTAAAAATCTTTTTGCATGAAAAATTTGTCACTCATTACTACAATTGAAATGACTGATTTTGTACAAACTTTAATTTGTGAGAGATTAATTTGTTACACTTAAATTGTGAGGGAGTCACAAAGTGCAAAAGTGAGAGTTTATTTGCGTATTTTTGCCTGTAAAATAATATATATGTATATATATAGTAATAGTCTGTATAATAATGATACATATTTAATAAAGTATCTTTTCATTTAATAAATATCTATTTTAATAAAATTTGGTAAAAAAATATAAATATACTAAAACAAATATATAAAATATGTATTGACCGATATAATTATATAATAAATATGATATTAAATATATAAATAGATAATATATTTATTTGTGGTTATATTTTTAAGTAAATTTATTTATATTATATGTTTCTTATAGGATAAATTTGTATATAATTTATATATTCCATTAGAATATTTAACTTATATTTTAATTATTTAGTTTCTGATATATTGAATATATTTGTTTATTATTCAATTACTATTGACTGATATTAATATGATAATACTTATGATATTAAATATATAAATATCTAATATATATTTATTGTTCTATTTTTATTTATATATATTATATGTTTATTATATTATGTTATATATTTATTATATGGTAAATATATATATATATATATATCCAATTAACATAGTTAATTTATATTATTAATTATGTAGTTACTAATTTAATGAATACGTTGATTTATTATTTTATTCATAATCTATGTTTAATTGATTTTTTTAATTACTAATACATGAATATAAAAATAGAAATTCAATATCCAAAAGAAATAAAATATTCTAATATTCTCTTATAATTATTATTCAACATTAATTTTTGTTATTGAATATATTAGTCATTGAATAATTAATTTGTTATTAACTTTTAGCATTAATTTATAATACTAATTTAATTATGTTAAATTATAACATGTATTTAATTATTGCATTTATTTAAATATTATACATAATGAATAAAACAAATAATTTATTAAATATGTATATACCGGGTATTACTATATATATTTTATTATTATATAGACGAAAGTACACAAATGAACTCTCACTTTTACATTTTGTGACTCCTCTACAATTTAAGTGTGGTAAATGAGTTCCTCACAAATCTAGATCTGTACAAAATTAGTCCTTCTAATTGTAGTAATGAGCAACAAATTTTCTATGTTAATAAATTTTTTACCGACTAATTTGTTACAGTACATTGTAAGAGACCTAATTGTCACAAAGTGTAAAGGTAAAGGGCCTAACTTGGTACTTCCCTCTTATTATATGTTTTACGATTTTGTTAATTTTAATTTTTTTTAATTTAAAATTTCCACAATATTATATCTATTAATTTTGGTTGATTAATAATTTGTTAAATACATATTATATTAATACTTATTATATTAAATATAATTATTTAATATATATAATTTACTAATATATGAAATATATATTAAATATTAGTGAAAAATATAAAAATACTTAGACAAATATGTAAAATATGTATTGACTGATATAATTATATAATAAGTACGATATTAAATATATAAATATGTAATAGATATATTTATTGTTATATTTTTATGTAAATTTATTTATATTATATGTTTCTTATAGGATAAATTTATATGTAATACATATTCAATTAGAATATTTAATTTATATTTTAAACAATTTAGTTACTAATTGATTGAATATATTTGTTTAGTATTCATTACTAATGTATATTGACCAATATTAATATGATAATACTTATGATATTAAATATATAAATATTTAAAATATATTTATTATTTCATTTATATATATATATATATATATTACATGTTATTATGTTATGTTATTAATTATATAGTTACTAATTTAATGAATATGTTGGTTTATGGTTATATTAAAAATCTATATTAAATTGATTTTTTTAATTAATAATATATGAATATAAAAATAGAAATTCATTATCCAAAAGAAATAAAATACTCTAATATTCTCTTATTATTATTATGGAATACTAATTATTGTTTTTGAATATATTAGTTATTTGATTATTAATTTATTAATAATTTTTAGCATTAATTTATAATACTAATTTAGTTATGTTAAATTATAATATGTTTTTAATTATTTTATTAATTTAAATATTATATACATTGAATACAACAAATAATTTAATAAATATATATTTTAATAATTAAATATAATTAAAAAATAATTTATAATTATGTATCATTATTATACAAACTATAACTATATATATATATATATATATATGTTATAGACAAAAGTACGCAAATGAACCTTTACTTTTGCACTTTGTGATTGCCCACAATTTTGATTGTAACAAATTAGTCTCTTACAAATTTAAATTTGTACAAAATCAATCCCTCCAACTGTAGTAATGAGTGACAAATTTTCCATGTAAAAATATTTTTTAAAGACTAATTTGTCACAGTACATTGTGAGGGATCTAATTATCACAAAGTGTAAAGGTTGATGTCATAACCGACCTTTCGGAGGAATAAAATAAAAAGTCTTTAAATTGATTCCCAAAACAAAACTCGAAAATCAATTTATTGGGATTCGCCACTAAAATTTTTAATGAAAAATTTTGGGAAACCAATTTAAAACAAAAAGAAAAGGCAATATGGTTTGCGAAATCAGATATGGGTTCAGGAGTCTATTTGAGTGTAGGGAAGGTGTTAGGCACCCCACAACACCCGTCCATACAAACGGTTACCTTAAACCAGTCAGCTAAAATAGAATACGGCTTTTAAACTTATCTCGATTACCCTTATATCGACATACACGCCCGTTAAACAGAGGAGACAAAACAGCAAGAATGAAAACAAACAAATAGATATTTACAAAGGGCGGACTTGACCTAGGATAAGAGCCTAAGGCTTACGTACCCCTATGATAGGGATCAAAGTCCACGTAGTTCCACCAAAATGGCGTGTCTATTGATTGATTATTTGTAAATTTTGTAATGAGAACAAGAGAGTTTAAATTAAACAAATTTCCATAAACAAAACAAAATTGGGATTTGGTCTGTGTGTCTTAATTTACGACAATCTGATTAATTTAGCTCTCTTGATCTCTTCATTTTTTTTCTTTTTAATCTTTTTGTTTATTTTTGGAGTTTTAATCCTTATTTTGAAATTTAAATGAAATGAAATGATTATAAAGAAAGAATTCAATTGTGTAAAGAAAAGAAATTATTTGATTAAGACATTTATTTTTGTAATATTGTTATTATTGTTATCATTATTTTATAACAAATATGTGTTGATTTTGGAGATCCAAGGAAATTAAAATCTCACATGACCCCATGCAATCGAGGAGAATAATATTCTCACACGATAATTTCATAAATAATGGAAAATATTTAATTTGAAACAAATGTGTACTAATTGTAAGGATCTAAGGAGATTAAAATCTCACATAATCTCATACAATCAGGAGAGCAATATTCTCACACGATAATTTCGCAGATAATAAAAAATATTTAATTAAGATCAATATTTAATTATTATTATTTTTAAAACAAATGTATACTAATTTTAGGGATCTAAAGAGACTAAAATCTCACATAATCCCATACAATCGAGGAGAACAATATTCTCATACGATAATTTCGCAGATAATAGAAAATATTTAATTAAGATCAATATTTAATTATTATTATTATTATTATTGTATTGTTATTATTTATAATAAGTATGTATTAATTTTTAATTAATAATTTTTTTCTGGGATCTAAGAAGATCCGAATCTCACACGATCCCAAGACACCTGAAGAGAATAATATTCTCACTCAATGACTTTCTTAGAACTTTATTTATAAAGCCAAAATTAATCTCCTATTGACACAATGATACATATATCTATACACATCTATATGTACACATATAAATATATATATACATACATATAGACACATAATAATACATCTGAGCATGATAGAAAAAGAAGAGCAAGCTTCAGGAAAAATAGGAAGCATATATCTATATATCACCACACATATTTATATATATATATATATACATATATATATATATATCTACATACACACACACACACACACTTATATATATATAAACTCATATGTGATCAGAAAGCATGAACTCATATATCCACACATGTATATGTATTATATACATCCACTTATATGCACGCGCGCGCGCACACACACACACACACACACACACACACACATATATATATATAGATACATGCATAATGTATGTGTAAGAAGAGAGCAAAGCCTAAGGAAGACAAGGGAAGCATATACCTACATATATACACACATACGTACATATATATGTATACTCCCACATTCACATAGCTATGTATATATATATAAGGAAGGATGAAGAAACTTTCACCCCCCCCTCACGGCACCAGAGAGAAACAGGAAGCATATATCTATATATCCCCACACATATTTTTATATATATATATATATATATCTACATACACATAGCTATGTATATATATAAGGAAAGATGAAGAAACTCTCACTCCCCCACAGCACCAGAGAGAAACAGGAAGCATATATCTATATATCCCCACACATATTTATATATATATACACACACACACACACACACACATATATATATAAACTCATATGTGAAATATATGTGGTTAGGAAGCATGAACTCATATACCCTGACATGTATACATATTATATACATCCACTTACACACACACACACACACACACACACATACATATATATATATATATGTATATATAAACACATGCATAATATATGTGCAAGAGAGCAAAGCTTAAGGAAGACAAGGGAAGCATATATCTACATATATACTCACACATACGTACATATATATAATCCCACATACACATAGCTATGTATATATATATATAAAGAAAGATGAAGAAACTCTCACTCCCCCACGGCACTAGAGAGAAGTTTGCAGCGATTTTCAGCATATTTGCATCTTCATACAACTACATATATACACACACACATATGTATATATATATATGCTCCATACGCACACAACTATGTATATATATATATATAATGAAGGGAAGGTGAAGAAACATACATCAGAAAGCAGCAAACTCATATACACACACCTATGTGCATATGTACACCTCTCGGTCAAAAAAAAAAAAGTAAGCAGGAAACAAAAAAACACACCAGCATCCTCAGTTTCTTTCGGCCAAGCTCACCTCTGTTTACCCCTGCTCACAGCGTCCAAAACAGGGGAATGGAATCTCAGCCTCAGCACGTCACTTTCTCGGTTCCAGCTTGGTTTAGATGACTGTGCTGCAGCTCGGTTTCTCCAGTAGTTTTCCTTCCACAGTTTTTCGGTTCCAGCTTCTAGATTTCTTCCTTGTTTCTCAGCCTATCTCATTCTCCTCCTACTTCGTTCTGCATGGTTTTCGTTTTGCCTCGTTCTCCTGGATTCACGTCTTGCTTCGTTCTGCCTACTGCCACGTTCTACCTTACTTTGTCTTCCTTGGTTCCTCGTTCTACTTTGCTTCTTTCTCCCTCATGGTTTAGCACAATCTTCTCCTTTCTCGGTTTGTTTCTTTCTCCCTTACAGTTCAACACCTCCCTTTCTCGGTTGAATGCTTCTCCTCTTATTAGTTGAAGCTTCATCATTATTACTTGCTCCTGTCATATACTCAGCTGAGCTACGGACTACCACCATAGCTACGAACAACTTGCCCACTTGCAGCCGAAAAACGACCGCCAAAAAATCTCATCAGAGGAAGCTATGTTATCTTATATGCTTAGGTAGTTTTTGTTTTAATTTATTATTATTATTTTTTATTTTATTATTATTTTTTCTGATTTAACCCTTATTATTATTATTATTATATTATATTTTATTTATTTATTGTTATTCATTTATTTTTTTGTCATCATCACCATTAAAATTTATTTTTGGATTTTTCCTATTTTGTATTTTTTATGATTTTTTTATTTTGATTTATTATTATTATTATTATTATTATTATTATTATTAATTCTTATTTTCCAATTTTGTTTTTTTCTTTTTCTTAAATTCCCTCATTATTCGTTTTGAATTTTAATTAAAAATATCATTTGAACCTCTTTCCTTTTTGTTTTCCTCATTTGCTTAATTTAGAATTGATTAACAAATTCGTGATAAATTTTAGATAGAGATGAGGTGTTCACAGTTGAGGACTAATTTGATACTTCCCTCTTATTATATGTATTATAATTATCTTAATTTAAAATAATTTTTAATTTAAAATTTTCCACAATATTAAATCTATTAATTATTGATGGTTAATAATTTGTTAAATGTATATTATATTAATACTTATTATATTAAATTTAATTATTTGATATAGATAATTTAACAATATAAGAAACATATATAAAATATTAGTAAAAATATAAATGTACTAAAGCAAATATATAAAGTACATAGTGACCGATATAGTTATAAATATATATTTATTGTTATATTTTTATGTAAATTTATTTATATTATTTTTTATTATATTATATTATATGTTCCTTATAAGATAAATTTATATATAATATATATTCAATTATAATATTTAATTTATATTTTAAACTATTTAGTTACTAATTTATTGAATATATTTCTTTATTATTCAATTACTAATATATATTGACCGCTATTATTATGATAATACTTTTGATATTAAATATATAAATATTCAATATATATTTATTATTTTATATATATTATATGTTTATTATGTTATGTTATATATTTCTTATATGATAAATTTATATATATTATATATCCAATTAATATAGTTAATTTATACTATTAATTATTTAGTTACTAATTTAATGAATACATTGATTTATGATTTAATTCCTAACGTATATTTAATTAATATATTTATTTAATTACTAATATGAATATAAAAATATAAATTCAATATCCAAAAGAAATAAAATTCTCTAATATTCTGCTATTATTATTACGGAATATTAATTGTTGTTATTGATTATATTAGTCATTGAATGATTAATTTATTATTAAGTTTTTTCATTAATTTAAAATTCTAATTTAATTATGTCAAATTGTAATATGTATTCAAATATTTTATTTATATAAATATTATTGATATTGGATTTAATAAATATAGATTTAATAACTTCATATAATAAATAAATTATTTATTAAATATAATCATTATTATACACATTGCTTTTGTCGAAAGTCTTACATCGTGTCCAAACAATTTTTCTTAACTCCTGCGTCATGTCCAAATAACTCACTGTCCTATCAAGGCTCTGATTTATATAAAATTCCCTTTCACTTGTTTTCCTTCAGCATGAGGAATGGTGTGTTCACATCTGTGTTTGCTCTTAAGTTGGGTCATCTTTTCACAATATTCGCTTCTCTAACCTAAGAGACAACCAAAGAGAGGCAACTGTAAACACCCTATTCTAAAATAAAATAAAAATAAAATTTTAATAATTATCTAATGATCAATTAGGTTAATCCTATGATTAAACAAATACAAAATGGGTGTTACAAAATTAAAAAAAAAAATCTAAATATGAAAAAATAAAAAAAAAATCAAAAATAAGAAAAACATAAAAAATACTAATATAATATTATGAGAAAAAGCAAAAAACATGGGAATCTGAGGGAAGAAAAAAATTAAAATATGCAAATCCATACCCCACATGCCAGACGTCCAAACCCATGCAAATCTTGGCACTACTCACACATGGTGATGACACATGGCTAGCTTTTAAAAGGCTGATAAATATAATTGTCTAGGTTATAACTCCTTTGTTAGAGCAGTTAACAAAGTTATTACCCAATGCCATGGTTCTGGTGAATCTTAATGAATTATCTACTAGTGCTTACAAGCTTTGGCCACGAGGCACTCGCATGGTAGTCTCATTACATGGTAACGAGTCTTATGAAGAATTGGAAGTTCTTGTAGGAGTTGATGCTACTATGCTTCTCCATGACCTACCAGGTATTGATGACAAAGTTAGCAGGCATGCAACAAGGAGGCTATTCGAGTACCTCATAAGCACATGGTTAAGTACGTAGGCTGCAGACATCAATGCATCAGCCCAACAGGTGATTAGCAAATTGGGCTGGGGCAATTTGGAGACCAATAATCCTCTAATATAATTAGACTTATCCTCATAATTGTACACAGTAATAGATCGAACTCAACAGACAACCTAAGCCTGCCATCTTTAGGGAAACATCTCATTTTACAGGTCACATCATTCATAGCATAATTACATGTTGTTTTGAAAAAAACTTATGTGGTTTTAATTGTCACAACTCTCCATTCAATACATTATTAGCTAAATAAGCTAAAATTGAAAGCTTCTTCCGCATGGGTAGTTTGGCCTAATGGTGTATCAATGGGGTTGTGAACCATTGAAAATCGATGATGTTTTGTGAAAATAATATATCAATGAATTATTTGGTTCACTTATTTAAGCCTTGCCCACGTGACGGCCTCCTCCTCCTTGGGTTGAGAGCTACATCTATTATTCCCAATGAATCAATAAGGCTCTTGGTGATTAATAGAGAATAAAGTGTCAATTAATCCACTGATTAAAGAAGTTATGTGCCCATTTCATTTTTGTTTCTAACCAATGGACTTGTTATAGTACGAATTGTCATTTTAATCGATTAGCATAAAGATCTGGTGGAACCGTTGGGAACCATACAAGCTTGACAAGGATAGCCTTGACTGGGAAAAGAGTTAACTCGGTACAAGATTTGACACCATGCATCACCCAATCAGAGTCACCAGAGTTGCAAATGATCAATCCCACTACAAGCAAAAATGAATCACGATAACTAGATAGAAAAAATAGAAGAGCTTAGATACTATCATTTGGTGGAAACTCGCCTGGTGGGAAAGTGAAGATATCATTTACTGTTGCAATAATTTTCCAAATATACCTATTATGGGTCCCCGATGGTGCATTATTTATAACTTTATAGTTGTTGATGAGCCTCAAGTTGAACAAGAGGCTAACTTAGGCCAAGGAGCTCCATCTGGGCCAATTACACGTTCTATGGCTAAGAAGATTCAGGCCATGGTTGTCCAACAATTCAAAATGGAATTAGCCCATTTAGGATCCAAGTCCAACTTCTATATGGAGCCCAAGTTCAAGTGGGCCAATTTGATTATGTGCCATAATGAATAAATTATGAAAAGTCAATTATGCATGTGATAAATGCATGAAAGTTGAAATAAGTATTGGTGAAAGTCTAAGTTAGATAAGTTAGGTGATCTACATTAGATGAAAAGTCTATGTTAGGTGAATTTCTATGCATGTTTTTCCAAATTAGGTGAGAATTAGGTAAATCTTGGACTTATGCCATGAGGGTTGTTCTTGGCTATAAATATGGAAGTTATCAATGAGAAATGCAACCTTGAATGCTCTGAAAATTGGTTTAGCCTCTTATATGCGAATTTCTTATCTAAGTTTCATAAACTTAGTGGCGAAATTATCCTCGATTCTTATCACTCTCCCTCTTCTATTCTAGAGTGTGGCGAATCAAAGCTAGTATTCTTGAGTGTGGCGTGCAAACTTATCATTCGAGATTGTTAATTGTTCTATCTTTTCTTCTTTTTATTTACTTGTGTTCAGGGATTGTTCAATCTGAACTTCCTTGAAGCATATCATTTGGTATCAGAGCTCCAGTTGAGAGTGGGTGGAGAGAGAAACACTTTCTGGGTAGAAAGAAAGACACTTGAGAAGAGCGTTTATAGTGAGATATGGCTGAAAACAACACTACCAATGTTCCAAGAGGGCTTTCGTTGGAACAAGCTCAGATTATGGGCATACAACAAAATCAACAAGAAATGAGGGAGCAACTGCTTCGTCTAGAGCAGGCAATCACAAGATTGACTGTTCAACAACCTCCACAGCGACGTAATCATCGAGCTTCCATTGATTCTGATCGTGATGAGGACACGGAAGATGAAGCTGATGCAAATAGACAAAGGAGGCAGCAACGTGACTTTGGCAACAACATCAAATTAAAGATTCCACCATTCAAAGGTACTAGCTCACCAGAAGAGTACTTAGAGTGGGTGCAACGAGTGGAGAAGGTGTTCGAGTGTCACGACTATTCTGAAGTTAAGAAATGCAAACTAGCTGCCCTTGAATTTATTGATTATGCAAATTTATGGTGGGAGAATTTGAAATCGCAACGAAGGAGAGACGGTGAAGAAGAGATCAGGAGTTGGCGGCTTATGAAGAGACTCATGCAAAAGCGCTTTGTTCCTGACTATTACAAGCAGGAGCTCTATATCCGGTTACAAACTCTTAGACAAGGGGCGATGTGTGTTGAAGACTATGTTAAGGAGTTTGAAATGTTGATGATGCGATGTGAGATACAAGAGCCTCAGGAACAGTCTATTGCACGGTTCTTGGGAGGCTTGAATAAGGAAATTGCAGATGCGGTGGAATTACAACCTTATGTAACACTTGAGGATGTAATTAAGCTTGCTGTTAAGGTAGAAAGACAACGTAGAAGAGGAGCAACTAAACCAGGAAGCTCACGATCTATTAGTTTCAGGGGAACAAATTTAACCTCTTCGACTCCAAAAGATGTCTCAAAATGGAATGAACGGCGACAAGAAAGGACAAGCTCCAACAACATTGTTGATACATCTAGAGGAAAGGACAAGGTTAACGATGCAAAGAACTCAAAGAGGAGCAGAGATATTAAGTGCTTCAAATGTCTTGGTTTTGGACATATTGCTTCTGAATGTCCAAATCGAAGAGTGATGATTGTTCGAGGAGCACAAGGGGAAATTGAAAGTGAAGATGAAACAGAAATTGAACAGGAAGATGACGAGCGCATTATCGAGTATCCAGATGAAGGGGAGTTACTTGTAGTTCGACGAATTTTGAACTCACAAGCTAAGGTAGAAGATGATCAACGTGAGAACATATTCCATACTAGGTGTACAATTGGGGGAAAGGTTTGTGGTGTCATTATTGATGGAGGTAGCTGTACTAATGTTGCTTCAACAACATTAGTGGAGAAATTAGACTTGAAGACCACAAAGCACCCTCGTCCGTACAAGTTGCAATGGTTAAGTGACCAAGGAGAAATTCAAGTCACTAAACAAGTTCAGGTACCATTTTCTATTGGCAACTCATACAAAGATGAAGTCGTATGCGATGTGGTACCAATGAATGCCGGCCATTTGCTTCTGGGAAGACCTTGGCAATATGATAGTAGAGCCATTCATGATGGGTTCAAAAACACCTATTCTGTTACCAAGGATGGGATGAAGATTGTCCTAGCACCTCTTAGTCCTCAGCAAGTTCTACAAGATCAACTAGCAAAGAAAAAGAAAAAAGAGAACTTATTTGCAACTAAAGGAGAAGTTAAGAGAGCTTTGCGTTCAACTAATCCAATATTGATGCTAATAGTGAAGGAAGCTATGCCAACAGAGGTAGGTTCTATACCTCCGCTGATTGAGAAGTTAATAAAGGAATTCGCCGACTTGTTTCTAGATGAGATGCCAAGAGGATTACCACCAATTAGGGGGATTGAGCATCAAATTGATCTCATTCCAGGTGCTGCTTTGCCTAATAGACCGGCCTACCGGTGTAATCCAGATGAGGCCAAGGAGTTACAACGTCAAGTAAATGAGTTACTGGAGAAAGGCTTTGTGAGAGAGTCAATGAGCCCTTGTTCAGTACCAGCTTTGTTAGTGCCAAAGAAGGATGGAACTATGAGGATGTGCGTAGACAGTCGGGCCATAAACAAAATCACAGTGAAGTATCGGTATCCTATCCCTAGGCTTGATGACATGCTTGACGAACTACATGGCTCTACAATCTTTTCGAAGATTGATCTCAAGAGCGGGTATCATCAGATTCGAATGAAGGAAGGAGATGAGTGGAAGACAGCTTTCAAGACGAAGCATGGGTTGTATGAATGGATGGTCATGCCATTTGGTTTGTCAAATGCCCCAAGCACCTTCATGCGTTTAATGAATCATGTCTTAAGAAATTTTATTGGAGATTTCGTTGTGGTGTATTTTGATGACATTTTGATTTATAGCAAAGATCAGGAAGAGCATGGAGAGCACCTGAGGAAGGTCTTTGAAGTCTTGCGAAAAGAACAATTAATTGGCAATCTCAAAAAGTGCCAATTCTGCCAAGACAGAGTTATTTTTCTTGGGTTTGTGATTAGTCGGCATGGAGTGGAAGTTGATCCGGAGAAAGTTAAAGCTATCAAGGAATGGCCTATTCCTACAAACATTTCTGAGGTGAGAAGTTTCCATGGATTAGCATCCTTTTATAGAAGATTTGTGCAGAATTTCAGTACTATTCTAGCACCCTTGACTAATTGCATCAAAGGGAGCGGTGACTTTAAGTGGAGTGCAGCGGCCCAACGAAGTTTTGAGATCATTAAAGAGAAGTTGTGTTCAACACCAATTCTTGCACTCCCTGATTTCTCTAAAACTTTTGAGATTGAGTGTGATGCATCAGGTATTGGAATTGGAGCAGTTCTTATGCAAGAGAAGCATCCCGTTGCTTATTTCAGTGAAAAGTTGAATGGGGCATCCCTGAACTATTCAACTTATGACAAAGAGTTCTATGCATTGGTCAGAGCTTTACAAAATTGGGAACACTACTTGTTACCCAAGGAGTTTGTTATTCATACTGACCATGAGTCATTGAAATATTTGAAGGGCCAAACCAAGTTAAACAAGCGACATGCTAAATGGGTGGAGATTCTAGAGGCTTTTCCCTACGTCATCAAATATAAAAAGGGAGCAGCGAATATAGTTGCAGATGCCTTATCTCGAAGGTATGCTTTAATCTCATTAATGAATGTCAAGTTGATGGGATTCGAGTTAATGAAGGGCCAATATGAAGAAGATCCTGATTTTTCTACTATATATTTGGCATGTGAAAAAAGTGCTACTAACGGTTTCTATAAGCATGAGGGATTCTTGTTCAAGGGTTCCAAACTTTGTATTCCCAATTGCTCTGTCAGAGAATTATTGGTAAGAGAAGCTCATGCGGGAGGTTTGGCAGGACACTTTGGTGAAAAGAAGACATTAGAGATGATTAAGGAACACTTCTTTTGGCCAAGGATGATCAAAGATGTGCATCGAGTGGTGGGAAGATGTGCAATTTGCAAGAAAGCAAAAAGCAAGGAGGTTGCACAAGGTTTGTATATGCCATTACCAGTTCCTGATCAACCATGGGTTGATTTGAGTATGGATTTTGTGCTTGGGTTACCAAGAACTCCAAGGGGCAAGGATTCTGTTATGGTGGTGGTAGATCGATTTTCAAAGATGTCCCATTTTATTCCCTGTCACAAAACTGATGATGCTTCTCATATAGCAGATTTGTTCTTCCAGGAAATTGTGAGATTACATGGTATTCCAAAGAGTATTGTGTCGGACCGAGATGCCAAATTTCTGAGTTATTTCTGGAAAACATTGTGGAAAAAGCTTGGGACAAGATTACTTTTTAGCACAACTTGTCATCCTCAAACTGATGGCCAAACTGAGGTAGTAAATAGAACACTTTCTTCCTTACTTAGAGCTATTATTGGTAAGCATATGAAAAGTTGGGATGAATGCTTGTCGTTTGTTGAGTTTGCCTATAATAGAAGTGTTCATGGTACCACTAAATATTCTCCTTTTGAAGTGGTTTATGGGTTTAATCCTATCACCCCACTTGATCTAGTACCGCTACCATTAAGTGACAGATTGTGCATTGATGGAAAGAAAAAGGCTGAAATGGTGAAAGCTCTGCATGAAAATGTGAAGCGACAAATTGAAAAGAAGAATGCCGCTTATAAAAACGCCGCAAACAAGGGAAGGAAGCAAGTTCAGTTCATGCCAGGTGATCTTGTTTGGATTCATCTTCGGAAGGAGAGGTTTCCCAACAAACGGAAGTCAAAACTTATGCCCAGGGCAGAAGGTCCATTCAAGATTCTGGAGAAAATAAATGACAATGCTTACAAGGTTGATTTACTAGGAAACTACAATATTTCTGCCACATTCAATGTAAGAGATTTGACGCCATACTTAGATGATAATGAAGACTTGGATTTGAGGACAAATCCTTTTGAACCCGGAGAGAATGATGAGCCTCAAGTTGAACAAGAGGCTAACTTAGGCCAAGGAGCTCCATCTGGGCCAATTACACGTTCTATGGCTAAGAAGATTCAGGCCATGGTTGTCCAACAATTCAAAATGGAATTAGCCCATTTAGGATCCAAGTCCAACTTCTATATGGAGCCCAAGTTCAAGTGGGCCAATTTGATTATGTGCCATAATGAATAAATTATGAAAAGTCAATTATGCATGTGATAAATGCATGAAAGTTGAAATAAGTATTGGTGAAAGTCTAAGTTAGATAAGTTAGGTGATCTACATTAGATGAAAAGTCTATGTTAGGTGAATTTCTATGCATGTTTTTCCAAATTAGGTGAGAATTAGGTAAATCTTGGACTTATGCCATGAGGGTTGTTCTTGGCTATAAATATGGAAGTTATCAATGAGAAATGCAACCTTGAATGCTCTGAAAATTGGTTTAGCCTCTTATATGCGAATTTCTTATCTAAGTTTCATAAACTTAGTGGCGAAATTATCCTCGATTCTTATCACTCTCCCTCTTCTATTCTAGAGTGTGGCGAATCAAAGCTAGTATTCTTGAGTGTGGCGTGCAAACTTATCATTCGAGATTGTTAGTTGTTCTATCTTTTCTTCTTTTTATTTACTTGTGTTCAGGGATTGTTCAATCTGAACTTCCTTGAAGCATATCAGTTGTACACTGCCAATTTGCATATAAACATAATGTCCCATTTGAAGAGGCTGTAGGGAGAATTAGTTTCTACTAAAGGAGGAAATGATCCATGAAATAAAGAGTGCATGGAACCAAGTGGTGTGTAAAGGAGGTTTGAGTTAGGGAAATATACTGTAGCGACCATGAAAGGATACGAGGCCTAGGTCAAGGAAAGGACATGTGGGATCAATCCACCCGTCGAACCACGCAACCCTCTATTGAGCAATAACCTACGGGAGGTTAATGAATGACACTAAGCAATTAGAAGATAAAAAAGGCTGAGCTGAAAAATCTAGAAGAACTAAGCTAATGGCACTTGGAAAGCTTATGTCATATGTCATAACCTTATGGAAGATTTGATGTATGATCTCGAATCAAATAGGGTAGTCAAACATTTTGTTCTTAGTAAAATGCATGGTTCCCTCTTTTTGTTATCAAGTGTGCCAATTACTACACATAGTGAGGAATGTCAGTATCATGCGAAAGATGAATAGGTTGTGTGGCACAAACCAGACCTACGCATGTGGGTATTAAATGTCCCTTGCATTAGCAGTTAACCTTGATTCATTAAGCGATACAATAGGTAGTCTCAAAGAATCAAAGGTTCAAGGTTCTTACGTGCTTATGCCAAGTCGACATACTGACCGATCAAAAACCTAAATAATTGTTTTATCATTAAGATCTGCTTTATTTTTTTCAAAACAGGTAAAAAACAAACATTACTAAAAGAGAAAGAATCTGTCTAACCAAACTCAATCGTCAAGCCGAACGTTATCTGAACTGGGCTCGTGTTAGATCCATGTCTGCTGAAAACAGTCAATTGGAGTCTAAGCAAAGGTTAGAGGCTAAAGTAGGGGCCTTGAAAGACCAAATGGGGACTACGCAGTATTAAATGCTGGAAATGATGAAGTTATTGCAAAATATGAGCTCAAGTGTGACTACCAATAGTAATCCACCAAATGCTACTAACGCTGTGAATGCAGACCATGGGGTCCTCAATGCAAGTGTTGAAGATGCCGAGTGTGACTTCAGGTAGTCCATTTGCCACGAGAGCACTAGAACCTACACAAAGGCCTACAATAGTATGTTGGCCACAAAATCTATTGACTTTAAGGGTATCAGGACTGGAATCAGGGGGACATTTTTACCTACGACCTCCCAGGAAGAGAACTAGTTGTCGTATTCACCGGTCCTACACAGTCTGCCACCAATATGATCCCCAAGGTAAAAGAGGACAATGAGAGGAAAGACTGGGAGGAAGACATAGTCGAAATCAAAGATAGGTTGCGAGCTTTGCAAGGACTAGTTAATTGGAAATTTGTTGAGCTAGAGGAGCTATGTTTAGCCCAATCCCTAAAAAGTTTAAAATACCCAAATTCACCAAGTATGATGGCAATGGAGATCCACACTATCATTTGAAAATCATACTACACCAATATGTCGGTGTGGTCTAGGGATGAAAGATTCCTCAAAAATTTTTTCCATGAAAGCTTGATTGGCTCAACATTGCGTTGGTTCATGAAACTAGATCACTCTAAACTACAGTGGAGGGATCTTACCGACGTATTCATGAAGCAATATAAGTTCAACTTGGATACAACTCTCACACGGGAGCATTTAAAGGGATTGAAGAAGAAAAGAATTGAAACCTTCAAGGAATATGCTTTAGGGTTTAGGATGGAGAGCCACGACGGCTGAGGTCCAGCCACCACTTCTAGACTCTGAATTATGCTTCTATTTCATTTGCACCTTCAGGGATCTGTATCACAAAATCATTATGGGGACCCAAGTGCATGAATTTGCTAACCTCATCCAAGTTGGGGAAAGTATAGATGCTAATGTACACGATGGATTATTTAAAGGCACATCCTTAGAAACTATGAAGCCCATAAGCAATCAGAAAATGGAAAGGGATGTCAGTCATGTCCATATTACATACCAGCACCCTCGCACCATGCATAAATCAGTATCCCCAGCACTATTTAACCACCAAAACTAGGTCACACCCTACCAGCTGCAAGGTCAAGCCTTGAATAACCATCTGAACTACCAAACACCACCTCAATCCCATCTTGGACCACAACAAATGATGGCTCAAAACAGAGGGCTTAGGCCTGTGCAACAATCTCAAGACGATAGGCCATTGCCCGATTTTAATGTCAGCTGACCTGAACTCTTCCACGACCTAGTGGTAAAAAAGCTTATGGGTTCTAAATTTGTAAAACCTCTTTAGGCATCATTCCCTGGATGGTATGATTCTAATGCTACTTATGAGTACCATATGGGAGCTGTGGGGCATAACATTGATAAGTGTGACACCTTTAGGAGGCATGTTTTGGCCTTGTTAGAGAACAATCATGTTAGCATAAAGGCGGGTAATAACCCTAACATTGTCACCAACCCCTTGCCAAATCATGACAAAGGGAAGCAAGTGTCCATGATAGATGGGAATGAGTTCACCTTGAAAAACTTGAAAGATGTACGTGCACCATGCAGCAGTTATACAAATGCCTGAAGGACACTGATTATATCTTTGCCAAGGATGAGGAGCAAAACATGCCCAAAGGGCTATCAAACAGTTACTACAAATTTCATAAAGGAAATGTGGGGCATAACATTGAAGACTATGATCCATTTAAAGAACTAGCATAAAGGATGATAACATTCAGAGTCCTGATCATCGAGGGAACCCAAGATCGATCAGAAGAGGATGTGTGCATCGTGGAGAAAGATGGTTCTAAGACAAGGGGATTGTCTGACATGACAAGGCCTAGGGATTCTTTCCTGGCATTTAACAAGCCAATTTACGAGGTCAAAAGGATTACTCTAATCCAAGGCAACCATGACGCACAACCATTATCCATGTGCCAACTTCATTCCCATATCCGAGCAATCATGCAGTACCATGAAATTATGGTCTAAAGATATAATGTTCTCGGAATAATGAGGCACCAGAGGAAAGGCCCCTTGTGGAAAGGAGTCATTCAGAAATTGCATGTGGAATTACTCGGAGTGGTCGGGTTTACTCCAAGGAATTAAGAAGGAATTCCAAACCCAAACCTGGAAATAGAGAAAAGTTTCAACCTGAAAGAAGCCCCTAGGAGAGGGGAGCGATAGGAAACAGAGGAAGTTCTGAAGATAATGAAACAGAGTGAGTATGATGTAGTCGATCAACTACGAAAAACACCGGCTCAAATTTATATCTTGACACTTATAATGAATTCAGAAACCCACTGAAAGGCATTACAAAGTGTGTTGGATGAAGCCTATGTGCATCCTGATATCACCCTAGAGAAGGTAGTAAACATGATAAATGCAGTGAAGAACTCTCTACCTTGATGATCGCCTCTTCTGAAGACAAGATATACCCCACATTAACCGGAAAACTCAAAGCCCTTCACAGCACTTTGAAATGCTATGGATATGTGGATATGTGATCGCCAAAGTACTCATTGATGGAGCGTTAATCCTGAATATTCTACCTTTATCCACCTTAGGGCAATTATCAATCGACAATATAACAATCTGGTAGTAAGGGCCTTTGATGGAACAAGGAGAGAAGTGATCGGAAAGATTGAGCTTCCTTAGAAATTGGGCCGAACCTATTCACCATCAAGTTCCAAGTCATGGAGATTGATGCAATATATACTATGCTTTTGAGAAGGCTCTAGATTCATGCAGCTAGTGCAGTACTATCAACTTTGCACCAGATGATCAAATACATTGATAAGGGAAGACTCATCACCATAAAAGGAGAAGAGGAGATGATGGGTGCCATACATTAAGAATGTAGAACAGGTCGTAGACAGTTTCTACCAAAGTCTAGAGGTGTTAGAAACTGGGAAGTCTATGAAAGGCACCAACTGGAGTACATTAGGAACTAACGAGTTTACTAAGGATGTTAACCAAGTGGTGGCCAAAATTATGAGTAAGTGTGTATTTGGCGCCACATCAAGGAAACTTTTGGGATTCATTGTCAGTAAACGGGGAATAGAAATAGATCCCAATAAAATTAAGGCAATTCGTGACATGCCACCACCTAATACGAAAACAGAAGTTCGAGGGCTCCTACGGTGATTGAATTATATAGCTAAGTTCATTGCAAACCTAACTGCCACTTACAAACCTATATTCAAATTATTGCACAAGAACCAACCAAAAGGATGGGATGAGACCTGTTAGCGGGCGTTTGACAGGATAAAAGAGTAAATCCCCCTATCTTGGTGCCACCTACATTAGAACGACCCCTTATCCTTTACTTGACAATTGGACTAGGAACCATGGGTGCTGTACTAGGGCAGCATGATGAGTTAGGAAGAAAAGAGCAAGCAATTTATTAATTAAGCAAGAAGTTTAATGAATGCGAGTCACAATATCTATTAATTGAGAAAACCTATTGTGGCCTTGTATGGACCACAAAGAGACTGAGACATTACATGTTATACTATGTCATGTGGTTGATCTCTAGGATGGATCCAATCAAATACATCTTCAAGAGTCTTCACGTATCAAGAAGAGTCTCTAAGTGACAAGTGACACTCTCAGAATACGATGTGAAGTATATGACCAGCAAATCGGTCAAGGGAACACCAACCCTTAGACTTTCAGTTCCTAGATGAACCAAAGAAGGTCAAGTGGACAAAGTATTTTGATGGGGTCGCCAATGTACACGGCAGTGGATTAGGGGTTGTGATAACATCCTCCGAAGGTAAGCAGTATCCAGTGGCAATTAAACTTAGTTTTGACTGCACAAACAATGTGGTGAAATATGAGGCTTGTGTCAATGGTTTGCAAGCAGCCTTAGCATTAGGTGTCAAAGATTTTGATGTGTTTGGAGATTCTGCCCTTATAATTTATCAAGTAAAAGGAGAATGACAAACTAAAGATCCCAAACTAATTCCATACCAAAAGTACCTAACAAAACTAATGTTTGAGTTTGAGAAAATAACCTTCACACACTTGACCCGTGATAAAAATCAGTTTGTTGATGCGTTGGCTACTCTCGCTGTAATGATCAAGCTAAACTGTGGGGTCAACTTGCTGCCAATATAGGTTGAGACCCAAGATACCCCAACTTATTGCCTGAATGTGGAGGAAGAAAGGGATGGGCAAACATGGTTTCATGACATTAAAAATCTACTTCTAGAGCTAGTGATACCCAATCGGGGCATCTGAGATTGATTAGAAGAGCATTCGCCAATTAGCAATGAATTTCTTCCTTAGTAGAAAAGTGTTGTATAAAAGGTCGTGGGATAGCACATTACTATGATGCGTGGACATATTAGAAGCACGAAGAATCATGGTAGAAATTCATGAGAGGACTTGCGGGACTCATGCTAATGGCCATACTATTATGACTAGACAAATACAAAGGTGTATATAGTTTTGTGACTCACTTTTGCTATATAAATATTATTATACAGACTATTACAATATAAATATTATTATTATATAGATGAAAGTACACAAATGAATACTCACTTTTGCACTTTGTAACTCCTCCACTTAGTCTCTTACAAAGTTAAATATGTACAAAATCAGTCCCTCTAACTGTAGTAATAAGTAACAAATTTTTTATGTAAAAAGATTTTGGAAGAACTAATTTATCACAGTGCATTGTGAGGTATCTAATTGCCACAAAGTATAAAGGTGAAGAACCAATTTCCTTTCTTATTATCTGTATTATGATTGTGTTAATTTTAAATTATTTTTAATTTATAATTTCCATAATATTAAATCTATTAATTATAGCTGTTTAATAATTTGTTAAATATATATTAATTTAATACATATTATATTAAATATAATTATTTAATATATTTAATTTACTAATATATGAAATGTATATTAAATATTAGTAAAAAATATAAATATACTAAGACAAATATATAAAATACCTACTGACAAATATAATTATAAAATACATATGATATTAAATATATAAATAATATATATATATATATATTGTTATATTTTTATGTAAACTTATTTACATTTCATGTTTCTTATAGGTGAAATTTATATATAATATATATTCAATTAGAATGTTTAATTTATATTTTTAATTATTTAGTTCTAATTTATTGAATATATTTATTTATTATTCAATTACTAATGTATATTGACCAATATTAATATGATAATATTTATGATGATTTTTAAATATATAAATATCTAATATATATTTATTGTTCTATATATATATATATATATATATATTATGTTTATCATATTATGTTATATATTTCTTATATGGTAAATTTATATAAATTATATATCAAATTAACATAGTTAATTCTTATTTTTAATTATTTAGTTACTAATTTAATGAATATGTTGATTTATGATTTAATTCCTAACGTATATTTAATTCATATATTTTTTTAATTACTAATATATGAATATAAAGATAGAAATTCAACATCCAAAAGAAATAAAATACTCTAATATTCTCGTATTATAATTATGGAATATTAACTATTGTTACTAAATATATTAGTTATTTAATGATTAATTTATTATAAATTTTTAGCAAATATTTATAATACTAATTTAATTATGTTAAATTAGAACATGTATTAAATTATTTTATTTGTTTAAATATTATATACATTGAATATAACTAGTAATTTAATAAATATATATTTTAATAATTCAATATAATAGAAAAATACTTTATTAAATATGTGTCATTATTATACAAACTATTACTATATATTATTATTATATAGAGCAAAGTACGCAATTAAACTCAGAGAACTTTTGCACTTTGCGAGTACCCTACAATTTAAGTGTAACAAATTAATCGCTCACAAATATAAATTTGTACAAAATTAGTTTCTCCAAATGTAGTAATGGGTAACAAAATTTTCATGTAAAAAGATTTTTGAGGAACTAATTTGTTACAGTGCATTGTGAGGGACTTAATTGTCACAAGTGTAAAGGTGGTTGACCAATTTGATACTTCCCACTTATTATATGTATTATGATTATATTAATTTTAAATTGTTTTTAATTCATAATTTCCCATAATATTTAATCTATTAATTATTACTGATTAATAACTTGTTAAATATATATTATATTAGTAAAAAAATATAAATATACTAAGACAAATATTTAAAATATGTATTGACTGATATAATCATATAATAAATATGATATTAAATATATAAATATATAATATATATTTATTGTTATATTTTTATGTAAATTTATTTAAATTATTTGTTTCTTATAGGATAAATTATATATAATATATCTTCAATTAGAATGTTTAATTTATATTTTTAATTATTCAGTTACTAATTTATTGATTATATTTGTTTATTATTCAATTACTAATGTATATTGACCGATATTAATATGATAATACTTATGATATTAAATATATAAATATCTAATATATATTTATTGTTCTATTTATATATATATATATATATATATGTATGTATGTATTATATGTTTATCATATTATGTTATATATTTCTTATATGGTTAATTTATATATATTATATATCCAATTAGCATAGTTAATTTATATTATTAACTATTTAGTTACTAATTTATTGAGTATGTTGATTTAATATTTTATTCATATATTTTTTTAATTACTAATATATGAATATAAAGATAGAAATTCAATATCTAAGAGAAATAAATACTCTAATATTCTCTTATTATTATTATTATTATTATTATTATTATTATTATTATGGAATATTAATTATTACTAATGAATATATTTGTGATTTAATGACTAATTTATTATTAGTTTTTAGCATTAATTTATATTACTAATTTAATTATGTTAAATTATAACATGTATTTAATTATTTTATTTATTTAAATATTATATACATTGAATATAACTAGTAATTTAATAAATATATATTTTAATAATTCAATATAATAGACAAATATTTTTTTGAATATATATCATTTTTATACAGACTATTACTATATATATATATATATATATATTTATATATATATATATATATTTATATATATATATATATTATTATATAGAAGAAAGTACGCAAATGAACCATCACTTTTGCACTTTGTGACTCCCCCACAATTTAAGTGATACAAATTAGTCCTTCACAAATTTAAATAGGTACAAAATCAGTCCCCCCCAATTGTAGTAATAAGTGACAAATTTTCCATGTAAAAAGATTTTTGAGGGACTAAATTGTCATAGTGCATTGTGAGGGACCTAATTGTCACAAAGTGTAAAGGTTGAGAACCAATTTGGTACTCCCCTCTTATTATATATATTCTGATTACATTAATTGTAAATTCTTATTTAACTTATAATTTTCTAAAATATTAAATCTATTAATTATAGCTGATTAATAATTTGTTAAATATATACTATATTAATACATATTATATTAAATATATTTATTTAATATATATAATTTAATAATATAAGAAATATATATATAATTTTAGTAAAAAATATAAATATATTGAAACAAATATATAAAATACGAAGCAACTGATATAGTTATATAATAAATATGGTATTAAATATATAAATATATAATATATTTATTTTTTGTTATATTTTTATGTAAATTTATTTATATATTTGTTTATTATTCAATTACTAATGTATATTGGCGGATATAAATATGATAAAACTTATGATATTAAATATATAAATATTTAATATATATTTATTCTTTTCTTTCTATTTAAATATATATTATATATTTATTATATTATGTTATATATTTCTTATATGGTAAATTTCTATATATTATATATCCAATTAATATAGTTAATTTATATTATTAATTATTTAGTAACTAATTTAATGAATACATTGATTTATGATTTAATTCCTATCGTATATTTAATAAATATATTTATTTAATAACTAATATTTAAATATAAAAATAGAAATTTAATATCCAAAAGCAATAAAATACTCTAGTATTCTCCTGTTATTATTATGGAATATTAATTATTGTTATTAAATAAATTCGTCATTGAATGATTAATTTAGTATTAAGCTTTAGCATTAATTTACCATACTAATTTAGTTATGCTAAATCATAATATGTGTTTAATTATTTTATTTATTTAAATATTATTGATATTGAATATAATAAATATAGATTTTAATAATTTAATATAATAAATAAATAATTTATTGAATATGTATCATTATTATACTCTTTATTACTCTATATATTATTATTGTATAGACGAAAGTACGCAATTAAACCCTCACTTTTGCACTTTGCAAACCCCACACAATTTAATTGTGACAAATTAGTACCATACAAATTTAAATTCGTACAAAATCAGTTCTTCCAATTGTAGTAATGAGTGTCAAAATTTTCCTGCAAAGAAATTTTTTAGGGACTAATTTGTCACAACACATTGTGAGGGACTTCATTTGTCACAAAGTTTAGAGCTGGGGGACTAATTAGGTACTTCCCTCTTATTATATGTATTATAATCGTGCTATTTTTAATTTTTTTAATTTATAATGTTCCATAATATCAAATCTATTAATTATTGTTGATTAATAATTTTTTAAATATATATTATATTAATACTGATTATATTAAATATAATTAGTTAATATATATAATTTACTAATATATGAAATATATATTAAATATTAGTAAAAAATATAAATATACTAAGACATATATATAAAATACATAATGATCAATATAATTATACAATAAATATCATATAAATACATAAATATGTAATATATATATATTGTTATATTTTTTATGTAAATTCATTCATAATATATGTATCTTGTAGGATAAATTTATATATAATAGATATTCAATTAGAATGTTTAATTTATATTCTTAATTATTTAGTTACTAATTTATTGAATGTATTTGTTTATTATTCAATTACGAATGTATATTAATATGATAATACTTATGATATTAAATAGATAAATATTTAATATATATTTATTTTTCTATTTATATATATATATATATATTATATGTTTATTATATTATGTTATATATTTGTTATATGGTAAATTTATATATATTATATATCCAATTAATATAGTTACTAATTTAATGAATACGTTGATTTATTATTGAATTCCTAATGTATATTTAATTTATATATTTTTTAATTACTAATATGTGAATATAAAAATAGAAATTCAATATCCAAAAAAAATAAAATAATTGAATATTCTCTTATTATTATGAAATATTAATTTTTTATTGAATATATTAGTTATATAATGATTAATATATTTTTTATTTTTAGCATTAATTTATTAAACTAATTTAATTATGTTAAATTATAATATTTATTTAATTATTTTATTAATTTAAATATTATATACAATGAATATAACAAATAATTTAATAAATATAATAAAAAATTTATTAAATATTTATCATTATTATACAAACTATTACTATATAAATATTATTATTATATATATGAAAGTACGCAAATAAACACTCACTTTTATACTTTGTGACTCCACTAAAATTTAAGTGTGGCAAATAAGTCCCTTACAAATTTGAATCTATACAAAATTAGTCCCTCCATTAGGAGAAATGTGTGACAAATTTTCCATGCAAAAAGATTTTTGAGGGACTAATTTATCACAATGCATTGTGAATGACCTAATTGTCACAAAATATAAAGGTGAAGGACCAATTTGGTACTTTCCTCTTTTTATATGTATTATGATTATGTAGATTTTAATTTTTGTATTAATTTATATGTTTCCAAAATATTAAATCTATTAATTATTGATTATTAATAATTTGTTAAATATATAATGTATTAATACACATTATATTAAACATATATATTTAATGTATTTAATTTGCTAATAAATGAAATACATATTATACTAATGTACACTGACCGATATTAATATGAGAATACTTATGATATTAAATATATAAATATTTAAAATATATTTCTTGTTTTATATATATATGTTTATTATATTATGTTATATATTTCTTATATGGTAAATTTATATATATTATATAACAAACTAATATAGTTAATTTATATTATTAATTATTTAGTCACTAATTTAATGAATATGTTGATTTATGATTATATTCATAATCTATATTAAATTGATATATACTTTTAATTACTAATATATGAATATAAAAATAGAAATTCAATATCCAAAAATAAAATAAAATACTCTAACATTCTCCTATTATGGAATATTAATTATTGTTACTGAATATATTAGTTATTTAATTATTAATTTATTATTAATTTTTATCATTAATTTATAATACTAATTTAATTATGTTAAATTATAATACATATTTAATTATTTTATTTATTTAAATATTATATACATTGAATATAACAAATAATTAATTAATATATATTTAACTAATTTAATATAGTAAAAAAAATACTTTATTAAATATGTATCATTATTATACACCACTTCCTTTCACTTTTCTATTAAAACACCTCAAACCACCCCTATAATTTCTCGTTTGGCTTGTCTCATAGAAATTTATTTTACAACTTTAACAATGCAGTCTACCCCTTTCAAACGTTTTTTCTGCCAAAAAGCAAGGAACTCTTTATGCTGCCATATTCTTTCTTGTGTCTTCTTCCTCCTATTCTATCTGGTGTTTCTACACTCACTAGCCTTCCCTTGGACCTATGGCAGAGGTAGTTGATATCTTCCACTGAGCTTCCACTCTCTCTGCCACGTCTATCTTCTCTCAAGTTTCCTTTCTTCTTTCCACGCTATAGCCTCTTTTCAACTTCGTTCTTTTATTCGAGTTCCAGCCTCAACACGTTGTACTTAGTCTTTCTCTCTGGCGTGTTGCCACGCTTCACATGCTCTGTCCCATGGCTAGAAAACAGGGGTGGCTTGGCCTTGTGTGGCTTCCCTCAAAGCTCCCTCCCTCTCATATTTCTTTGTTTGATAGGTTCGCAACTTACGCGGCCATCCTCTTTTTCTCCGATGGCTTCTCGACGAGGAAGTTTTTGTCTCCCCTCTCGGCTTCTCTTTCTCCTTTCTTTTCGTTTTTTCTTTGAAGGTGAGCTCCACCCCGCCCTTTGAAGGTTTAAGAACAGGGATGCATGTTGCATGGGCTCTGCTTTTCAGAGCTCAGAACGGGGAGCATTCTTTCCTCGAAGCTTCTCCTCTTCGTTTTTATTTGCTCTTCTTATCCTCTCCAATAGTCTCTGCTTTGAAGGTTTAAGAATCGGGATGCACATTGCATGGGCTCTACTTTTTGGAGCTCGGAACAGGGAGCGTTCTTTCTTTGAAGCTTATGCTCTTCTCATCTTCTCCGATAGTCTTTTTTCTCTCTTGGTCTTCATTTCCTCATTCACCCATCCCTCTCCATACCTACTTCGAGCTTCACCCCGAGCAGCGGTCTGGCGGGTCAACTCTGGCACCCTCATAAGTTTCCTTTTTTATCCTTCGCTTTTGCTCAAGGAAGAAAGCTCATTTGGTCTCAAGCCACTCCTTTAAAAGATAGCAGGCTCCTCATATGAGTTTTAGTAGTAGGTCTCAATTTAGCTTCTTGTCCTTTTGTCTTATTGTCTCTGTTCTCTTTCGAACACGGATCCGCTATAGGGATCTGTAATATAATATTATTAAATATATTAATTTAATATATTTTTATTACTTTAATATTAATAAAATATTATAATTATTGGATCCATTGTAGTTACTGCAGCGAATCCAGGAGTATTCACTTTCACTTCAATTTTAAAAAAAAATTCCGTTCATTGTTTTTGTTTAATATTTTTTAAATTAGTTAAAACATTTACTTCTATTTTTTTTTTTCCTTTTTCAATTTTCCTTGCTTTTCTTGTTTTTCTTTCTTATTTTTTATTATTACTATTATTATTTTATTTTTTTTATCTTGTTATTTTATTTTATTTTATATATTTTCTTTATTTTTATTTTGCTTTTTCCAGATTTTTTATTCCATTTTATTTATCTTATTATTATTTTTTATTATTATTTTTCTCCCATTTTATATTTTCTTAATTAATGGATGAACTAATTGGTTAATTAATCCATCATTAATTATTCTTCTTAATTCATTTTGAGATGGGGTGTTCACATACCTAATTGTCTCAAAGTGTAAAGGTGGAGGAACAATTTAATACTTCCCTCTTATTATATGTATTATGATTATGTTAATTTTAAATTGCTTTTAATTTATAATTTTTCAAAATATTAAATCTACTAACTATTGCTGACTAATAATTTGTTAAATAATATTATATTAATACTTGTTATATTAAGTAAATATTTTAATATATATTACATACTAATATATGAAATATATATTAAATATTAGTACAAAATAAAAATATACTAAGACAAATATATAAAATACGTATTGACCGATGTAATTATAAAATAAATATGATATTAAATATATAAATATAATATATATATATATATAGTCATATTTTTATGTAAATTTATTTATATTATATGTTTCTTATAGGATAGATTTATATATAACATATATTCAATTAGAATATTTAATTTATATTTTTAATTATTTACTCATTAATTTATTGAATCTATTTGTCTATTATTCAATTACTAACGTATATTGACTAATATTAATACGATAATACTTATGATATTAAATTTATAAATATTTAATATATATATATATATATATTATATGAATATTATAATATGTTAGATATCTCTTATATAGTTAATTTATATATATTACATATCCAAATAATATAGTTAAGTTATATTACTAATTATTTAGTTACTAATTTAATGAATACGTTGATTTATTATTTTATTCATAATCTATATTTATTTGATATTTTTTTAATTACTAATATATGAATATGAAAATAGAAATTCAATATCCAAAAGAAATAAAATACTCTAATATTCTCTTATAATTATTATGGAATATTAAATATTGTAATTAAATATATTATTTATTTAATGACTTATTATTAATTTTTTGCATTTATTTAAAATACTAATTTCATTTTGTTAAATTATAATATTTATTTAATTAATTTATTAATTTAAATATTATATACATTGAATATAACATATAATATAGTAAATATATATTTCAATAATTTAATATAATAAAAAATATTTTATTAAATATGTATAAATATTATTATACACATTATTACTATATATGTATATATATATTATTATATAGATGAAAGTACGTATATGAACCCTTTCTTTTGCACTATGGCTCACCCCTAATTTAAGTGTGACAAATTAGTCTCTCACTTATTTAAATCTGTACAAAATCAGTCTTTCTAATTGTATTTATGAATGACAAATTTTCTATGTAGAAAGATTTTTGAGAGACTAATTTTTCACAGTGTATTGTGGGGGACCTAATTGTTTCAAAGTGTAAAGGTGGAGGACCAATTTGATTCCTCCCTCTTATATTATGATTATGTTAATTTTAAATTATTTTTCATTTATAATTTTCTAAAATATTAAATCTATTATTTATTGTTGATTAATAATTTGTTAAATATATATTATATCTATACTTATTATATTAAGTATAATATTTTAATATATATTACATGCTAATATGTGAAATATATATTAAATATTAGTGAAAAATATAAATATACTAAGACAAATATATAAAATATGTATTGATTGATATAATTATATAATAAATATGATATTAAATATATAAATATATATTATATTTATTTTTTGTTATATTTTTATGTAAATTTATTTATATTATATGTTTCTTATAGGATAAATTTATATATAATATATATTCAATTAGAATATTTAATTTATATATTTAACTATTTAGTTGTTAATTTACTGAATATATTTTTTTATTATTCAATTACTAATGTATTTTGACCAATATTAATATGATAATACTTACGATATTAAATATACAAATATTTAATATATATGTATTGTTTTAATTATATATATATATATATATTATATGTTTATTATATTATGTTTTATTTTTCTTACATGGTAAATTTATATATATTATATATCCAATTAACATAGTTAATTTATATTATTAATTATTTAGTTACTAATTTAATCATTACGTTGATTTATTATTTTATTCATAATCTATATTCAATTGATATATTTTTTAATTACTAATATATGAATATAAAAATAAAAATTCAATATCTAAAAGAAATAAGATACTCTAATATTTTCCTATTATTATTATGGAATTTTAATTATTGTTATTGAATATATTAGTCAATGAATGATTAATTTATTATTCATTTTTAGCATTAATTTGTAATACTAATTTAATTATGTTAAATTATAATATGTATTTACTTACTTTATTTATTTACATATTATCGATATTGAATTTAATAAATAAATAATTTTTTAAATATGTATCATTATTATTATTATATAGATAAATGTACGCAAATGAACACTCACTTTTGTACTTTGCAACTCCCCATAATTTAATTGTAACAAATTAGTCTCTTACAAATTTGAATATGTACAAAATTAGTCCCTCCAATCACAATAATAAATGATAAATTTTCCTTGAAATTTTTTTTTAAGGGACTAATTTTCCTTAAATTTACATATATTATATTATATATACATATATATTATATGTTTATTATATTATGTTATATATTTCTTGTATGGTAAATTTACATATTTTATATATCCAATTAATGTAGTTAATTTATATTATTAATTATTTAGTTAATAATTAAATGATTATGTTGATTTATTATTTAATTCCTAATGTATATTTAATTGATATATTTTTTAATTAATAATATATGAATATAAAAATAGAAATTCAACAACCAAAAGAAATGAAATACTCTAATATTCTCATATTATTATTAGGCAATATTAATTATTGTTATTGAATATATTAGTTATTTAATGTTTAATATATTATTGATTTTTATCATTAATTTATCATACTAATTTAATTATGCTAAATTATAATATGTATTTGATTATTTTATTAATTTAAATATGATATACATTGAATATAACAAATAATTTAATAAATAATATATCAATAATTTAACATAGTAAAAAAAATACTTAGTTAAATATGTATCATTATTACACAGACTATTGCTATATAAATATTATTATTATTATTATTATATAAATGAAAGTACGCAAATGAATACTCACTTTTCCACTTTACGACTTCCTACAATTTAAGTGAGATAAATTAATCCCCTACAAATTTAAATCTGCACAAAAAATATTTTAATTTATAATTTTCCAAAATATTAAATTTATTAATTATAGCTGATTAATAATTTACTAAATATATATTAAATTAATCAATATTATATTAAATATAATTATTTAATATATGTAATTTACTAATATATGAGAAATATATTAAATACTAGTAAAAATATATATAAATATACTAAGACAAATATATAAAATATGTATCGACCGATATAATTATATAATAAATATGATATTAAATATATAAATATATATTATATTTATTTGTTGTTATATTTTTATGTAAATTTATTTATATTATATGTTTCTTATAGGATAAATTTATATGTAATATATATTCAATTACTATATTTAATTTATATTTTAAATTATTTAGTTACTAATTTATTGAATATATTTATTTATTATTCAATTACTAATGTATATTGACCGATATTAATATGTCAATACTTATGATATTAAATATATAAATATCTAAAATATATATATATATATATATATTTTAAATATATATTTTTTATGTTCATTATATTATATTATATATTTCTTATACAATAAATTTATATATTTTATATATCCAATTAACATACTTAATTTTTATTATTAATTATTTTGTTACTAATTTAATGAATACGTTGTTTTATTATTTTGTTCATAATCTTTTTTTAATTGATATATTTTTTAATTACTAATATATGAATATAAAAATAGAAATACAATATTCAAAAGAAATAAAATATTCTAATATTCTCCTATTATTATTATGGAATATTAATTATTATTACTGAATATATTAGTTATTTAATGATTAATGTATTATTAATTTTTAGCATTAATTTATAATACTAACTTAATCATGTTAATTTATAACATGTATTTAATTATTTTATTTATTTAATTATTATATACATTGAATAATATAACTAGGAATTTAACAAATATATATTTCACTAATTTAATATAATAAAAAAATACTTTATTAAATATGTGTCATTATTACACAAACTATTACTATATAAATATTATTATTATATTAATAAAAGTACACAAATCAACTCACTTTTGTATTTTGTGATAATTATTATACAGACTATAGCTATATAAATATTATTATTATGAAATATTAATTATTTTTTCTAAATATATTAGTTATTTAAATATTAATTTATTATATAATAAATATATTATTAATTATATGAATATGTAATATATTTATTTATTGTTATATATTTGTGTAAATTTATTTATATTATACGTTTCTTATATGATAAATTTATATATAATATATATTCAATTAGAATATTTGATATCTACTTTCAATTATTTAGTTACTAATTCATTGAATATATTTGTTTATTATTCAATTTAGAATGTATATTGACCGATATTAATATGATAATACTTATGCTATTAAATATATATATTTATTGTCTTATATATATATATATATATATATATATATTATATCTTTATTATATTATTCAATATATTTCTTATTTTTAATTTTTAATTCCTAATGTATATTTAATTGATATAATTTTTTAATTACTAATATATGAAGATAGAAATAGAAATTCATTATTCAAAGGAAATAAAATACTCTAATATTCTCTTATTATTATTATGGAATATCAATTATTGTTTCTAAATATATTAGTTATTTAATTATTAATTTCTTATTAAAATTTAGCTTAAATTTATAATACTAATTTAATTATGTTAAATTATAGTATGTTTTTAATTATTTTATTAATTTAAATATTATATACGTTGAATATGAAAAATAATTTAATAAATATATGTTGTTTTAATAATTCATTTAAAAATTACTTTATTATATTTGTATCATTATTATACATATATATATATATATATATATTTATTTATTTATTTATTTATTTATTATTATATAGACAAAAGTACACAAATGAACTCTAACTTTTGCATTTTGTGACTCCCCCACAATCTAAGTGAGACAAATTAGTCTATTAAAATTTTAAATTTGTACAAAATCAGTCTCTCCAATTTTAGTAATGAGTGACAAATTTTTTACGCATAAAGATTTTTGAGGGACTAATTTGTCACATTACATTGAGGGACCAAATTGTTACAAAGTGTAAAGATTGAGGACCAATTTAATACTTCCCTCCTATTATATGTATGATGATTATGTTAATTTTAAATTATTTTTAATTTAAAATTTTTCAAAATGTTAGATCTATTAATTATAGCTTATTAATAGTTTGTTAAATATATATTATATTAAAACTTATTATATTAAATATAATTATTTAATATGTATAATTTAATAATATTTGAAATATATACAAAATATTACCCAAAAAATATAAATACACTATAACAAATATATAAAATACATTGTGACCGTTAAAGTCATATAATAAATATGATAATAAATATATAAATAATATATATATTATATTATATTTTTATGTAAATTTTTTATATTACTTTTTTTATAACATATATTCAATTGTATTATTTAATTTATGTTTTTAGTTATTAATTTATTGAATATATTTGTTTATTATTCAATTACGAATGTGTATTGACCAATATTAATATGGTAGTACTTATGATATTAAATATATAAATATTTAATATATATTTATTGTTTTATTTTTATTTCAATATATATATATATATTATATGTTTATCATATTATGTTATATATTTCTTATATGGTTAATTTATATATATATTATATATCCAATTAATATAGCTAATTTATATTATTAATTATTTAGTTACTAATTTAATGAATACGCTGATTTATTATTTAATTCCTATCTTATATTTAATTGATATTTTTTTTTCAATTACTAATATATGAATATAAAAGTAGAAATTCAATATCGAAAAGAAAAAAAAAACTCTAATATTCTCTTATGATTATTATGGAATATTAATTATTTTTATTGAATATATTAGTCATTTAATGATTAATTTATTATTAATATGTACACTCCATCCCTAATTGCTTAATTATTTAATTAATTGATTCACCAATTAATTAATAATTAAATAAATAAAAAAAATTTAAAATAACAAAGTCTCAAATGACATCCTCAAGTGAGAATAATTTAAAATTAAAAATAAATAATAGGAGACAATTAAATAAACTCAAAATCTAAAAATAAAATTAGCTAGTTAAAATAATAATAATAATAATAGTAATAATAATAATAAATCAAAATAAAAATTATAAAAAAATAATAATAGAAATATATATATATAAATAGAACATTAAAAAAAATTAATTAATAATAATAGTAATAGTAATAAAAATCATAAAAATAAAAAAAATCATACTGCAACCAAGAGATATCACAAAATGGGAAAAAATAGAGCTCCAACCTACTCCATCTGTTACCAACTATGAAGCTGCAAAGAAAGCTGAAACAAGGAGAAAGCAGACGAGGCAAAGAGGGGGAGAGGGTAAAGAAAGCTTCAACATCTCTGTTTTCTTGACTGAAAAGCAGAGGTGGAGCGTTGCCGAAGAAAGGGAAGCGGGAGGAGAGGCAGAGCGGGAGAGGAGAGCCTTGAAGACGAGACAGTAGAGTGAGAGGGAGTTTGGAGAGAGAGAGAGCACGAGAGGAAGAAAGGGAGCATGCTTGAAGGCCTCTCCACTGGAGCCACTGGTTGGCTGCATGCTAGAACGTTATGCGTGTTTGGTTCCATGATATAAAAGCATGAGGAAGAGGAGATATAGGGGAGAAGAAGCAGAAGCACAGAGGAGAGAGAGTCGGTAAAGATGTCTTCCTTCGATGCCTTCAACGTCGACGGCGAGGAGTTGAACATCAACTTTTCTTCCACCCACCCCTTCACCGACCACCAAGAGGACGACTCCTACTTCGGCTACGACGCTGGCTACTCCAGCTTCTCTGGCAGATTTCCCATCGAGGGTGATGTTGCAGTCGACCACACCGCCATCCCCAGCGGCTCCAACCAAGATACAGGCGTGCAACGTCTTGACCGTCGCATCTGTAGTAGCCCTCTGCTCCTCCGCCATCCCCAGCGGCTTCAACCAAGACACCGGCGTGCAACGTCTTCACCGTCCCATCCCTGGTAGCCCTCTGCTCCTCCGCCGCCGACCTCGTCCTTTTCCTCTCCATCCTCACTTCGCGGTTCCAAGTGAAGGACCTTGCTGCACCTTGGTGTCGAGCATCTCAATACAGGGCCTGAAAATGGTGATGAAATAGGGGGAAGAAGGAGCGAAACAGAGAAGATGAATTCCATGGAAAATGATGATACCACCTATTCAAATATTACAGCACATCCAAGTTAGCTTGCCATGCTGCAAGAGAAAATTTCGCATCCATTGATAGAGATTTCGGTGTAGTACGTATTTTTTTTTCTTTCATGGGGAAGGCAGGAGGAGGCTCTTGGTTGAAGGCTGTGAAAAGGGCCTTCAGGTCTCCGACCAAAGAAAAGGACAAGAGAAGCAGCAGGAGGAGAAGAAGAGGGGTGAACGAAGATGGATCTTCAGAAAGCCCTTTAGCCAAGAAACAATTACCCAGCATTGTGAAGAAAGAACCATAACAACTATAGCTGACGTGACAGCAACAAGTTGTGAGGCAATTGAGGAGGCAGAACAAAGACATGCAATTGCAGTAGCCATGGCAACCATAGCTGCAGTAGCAACTGCTCAAGCAGCTGTGGAGGTCGTTCGCCTTGCTAAGCCTTCCTTCTTTGTCAGAGAACACAATGCGGCCATTGTTATCCAAACAGCATTCAGAGGCTATCTGGTAAGGAGAGCTCTTGGGGCACTTAAAGGATTAGTGAAGCTGCAAGCATTAGTAAGAGGTCATAATGTACGAAAACAAGCTAAACTAACACTTGCGTGCATGCAAGCTCTTGTTCGAGTTCAAACTCGAGTATGCCAAGAGCGAGCCAAGCGGCTTTCAAAGTACGAAGAAACACCGATTCCAGAGATGATAGTGGGACAGAAGAAGTGAAGAAGCACTGGGATGACCACCCACAAACAGTAGATAATATTCGAGCTGTTCTACAGAGAACAAAAGAAGTTACCTTGAAACGCGAAAAGTCCCTGGCTGATGCCTTCTCTCATCAGATATGGAGAACTAGTAGAGAAACCAGTGCCAGCGAGGGAGAGGATGAAAACAGAGACAGCCCCATATGGAGGAGAAGGTATAGGGAGAACAGAGGTAGAGCTTCGTGTGATCGAAGAGACCCCATCAAAATAGATGAAATTGGCACATATAGACCCCACTCTAACCCTGTTCACACAGATCAAGAGAGATCATATAGCGGGTATAAACCCCACTTCAATAAACCACCGAGGCTTTCTTTGTCATCGCCTGGGCATCATAAAGCCCACTACGATATCTCAGTGGCACTGACACCATCAACGAAGATGAAGCATTTTGAGGTACGATCAGCTAGTCCTCCTTGTGCAAAGTCCAACCTCTTAATGCCAAACTATATGGCAGCCATTGCATCTGCTAAGGCTCGGTTTCGCTCACAAAGTGCACCCACACACATGGATTCAACCCCAGAAAAGGAAAAGCTGCGGATTCTCAAGAGGAGGTTCCACTAATTTATTGAATATATTTGTTTATTATTCAATTATGAATGTATATTGACCAATATTAATATATATTTATTGTTCTATTTATATATAAATATTATATGTTTATTATATTAAGTTATATATTTCTTACATGGTAAATTTATATATATTATATATCCAATTAATATAGTTAATTTATATTAGTAATTATTCAGTCACTAATTTAATGAATACGCTGATTTATTATTTTATTCATAATCAATATTTAATTGATATATTTTTTTAATTACTAATATATGACTGTCGTAACTAACCTTTGGGCGAAAATTTTAAAAAAGAGAGTTTAAATTGATTCCTAAAATGAATCTTAAAAATCAATTCACAAAAGTCGCTACCAAAATTTTTAACGGAAAACTTTAGAAAATCAATTTAAAATAAAAAGAAAAGGCATAGTGGTTTGCAAAAATAGAGACGGGTTTGGGAGTATATTTGAGTGTGGGGAAGGTGTTAGACACCCCACAATACCTGTCCATAATGATGGTTAACCTTGAACTAGTCTAATGAGATAGAATATGACCTTAAATTTATCTTAATTACCCTTTTATTGACATGCATGTTTGTTAAATAGAGGAGGCAAAAACAACAATAACGAAAACAAACAAATAGATATTTACAAAAGGGTTGACTTGACCTAGAATGAAAGCCCCTACGTACCCCGTAATAAGGATCAAAGTCCACGTAGTTCGACCTAAGATTGCATGACTGTCGTAACCGACCTTTTGGCGGAATAGATAAAAGTGTTTAAATTGATTCCCAAAAACGAATCTTGATAATCAATTTATTTGGAGTCGCCACCAAAATTTTTAACGGAAAACCTTGGGAAACCAATTTAAAATAAAAAGAAAAAGGCAGTATGGTCTGCGAAATCAGATATGAGTTCGGGAGTCTATTTGAGTGTGGGGAAGGTGTTAGGCACCCCACCACACCCGTCCATAAGGACGGTTACCTTAAACCAGTCAACTGAAATAGAATATGACTTTTAAATTTATCTCAATTACCCTTTTATCGACATGCATGCCTGTTAAACTGAGGAGACAAAATAACAAGAATGAAGGCAAACAGATAGATATTTACAAAGGGTGGACTTGACCTAGGATGAGAGCCTAGGGCTTACGTATCTTACAATAGGGATCAAAGTCCACGTAGTTCGACCAAAAAGGCATGTTTATTGAGTGATGATTTGTACGTTTTGCGATGAGAATAGGAAGGTTCAAAAATAGATTTTCGTAAACAAAATGGAATTGAGATTTGATTTGTGTGTTTTAATTTTCTACAATCTAATTAATCTCGCTTTCCTGATCTCTTCATTTTCTCTTAATAATTTTTTTATTTACTTTTGGAATTTTGAATACTTTATTTTGAATTTTAAATGAAATGATTATAAAGAACGAATTCGATCATGTAAAGAAAAAAAAATTATTTAATCAAAACATTTATTTTCGTAATATTGTTATTATTGTTATTATTATTTTAAAACAAACATGTGCTGATTTTGGGGATCCAAGGAGATTAAAATCTCATATGAATGCAATTGAAGAGAACAATATTCTCACACGATAATTTCGTAAATAATAGAAGGTATTTAATTAAGGTAAATATTTAATTATTATTATTTTTAGAACCACTGTGTACCAAATTTAAGGATCTAAGGAGATTAAAATCTCACATGATCCCGTGCAATCGAGGAGAATAAAATTCTCACACGATAATTTCATAAATAATGGAAAATATTCTTAAAGTCAATATTTAATTATTATTATTTTTAAAACAAGTGTGTACTAATTTTAGGGATCTAAAGAGATTAAAATCACACATGATCCTAGGCTATCGAGGAGAACAGAATCCTCACACGATAATTTCATAAATAATGGAAAATATTTAATTAAAGTCAATATTTAATTATTATTATTTTTACAACAAATGTGCTAATTTTAAAGATTTAAGGAGATTAAAATCTACCTGATCTCATGTAATCGAGGAGGACAAAATCCTCACACGATAATTTCATAAATAATGGAAAATATTTAATTAAAGTCAATATTTAATTATTATTATTTTTAAAACAAGTGTGTACTAATTTTAGGGATATAAAGAGATTAAAATCACACATGATCCCAGGCAATCGAGGAGAACAGAATCCTCACACGATAATTTCATAAATAATGAAAATATTTAATTATTATTATCTTTAAAACAAATATGCTAATTTTAAAGATCTAAGAAGATTAAAATCTCACATGATCTCATGCAATCGAGGAGGACAAAATCCTCACACCATAATTTCATAAATAATGGAAAATATTTAATTAAATTCAATATTTAATTATTATTATTTTTAAAACAAGTGTGTACTAATTTTAAGGATCTAAAGAGATTAAAATCACACATGATCCCATGCAAACGAGGAGACCAGAATCCTCACATGATAATTTCATAAATAATGGAAAATATTTAATTAAAGTCAATATTTAATTATTATTATTTTAAAAAAAAATGTGCTAATTTTAAAGATCTAAGGAGATTAAAATCTCACATGATCTCATGCAATCAAGGAGGACAAAATCTTCACACGATAATTTCATAAATAATGAAAAATATTTAATTAAAGTCAATATTTAATTATTATTGTTTTGTATTATTATTATTATTATTTGCAATGAATATGTATTAATTTTTGGGATCTAAGGGGATTGAAATCTCACATGATCCCAAACATCTGAGAAGAACAATATTCTCACTCGATACTTTCTTTAAAACTTTACTTATAAAGCCATGAAGAAAAGAAAAAAAAATTATTAATCCCATATACAAATAACAATACCAATACCAATAATAACACATTAATTAATTAATCAATTAACTAATAAACCAAAAAAAAACAAAGAAGTTGAACGAGGACACCTGAAATGAACTACAACATGAACATCCACATGCATGCATCAGAGTTACCTAGCTTCGTCTCGGTTGGCTGCTCTTCCCAGTGACTCTCCTCCTCCAGCGGTTCTACTCAGCCTTCCTCGGTTCACCGTAGCTCCTCCCCTCAGCAGTTTTTCTCTCCTCAGCTCACTGCGAATCCTTCTTGGTCTCCCTTAGTTTTCAGCGTTTCTCTCTCAGTTTACAGGGCTCCTCTCATACCCTTCAGCAGCCTCTTCTTCCTCTTAATTCCCACAAAAGTATCTCAGCTCTGTCTTGCTCCGTGTCTCCCTCCAGCAGCTCTCCTTTCCACCCTTCTCTCTCTCTCTACGGTCTGCAGTGGGCAACTCTGTTGAACTCTGTTTTGGCAGCCCAAAACAGAGGATTTTACTCCACTTGGATGGCTGAAGTTCTGCTCCTTCTTGGCTTGCATTCGGTCCTGTTCTTTCTCTCCTCCTCTCGATTTGGCTCTCTTTTGCTCGGTCTCCTCTCCCTCCTCTCAGTTTCTCTACTCGTCTCGGCCTCTCTTCTCTCTCTCCCCTCTCTACTCATCTCGGCTTAAACCTCCAACACCCCTCTCTTTTCTCCTCCAGCCACGGTTTCACGGTCCAACAGTCTCTCGGTTTTAAGCCTGCGTTCTTCTCTTTTTCCTCTCTTCTCAGTCCAATAGTCTCTCGGTTTTAACCCTCCAGCCTTCTTCTCCTTTTTCTATCTTCTCGGTCTGTCTCTCGGTTTTAAGCCTCCAGCCTTATTCTCTTTTCTGTTGTCTTGGTCCAGCAATGCCTTCTGAAAAACTCCCCCCTTTCCTCTCCTTTTCAACCCTTTTTACCCTTTTTTTTCTGGTGCACACTGCCTCCCTTTTTAGCCCCTTACCTCTGCTTCAAATATTTCAGCAGCAAATCCCCCTTTTCTTGCCATGTCTCTTGCCCCTTTTTCTTTTCAGCCCTCCTTGTGTCCTTTTGTTTCTTATGAGAGTGTGTGAGAGTGGCCTGTGTGTCCATGAGTGTGTGCAAGTGTCAGTGGGAGTGTGTGAGTGTGAGAGTGTGTGAGAGCAAGTAAGAGTAAGTTTGCATTTTTATTTTAATTAGGTGGCCTTTTCTCTTCTTTGTATTTGGATCAATTCAAAAATTTGTTGACCCTATTCATTTTTATTTTTTGCAAGATGATTATCATGTCTTTACTTCAAATATGTATTTTGAATTTTTTTCCTTGTAATATTTTTTGTTTTGTATTTGGCTTTTTCCCATGTTAATTCTATCTTTTGCTTTTTGCATTTTTATTTTTAATTAATTAATTTTTTTAAAATTTTTTATTATCCTTACTATGGTTATTATTATTAATTTTTTTTATTTTTATTATTATTTTAGGTGGGGTGTTCACAGCAACAGTTGATTGAGGTCTTTTGGTTTTCATGAACAAAACAGAAGAGTTGAAATTAAACCATTTTTCATAAATAAAACGAGACTAAAATTCAGTTGATGTGTTTTTAATTTATGAAATCAATTTACTATCACTTCTTTGCTCCTTCATTTTCCTTTCCTTTTATTTTATTTTTGCTTGTATTATTTTTTTAAAATTTTAACTTTTATTTCAAAATTTAAATGAATTATATTAGGAGAAGATTTTCAAGATTTTTGGAGTTAAAATTTTATTTTATAACTGAAGTGAGATTATTATGGGAAAAAATATTTTAGGATTTTTCACTTTATGTTTTTTTTTAAGTTAGAATTTATTTTGAAATTAAAGTGAAATTATAACGGAAAAATGTTTTTTTTTCTTCTTTGATTTATATATATCTTTTTGGGTTTTTGAAATCATATATCAACTTTTAAAGCCTAAAGAGATTGGAGTTCTCGCCTAGCCTTGGTTAATTGATTTTTAAGTACCTGAGGAGATTAATGATCTCACATGGTTGTTAGAGACTATTTAAGTGTCTGAGGAGATTAATAATCTCACACGACAACTCTTAATAAACAAGGGTCAAATAAATAATTTAGTCACTTGAAAATTACTTTCATCTATTTGCATTTGCATTTTTGGAAATTGAGTGTTTAACATTCTGATATGCTTCAAGGAAGTTCAGATTGAACAATCCCTGAAACAAGTAAATAAAAAAAAGAAAAGATAGAACAACTAGCAATCTCGGATGATAAGTTTGCACGCCACACTCAAGAATACTAGGTTTGATTCGCCACACTCTAGAGTAGAAGAGGGAGAGTGATAAGAATCGGGGATAATTTCGCCACTAAGTTTAAGAAACTTAGATAAGAAATTCGCATATAAGAGGCTAAGCCAATTTTCAGAGCATTCAAGGTTGCATTTCTCATTGATAACTTCCATATTTATAGCCAAGAACAACCCTCATGGCATAAGTCCAAGATTTACCTAGTTCTCACCTAATTTGGAAAAACATGCATAGAAATTCACCTAACATAGACTTTTCATCTAATGTAGATCACCTAACTTATCTAACTTAGACTTTCAAATAAATATAGCTCACCTAACTTAGACTTTAACCAATACTTATTTCAACTTTCATGCATTTATCACATGCATAATTGACTTTTCATAATTTATTCATTATGGCACATAATCAAATTGGCCCACTTGAACTTGGGCTCCATATAGAAATTGGGCTTGGATCCTAAATGGGCTGATTCCATTTTGAATTGTTGGACAACCATGGCCTGAATCTTCTTAGCCATAGAACGTGTAATTGGCCCAGATGGAGCTCCTTGTCCTAAGTTAGCCTCTTGTTCAACTTGAGGCTCATCATTCTCTCCGGGTTCAAAAGTATTTGTCCTCAAATCCAAGTCTTCATTATCATCTAAGTATGGCGTCAAATCTCTTACATTGAATGTGGCAGAAATATTGTAGTTTCCTGGTAAATCAACCTTGTAAGCATTGTCATTTATTTTCTTCAGAATCTTGAATGGACCTTCTGCCCTGGGCATAAGTTTTGACTTCCGTTTGTTGGGAAACCTCTCCTTCCGAAGATGAATCCAAACAAGATCACCTGGCATGAACTGAACTTGCTTCCTTCCCTTGTTTGCTGCGTTTTCATAAGCGGCATTCTTCTTTTCAATTTGTCGCTTCACATTTTCATGCAGAGCTTTCACCATTTCAGCCTTTTTCTTTCCATCAATGCACAATCTGTCACTTAATGGTAGCGGTACTAGATCAAGTGGGGTGATAGGATTAAACCCATAAACCACTTCAAAAGGAGAATATTTAGTAGTACCATGAACACTTCTATTATAGGCAAACTCAACAAACGACAAGCATTCATCCCAACTTTTCATATGCTTACCAATAATAGCTCTAAGTAAGGAAGAAAGTGTTCTATTTACTACCTCAGTTTGCCCATCAGTTTGAGGATGACAAGTTGTGCTAAAAAGTAATCTTGTCCCAAGCTTTTTCCACAATGTTTTCCAGAAATAACTCAGAAATTTGGCATCTCGGTCCGACACAATACTCTTTGGAATACCATGTATTCTCACAATTTCCTGGAAGAACAAATCTGCTATATGAGAAGCATCATCAGTTTTGTGACAGGGAATAAAATGGGACATCTTTGAAAATCGATCTACCACCACCATAACCGAATCTTTGCCCCTTGGAGTTCTTGGTAACCCAAGCACAAAATCCATACTCAAATCAACCCATGGTTGATCAGGAACTGGTAATGGCATATACAAACCTTGTGCAACCTCCTTGCTTTTTGCTTTCTTGCAAATTGCACATCTTCCCACCACTCGATGCACATTTTTGATCATCCTTGGCCAAAAGAAGTGTTCCTTAATCATCTCTAATGTCTTCTTTTCACCAAAGTGTCCTGCCAAACCTCCCGCATGAGCTTCTCTTACCAATAATTCTCTGACAGAGCAATTGGGAATACAAAGTTTGGAACCCTTGAACAAGAATCCCTCATGCTTATAGAAACCGTTAGTAGCACTTTTTTCACATGCCAAATATATAGTAGAAAAATCAGGATCTTCTTCATATTGGCCCTTCATTAACTCGAATCCCATCAACTTGACATTCATTAATGAGATTAAAGCATACCTTCGAGATAAGGCATCTGCAACTACATTCGCTGCTCCCTTTTTATATTTGATGACGTAGGGAAAAGCCTCTAGAATCTCCACCCATTTAGCATGTCGCTTGTTTAACTTGGTTTGGCCCTTCAAATATTTCAATGACTCATGGTCAGTATGAATAACAAACTCCTTGGGTAACAAGTAGTGTTCCCAATTTTGTAAAGCTCTGACCAATGCATAGAACTCTTTGTCATAAGTTGAATAGTTCAGGGATGCCCCATTCAACTTTTCACTGAAATAAGCAACGGGATGCTTCTCTTGCATAAGAACTGCTCCAATTCCAATACCTGATGCATCACACTCAATCTCAAAAGTTTTAGAGAAATCAGGGAGTGCGAGAATTGGTGTTGAACACAACTTCTTTTTAATGATCTCAAAACTTTGTTGGGCCGCTGCACTCCATTTAAAGTCACCGCTCCCTCTGATGCAATTAGTCAAGGGTGCTAGAATAGTACTGAAATTCTGCACAAATCTTCTATAAAATGATGCTAATCCATGGAAACTTCTCACCTCAGAAATGTTTGTAGGAATAGGCCATTCCTTGATAGCTTTAACTTTCTCCGGATCAACTTCAACTCCATGCTGACTAATCACAAACCCAAGAAAAATAACTCGGTCTTGGCAGAATTGGCACTTCTTGAGATTGCCAATTAATTGTTCTTTTCGCAAGACTTCAAAGACCTTCCTCAGGTGCTCTTCATGCTCTTTCTGATCTTTGCTATAAATCAAAATGTCATCAAAATAAACCACAACAAAGTCTCCAATGAAATTTCGTAAGACATGATTCATTAAACGCATGAAGGTGCTTGGGGCATTTGACAAACCAAATGGCATGACCATCCATTCATACAACCCATGCTTCGTCTTGAAAGCTGTCTTCCACTCATCTCCTTCCTTCATTCGAATCTGATGATACCCGCTCCTAAGATCAATTTTCGAAAAGATTGTAGAGCCATGTAGTTCGTCAAGCATATCATCAAGCCTAGGGATAGGATACCGATACTTCACCGTGATTTTGTTTATGGCCCGGCTGTCTACGCACATCCTCATTGTTCCATCCTTCTTTGGCACTAACAAAGCTGGTACTGAACAAGGGCTCATTGACTCTCTCACAAAGCCTTTCTCCAGTAACTCATTTACTTGACGTTGTAACTCTTTGGCCTCATCTGGATTACACCGATAGGCCGGTCTATTAGGCAAAGCAGCACCTGGAATGAGATCAATTTGATGCTCAATCCCCCTAATTGGCGGTAATCCTCTTGGCATCTCATCTGGAAACAAGTCGGCGAATTCCTTTATTAACTTCTCAATCAGCGGAGGTATAGAACCTACCTCTGTTGGCATAGCTTCCTTCACTATTAGCATCAATATTGGATTAGTTGAACGCAAAGCTCTCTTAACTTCTCCTTTAGTTGCAAATAAGTTCTCTTTTTTCTTTTTCTTTGCTAGTTGATCTTGTAGAACTTGCTGAGGACTAAGAGGTGCTAGGACAATCTTCATCCCATCCTTGGTAACAGAATAAGTGTTTTTGAACCCATCATGAATGGCTCTACTATCATATTGCCAAGGTCTTCCCAGAAGCAAATGGCCGGCATTCATTGGTACCACATCGCATACGACTTCATCTTTGTATGAGTTGCCAATAGAAAATGGTACCTGAACTTGTTTAGTGACTTGAATTTCTCCTTGGTCACTTAACCATTGCAACTTGTACGGACGAGGGTGCTTTGTGGTCTTCAAGTCTAATTTCTCCACTAATGTTGTTGAAGCAACATTAGTACAGCTACCTCCATCAATAATGACACCACAAACCTTTCCCCCAATTGTACACCTAGTATGGAATATGTTCTCACGTTGATCATCTTCTACCTTAGCTTGTGAGTTCAAAATTCGTCGAACTACAAGTAACTCCCCTTCATCTGGATACTCGATAATGCGCTCGTCATCTTCCTGTTCAATTTCTGTTTCATCTTCACTTTCAATTTCCCCTTGTGCTCCTCGAACAATCATCACTCTTCGATTTGGACATTCAGAAGCAATATGTCCAAAACCAAGACATTTGAAGCACTTAATATCTCTGCTCCTCTTTGAGTTCTTTGCATCGTTAACCTTGTCCTTTCCTCTAGATGTATCAACAATGTTGTTGGAGCTTGTCCTTTCTTGTCGCCGTTCATTCCATTTTGAGACATCTTTTGGAGTCGAAGAGGTTAAATTTGTTCCCCTGAAACTAATAGATCGTGAGCTTCCTGGTTTAGTTGCTCCTCTTCTACGTTGTCTTTCTACCTTAACAGCAAGCTTAATTACATCCTCAAGTGTTACATAAGGTTGTAATTCCACCGCATCTGCAATTTCCTTATTCAAGCCTCCCAAGAACCGTGCAATAGACTGTTCCTGAGGCTCTTGTATCTCACATCGCATCATCAACATTTCAAACTCCTTAACATAGTCTTCAACACACATCGCCCCTTGTCTAAGAGTTTGTAACCGGATATAGAGCTCCTGCTTGTAATAGTCAGGAACAAAGCGCTTTTGCATGAGTCTCTTCATAAGCCGCCAACTCCTGATCTCTTCTTCACCGTCTCTCCTTCGTTGCGATTTCAAATTCTCCCACCATAAATTTGCATAATCAATAAATTCAAGGGCAGCTAGTTTGCATTTCTTAACTTCAGAATAGTCGTGACACTCGAACACCTTCTCCACTCGTTGCACCCACTCTAAGTACTCTTCTGGTGAGCTAGTACCTTTGAATGGTGGAATCTTTAATTTGATGTTGTTGCCAAAGTCACGTTGCTGCCTCCTTTGTCTATTTGCATCAGCTTCATCTTCTGTGTCCTCATCACGATCAGAATCAATGGAAGCTCGATGATTACGTCGCTGTGGAGGTTGTTGAACAGTCAATCTTGTGATTGCCTGCTCTAGACGAAGCAGTTGCTCCCTCATTTCTTGTTGATTTTGTTGTATGCCCATAATCTGAGCTTGTTCCAACGAAAGCCCTCTTGGAACATTGGTAGTGTTGTTTTCAGCCATATCTCACTATAAACGCTCTTCTCAAGTGTCTTTCTTTCTACCCAGAAAGTGTTTCTCTCTCCACCCACTCTCAACTGGAGCTCTGATACCAAATGATATGCTTCAAGGAAGTTCAGATTGAACAATCCCTGAAACAAGTAAATAAAAAAAAGAAAAGATAGAACAACTAGCAATCTCGGATGATAAGTTTGCACGCCACACTCAAGAATACTAGGTTTGATTCGCCACACTCTAGAGTAGAAGAGGGAGAGTGATAAGAATCGGGGATAATTTCGCCACTAAGTTTAAGAAACTTAGATAAGAAATTCGCATATAAGAGGCTAAGCCAATTTTCAGAGCATTCAAGGTTGCATTTCTCATTGATAACTTCCATATTTATAGCCAAGAACAACCCTCATGGCATAAGTCCAAGATTTACCTAGTTCTCACCTAATTTGGAAAAACATGCATAGAAATTCACCTAACATAGACTTTTCATCTAATGTAGATCACCTAACTTATCTAACTTAGACTTTCAAATAAATATAGCTCACCTAACTTAGACTTTAACCAATACTTATTTCAACTTTCATGCATTTATCACATGCATAATTGACTTTTCATAATTTATTCATTATGGCACATAATCAAATTGGCCCACTTGAACTTGGGCTCCATATAGAAATTGGGCTTGGATCCTAAATGGGCTGATTCCATTTTGAATTGTTGGACAACCATGGCCTGAATCTTCTTAGCCATAGAACGTGTAATTGGCCCAGATGGAGCTCCTTGTCCTAAGTTAGCCTCTTGTTCAACTTGAGGCTCATCACATTCCTAGCCTATGGAGATAAAAGATTTCACATGGCCCATACTAATTAATTCTCAAGTGTTTAAGGAGGCTAATGACCTCACATGACACGATGTAGGGCTTTTAACCAAAAATTGTAAATTTCCTGAACACAATGTAAGGTTTTTGACAAAAAATTGTAAATTGCCTAGACATGATGCAGAACTTTGTAGAAAATATAAATTGCCTGGGTACGATGCATGACTTTTGTAGAAAAATATAAATTGCTTGGATACGATGCATGACTTTGTAGAAAATGTAAATTGCCTAGACACGATGCAGGACTTTGTAGAAAATGTAAATTACTTGGATACGATACAAGATTTTTGTAGAAAATGTAAATTACTTGGACACAATACAGAACTTTGTAGAAAATGGAAATATCTTGGACACAATGTAGGACTTTTGTAGAGAGAGAACCAGTTTCCAGAGAGAACCGAGGAGAAGAAAGGAGAAGAAGAGAAGAACCAAGGAGAATTGAGGAGAAGAGGGAGAAAGAGAGGAGAAGAAGAGAAGAACAGGGAGAAGAGATGAGAAGAAGAGAAGAACCAGGGAGGATCGAGGAGAAGAGGAAGAAGAGAGGAGAAGAAGAGAAGAACCAGGGAGGACCAAGGAGAAGTGGGAGAAGAGAGGTGAAGAAGAGAAGAACCAGGGAGGATCGAGGAGAAGAGGGAGAAGGAAGAAGAAGAAGAGAAGTACCAGGGAGGATCGAGGAGAAAAGGGATAAGTGAGGAGACAAAGAGAGGAGAGAGAAGGGAAGAGAAGAAGAGAGGAACCGTGGAGGACCAAGGAAGAGTGAGAGGCTGGCAAAGAAGAAGAGAAGAGGAGAGAGAGGGAGTCAAAGAGAAAAAAACAAAGCTAGAGAGGAAGAGTGAGAGGCTGAGGAAGGAGTAGAGAGAGGAAAAGAGGAGAGGAAGGCTGACAAAGAACAAAGGAGGGAGCAGCTACGTTTAGACAGTGAGAAGAGGGAGGACGAGCCAGACGTGGAGTGACTAAGGGAGGAGGAGCCAGACGTGGAGTGACTGAGGAAGGAAGAACCGAGACTGAGAGCTCAACGTTTAGAGGAAGAAAAAGAGCAGAGGGAGAAGGCAGTGGTGAACAAGCCTCTGTTCTGTACTTTTAAAATGGAGGCCAACAGAGGAAGGGTGCCTGTGAGATCTTTAAGTCATGAACGATTGGTTTATTTACTTTAAGGTATGGTATCTTGTTGAAATATTTCAAGGTATTGGATTAAATGTTTTGCACTGTGTGGCCATTTCTATTTTTTTTTAATCACTTATTTGCTTGAAGGTATGGATCCTGCTGAGATAGTTCAGTTGCTTATTTATCTCACTCAACACTCACATCATTTATTTTTTTCCTTTTTATTGCTTTTTGTGTGTTCTTTATTTCCAGCTTGTCGTCACTTCCTATAATTATATTTTGTTCTTGCCCTTAACTTTAAAAGTCGTCATGTGATAATTTTAATTTCCTTGGACAGCCAGAGAGTTAACCTATGAAGGCCATATGAGATCTTTTATCCTCCAAGCTTTAAAGGTTAATATTAGATTTTGAAAATTAAAAAAAAAAAAAAGAAATAGAAAAAAAATAAAACGATTTCTATTAAAAATTTATTCATTTTGCTCTTATCTATAGAGTGTTATGTGAGGTCATTAGCCTCCTTAGACTTGAGAATTAATTAGTGAGCCATGTGAAATCTTTTATCTCCATAGGCAAGGAATGTTAAACACTCAATTTCCAAAAATGCAAAAACAAATAAATGAAAGTAATTTTCAAGTGACTAAATTATTTATTCTACCCTTGTTTATTAAGAATTGCCATATGAGATTATTAATCTCCTCAGACACTTAAAAGCACAGTAGCTAACAACCATGTGAAATCATTGATCTCCTCAAGTACTTAAAAATCAACTGACTGAGGCCACGTGAGAACTCCAATCTCCTTAGGCTATGAAAGTTGATATATGATTTCAAAAACCCAAAAAGATATATATAAATCAAAGTAAAAAAAAAAAATTTCTGTTATAATTTCAAAGAAAAAACATAAAGTGAAAAATTCTAAAATATTTTTTCCTATAATAATCTCACTTCAATTATAAAATAAAATTTTAACTCCAAAAATTTGAAAGTCTTTTCCCAATATAATTAATTTAAATTTCGAAATAAAAGTTAAAATTAAAAAAAATACAAACAAAAATAAAATAAAATGAAAGGAAAATGAAGGAGCAAGGAAGTGGTACTAAATTGATTTCGTAAATTAAAAACACATCAACTGAATTTTAATCTCGTTTTATTTATGAAAAATGGTTTAATTTCAACTCTCCTGTTTTGTTCCCGAAAACCAAAAGACCTCAATCAACTACCATGCATTCTTGAGTCGAATTACGTGGACTTTGATCCCTATTACGAGGTACGTAGGCCTTAGGTTTTCATCCTAGGTCAAGTCTGCCCTTTTGTAAATATCTATTAGTTTGTTTTCGTTATTGTTGTTTTTGCCTCATCTATTTAACAAGCATGCATGTCAATAAAAGGGTAATTGAGATAAATTTAAGATCTTCCATCTGTGAACACCCCACCTAAAATAATAATAATAATAATAATAATAATAATAATAATAATAATAATAATAAAAACAATTAATAATAATAATTATAGTAATGATAATAAATAAAATTAAAAATTTAAAAAATTAATTAATTAAAAACAAAAATGCAAAAAGCAAAAGATAGAAGTAACATGGGAAAAACCAAATATAAAACTAAAAAATATTAAAAGGAAAAATTCAAAATACATATTTGAAGTAAAGACATGATAATCATCTTGCAAAAAAAAAAATGAATAGGGTCAACAAATTTTTGAATTAATCCAAATACAAAGAGGAGAGAGAGGCCACCTAATTAAAATAAAAATGCAAACTTGCTCACTTGCTCTCACACACTCTCACTTGTTCACTTGCTCTCACACAATCTCACTTGGAAAGCCTTCGATACCTTGTCGCTCTGGATTTTCAAGCAACTCAACCGGTTCCCCTATACCTTTCAGCTTCGCGCCCAGTCCTTTTCCTTTTTGATATCCATTATTCATCATGATCTTGGCCATTACTTGATTGACATCCTTGGTAGATGCCCCTACTCCTTTTGGGTTCTGGTTGGCACCCTTGGTGGAGTTCCCAGCTTCTAGCACTTCCAAACTCTGGTACGAGCTGTCTACAACTTGCTCAGCATTTTCAATGTAAGGTACCGTGCTAGGCTTACTGATGATCATCTCTTCTTTGCCTTTATGGTGATAAGCCTTCCTTCACTAGTATACTTGATTCTTTGGTGCACAGTTGATGGGACTGCACCAGCCATATGAATCCAAGGTCTTCCCAGAAGCATTGTATATGCTGCATCAATGACTTGGAACTTGACAGTAAATATATTCAGACCAATTTCCAGTGGGAGTTCAACCTTTCCAATTACTTCCCTCCTTGTCCCACGAGTTGTCTATGAAACTCAGAGGGCACGATGGAAAGAGGGCAAACCAAGAGGGAGAACAAAAATACCCCACATGCAAGAAACATTTCCTATTTCTGCTGAGATAATACACCCAGGCGACCTAGCCATAATGGCAAGTGAAGAAGAAGAAAAGCGCACAGAGGCCGCATGGATCCAGCTGGACAAGCTAGGAAAAGCACTTGACAATTGGGAATCTAAAATGTTACCAAATATTATGTCATTAGAGTAATATTTTAAAAAGTTTTGTAATAGCTAACAGTTTGAACTTTATTTTGAATATCGAATGAATGCAGCAATTTCAATCTTCTTCCAAAATCTTGTTTGAATCCTGCCTTTTCAGGGAATTTGAATCTTCGAAACTCTTGTCTGAAGCAGAGGTGCTTGGGCACTGTTTGAATGAGCCTCATGTTGTCACGGATATGAATGATTTAGAAATTAATGATAATGATGACACATCTCGAACTTTCATTAAAATAATAGAATCTACAGAAGAGGGTATTACTCCGCATGAAGAAGCTACCGAAGTGATTAATATGGGGACTGAGGATAATAAGAAGGAATTATAAATAGTTGATAACCCAGAAAGGGAGGAAATGATTAATTTGTTTAAGGAATATATGGATGTGTTTGCCTGGTCCTATCAAGATATGACAGGAATAGACCCTGAAATTGCTGCCTACAAGATACCCTTGTACCTTAATGTAGGACCCAAGAAGCAGAAGTTGAGGAGGATGAGCCCGGAGATGTCTCTCAAAATCAAGGAGGAAGTGATGAAGCAATGGGATGCTGGTTTCCTAGAAGTCTCTACATACCCCCAATGGGTCTCGAACATAGTCTCTGTACCAAAGAAAGATGGACGAGTGAGGATGTGCGTCGATTATCGGGACTTAAACTGGGCCAGCCTGAAGATGACTTTCCTTTACCCCACATTTACATCTTAGTCGATAATACAGCAAAAAACTTCAGGTATTCCTTTATGGATGGATACTCTGGTTATAATCAAATTCCGATGCACCCCGATGACAACAAAGAAAAAACCACATTCATCACCCAATGGGGAACCTAATGCCCTTTGGGCTTAAGAATGCTGGGGCTACCTACCAACGGGTAATGGTAGTCTTGTTTCATGACTTGATGCATGAAGAAATAGAGGTATATGTGGATGACATGGTTGCTAAATCGGCTGAAGGGGAAAGTCATGTGGCTGTGTTACGAAAGCTCTTTGAAAGACTGCGGAAGTACAAACTCCGTTTGAATCCTAGTAAATGCACATTCGGGGCTACATCAGGGAAGCTTTTAAGATTCGTTGTCAGTAAGAAGGGAATAGAAGTAGACCCTGATAAAATTAAGGCAATTCATGATATGCCACCACCTAGCACAGAAACAGAAGTCCGAGGGTTCTTGGGGCGTTTGAATTACATAGCTAGGTTCATTGCTAATTTAACTGACACTTGTGAACCGATTTTTAAATTATTACGCAAGAACCAACCAGGAGAATGGAATAAGACTTGCCAGCAAGCGTTTGACAAGTACCTCTCGAATCCCCCTATCCTAGTGCTGCCTACACCAGGGCGACCCCTTATCCTTTATTTGACGATTCGACCAGGGTCCATGGGTGCTGTGTTAGGACAGCATGATGAATAAGGAAGAAAAGAGCAAGTCATTTATTACCTAAGCAAAAAATTTAATGAATGCAAGTCGCGGTACCTGTTAATTGAGAAGACTTGTTGTAGTTTCATGTGGACCACAAAGAGACTGAGGCAATATATGCTTTACCATGTCACATGGCTGATCTCTAGGATGGATCCGGTCAAATACATCTTCGAAAGTCCTCATGTATCAGGAAGAGTCTCAAAATGGCAAGTGATACTCTCAGAATATGACGTGAAGTACATGACCAGTAAATCAATCAAAGGCAGTGCTATAGCTGAGCATTTGGCAGCTAATCCTCTGGATGAATATCAACCGTTAGATTTCTGGTTCCCAGATGAGGATATTCTGACAATGGAGGAAGATGAACCAAAGGAGGTTAAGTGGACAATGTATTTTGATGGAGCAGCCAATGTACACCGAAGTGGATTAGGAGCAGTGATAATATCACCTGAAGGCAAGTAGTATCTAGTGGCAGTCAAACTCAGTTTCGATTGCACAAATAATGTGGCAGAATATGAGGCTTGTGTCAATGGCTTGCAAGCTGCCTCAGAGTTAGGTGTCAAAGATCTTGATGTGTTTGGAGATTCAGCCCTTGTAATTTATCAGGTAAAGGGGGAATGGCAAACCAAAGATCCCAAACTGATCCCATACCAAAAGCACTTGACGGAACTGTTATCAAGGTTTAAAGAGATAAATTTCACACATCTGACCCGTGATAAAAATCAGTTTGTCGATGCGTTGGCCACCCTGGCTGTAATGATCAAGTTAGACTGTGGAGTCAACATGCTTCCCATCCAGATTGAGACTCGGGATACCCCAGCATACTGCCTAAATGTGGAGGAAGAAAGCGATGGGCGACCATGGTTCCATAATATAAATAACTATGTCCAGAGTCAACAATACCCGGCTGAGACATCTGAGAATGATAAAAAAAACTATTCACCGATTGGCGATGAGTTTTTTCCTTAGTGGAGAAGTGTTGTATAAAAGGTCATGGGACAACACTCTACTCCAATGTGTGGATGCATCAGAAGCACGAAGGATAATGATAGAGATTCATGAAGGAACATGTGGGACCCACGCTAATGGCCATACCATGACTAGACAAATTCAAAGGTGTGGATACTTCTGGTTAACCATGGAGAAAGACTGCATTGACTACATGAAGAAATGTCATAAATGCCAGACATATGCTAATAGGATCAATGCTCCACCGCAACCTCTGCACAACTTAGTGGCACCTTGGCCGTTCTCAATGTGGGGAATAGATGTGATTGGCCCCATCAATCCAAAAGCGTCTAATGGACATCGATTCAATCTGGTAGCCATTGATTACTTCACAAAATAGATAGAGGTATGTTCGTTCTCCAATATTACCCAAATGGTCTTCCTCCGATTTTTGAAATCGAACATTATATGCAGATATGGTATACCAGAAAGGTTTATCACTGATAATGCGCCCAACCTAAACAGAGTCGACATCAAGAAATTATGTGAACAATTTAAGATTAAACATCACAACTCAGCACCCTATTGACCACAGATGAATGGGGCAGTCAAGGTAGCAAACAAAAATATCAAAAAGATCATTTGCAAGATGGCTATCACTTATAAAGATTGGCATGAGATGCTCCAGTATGCTCTTCATGGGTATCACAAAATAGTACGAACATCCACAGGGGCAACGCCTTACTCTTTAGTATATGGTATGGAGGCATTCACCCCAGTTGAGGTAGAGATCCCTTCTCTCCGAGTGTTGATCAAATCCAACCTAGAGGAGAATGAGTGGGTAAAGACATGGTATGAGCAACTGAATATGATCGAAGAAAAACGACTAGTAGCTATGTGTCATGAGCAACTATACCAAAAAAGGATGGCAAGAGCCTTCAATCAAAAAATTCATCCCAGGCAATTCGAGCCAAGGGAGTTGGTTTTGAAAAAGATCCTCCCGAATCAGGAAGATAATAGAGGCAAATGGGCACCTTCATATGAAGGTCCATATGTGGTGATACGAGCATTCTCCGGAGGTGCACTTGTTCTTTGCCGATATGAATGGAAAGGAGCTCGGAAAACCAGTTAACTCTGATGCAGTAAAAAAATACTTTGCTTAAAATGAGAATGGCAGGAAAGAGGAAAGAAGAAAGAAAGGAGATTTTACAATCATGGCCAATTAGGTCGAAAGCCCGAAAAGATGGTTTAAACAAAAGACGGGGCAATAAATGATGACCAAAGTGAGACTGCACAAGGACCAAATCACCTATCTAGAATGATCCTTAGAGATTGTCTTCATTAATCAGTTTCAAAATAAGTGTATCCGATGGCAACACCAGGCGCAAACAACCATTGCCACCTGGAGTCGAAAGTCAAAGTCATTCCAGTCGTTTTTTTTTTTGCTAATCTTTGCATTTATATTCAATTTATCACCCACTTTTCTTAGGGCCATGTGATCTATCTTCAAGATAAAGTCGCTTACTCATTTAAGATAACTGCCTCTTATTACTATTTTCCTTTCTATATACCGTATTGCCTTATAATTGCTTCATGCATTCAATACACAAAATAAACATTCAAGTGAATAATGCCATTCAAAATATTGTCTAATGATATGCATTTCAGAAACACCCACTTAAGTGCTTCCATGAAATTGTTGGGATGAAGCTTAAAGTGTGAAACATGTATGCGTCTTGGCATTTTTGTGGCATTTCTGATTTCGTTACAGGGTTACTTTGTAAAAAGGGAGATAGAAGCATTTTCAATGTCCTCTAGTTCACTGTAAGGAAAAGAATATAAGCCTGCCGAGAGTTAAGCCGTAGAGGTAAAGTTATGTAGATCATCGGTTGTTGAAATGACGAATTCAAGGTCACAACACGAAAGGAGCTAGGTTAGGCAGTGCTTTCGCTCTAGGCAATATTGATGTCCTTCCAATTAACATGAAATATAACCTAACATGTCAACCCCCAGTTTCCAAAGTAAAAGGTAGAGGTACACGTAAAGTCTCTTATTTCTAACACCCAGGGTATAGGTATCGTTTTGAAATATATCAAAGCAAATAAAATCTTCATTATTCTTAAAAGACGTTATGTGTCTATCTCAAGCATACATGGTTTTCCATGCTTATCATATATCTCACTCGTGCATCACGTCCAGGAAATTTACATTTCTGCCAAAGTCTTGCAATGTGCCCAGACAATTTACGTTTCTATCAAAGTCCTACATCGTGTCCAGGCAATTTACATTTCTGCCAAAGTCTTGCATCGTCTCCAGGTAATTTACATTTCTGCCAAAGTCCTATATCGTGTCCAGGCAATTTACATTTCTGCCAAAGTCCTGCATCATGTCTAGGCAATTTACATTTCTGTCAAAGCCCTGCATCGTGTCCAGGCAATTTACATTTCTGTAAAAAGTCCTACATCATGTCCAGACAATTTACATTTCGGCAAAAGTCCTGCATCGTGTCCAGGCAATTTACATTTCTGCTAAAGTCCTGCATTGTGTCCAGGCAATTTATATTTTTGCTAAAGTCCTGCATAGTGTCTAGGCAATTTACATTTCCGCCAAAGTCCTGCATCATGTCAAGGCAATTTATATTTATGTCAAAATCCACGCATCCTGTTCAGGCTATTCACCATCCTTTCTAAGCATGAATTTACACCTGTCTTCCCCTGTCTTCCCTTGATGTGGAGGATGGTGTGTTCATGTCTTTGCTTTCTCTTAAGATTAGGTCATTTCTTCACTATATTCACTTCCCTAATTTAAGAGATAAGCAAACAGAGGCAACTGTGAACACCCCACCTAAAATAATAATAATAATAATAATAATAATAATAATAATAATTATAGTAATGATAATAAATAAAATTAAAAATTTTAAAAATTAATTAATTAAAAACAAAAATGCAAAAAGCAAAAGATAGAAGTAACATGGGAAAAACCAAATATAAAACTAAAAAATATTAAAAGAAAAATTTCAAAATACATATTTGAAGTAACGACATGATACATCTTGCAAAAATAAAATAAAATAAAATGAATAGGGTCAACAAATTTTTGAATTAATCCAAATACAAAGAGGAGAGAAATGCCACCTAATTAAAATAAAAATGCAAACTTGCTCACTTGCTCTCACACACTCTCACTTGTTCACTTGCTCTCACACAATCTCACTTGCTCACACTCACACACTCCCACTCCCACATGCACACACTCACGGACACACACACTACTAAGAAACAAAAGGACACAAGGAAGGCTGAAAAAGCAAAAAGGAGCAGGAGACATGGGAAGAAAAGGAGGGTTTGTTGCTGAAAAGTGGGAGGGAGCAGAAGCAACGGTAGTGGCAAAAAAAGGGAGGCAGTGTGCACCAGAAAAAGAGGGGAGGAGAGCAGAAAAAGGGAAGAAGGCTGGAGGCTTAAAAGGAAGGGGCTGCCGAACCGTGGAGGAGAGGAGGAGGAGAAAAAAAATGAAGAGAAAAAAAAAAGAGAGGAGGCACTGCTGAAAAGAAAGGGGTGGCTGAAGAGAAGAGAGCAAAAACCGAGACGAGTAGAGAGGGGAGAGAGAGACTGAGAAACACTGCTGGACCAAGAGTGGAGAGCTGAAGGAAGATGGTTGCTGCTGGGCCTTGAAACTGAGCTGGAAGCAGAAGAATTGAAGTAGACCGTGATGAGCTGGAAGCAGAAAAGCTGAAGTAGACCGTGACGAGCTGGAAGCAGAAGAGGTGAAGCAGACTGTGACAAGCTAGAAGTTGAACGAGCTAGGCAGAACGAGAACAAAAACCAGGGGAGCTGGAACCGAGGAGGTGACAAACTGAAACTGAGCTGAGGCCGAAATCAACTTCCCCTGTTTTGGTTGCTGTGAGCAAGGATAAACAGAGAGAGAGAGGGAGCTGAATGTGTCGTGAAGGAGAAGAGAGGAAGAGAGTGAGCTTCTTTGGATTCTTGATGCTTTCAGATTTGTTTTATCATGTTTATATATATGTATGTGTATGTGTTTATCTATATGTGAGTATATATATAGATACATGTAGGTGTAGGCGTGGGGTGCTTCTCCTCCTTCCTGAAGTTTGCTTCCTTTTGTGTCTACATGTATATACATATATAGATGCATAGAAGTATATTGTATATGTGTTTATATATATATGTACATATATATGCATGTAGATAGATATATATATATATATATTTGAGCGTATATATACACACATTTGTTTCACTGCTGTCTGATGCTTGTTCTCCCTCTCTTTCCCTCATGCTCATATATGTACTGTATAGGTGTTTATATATATGTAGAGGTGAATATATATGTGTGTGTAGATATAGATATATGCTGCCTTCACTACGCCATGTTTTTTCCTGAAGCTTTCCACCTCTCACATCATGCTTATATACATATCCACATGTGTTTACATATATATATATATATGCATGTGTATGGATATATATAGATGCATATAGGTGTACATATATGTGTGGAGGTGCTTCCATTCTTTGCTGATGCTTATTATTATTATTATTATTATTATTATGTTAATATGAGATTAATTTGTGGCTTTATAAACAAGGTTTTAAAGAAAGTCATCGTGTGAGAATATTGTTTTTCTCTGGTGTTTGGGATCGTGTGAGATTTTGATCCCCTTAGAAAAAATTAATACATATGTTACAAATAATAATAATAATAATAATACAAAGCAATAATAATTAAATATTTAATTTAATTAAATAATTTTCCATTATTATAAAATTATCGTGTGAGGGTTCGGTTCTCCTCGATTGCATGGGATCGTGTGAGATTTTAATTTCCTTAGATCTTTTTAAAGTTAACACATTTGTTTTTAAAATAATAATAATTAAATATTGAATTTAATTAAATAATTTTCCATTATTTATGAAATTATCGTGTGAGGGTTTGGTTCTCCTCGATTGCATGAGATCATGTGAGATTTTAATCTCCTTAGATCTTTTTAAAATTAGCACATTTGTTTTAAAAATAATAATAATAATTAAATATTGACTTTATTTAAATAATTTTCCATTATTTATGAAATTATCGCGTGAGGATTCTATTCTCCTCGATTGCCTAGGATCATGTGTAATTTTAATCTCTTTAGATCCCTAAAATTAGTACACACTTATTTTAAACATAATGATAATCAAATATTGACTTTAATAATATTTTCCATTATTTATGAAATTATCGTGTGAGAATTTTGTTTTCCTCGATTGCACGGGATCATGTGGGATTTTAATCTCTTTAAATCCCTAAATTTGGTACACAGTGGTTCTAAAAATAATAGTAATTAAACATTTACTTTAATTAAATACCTTCTATTATTTATGAAATTATCGAGTGAGAATATTATTTTCCTCGATTGCATGGGGTCATGTGAGATTTTAATCTCCTTGGATCCCCAAAATCAGCACATATTTATTATAAAATAATAATAACATTACAAAAATAAATGTCTTAATTAAATGATATCTTTTCTTTACGTGATCAAATTCATTCTTTATAATAATTTCATTTTATTGAAATTTCAAAATAAAGATTAAAATTCCAAAAACCAAAAAAAACAATAAATTAAAAAGAAAGAAAAATGAAGAGGTCAAAAGGGTTAGATTAATCAGGTTGTCATAAATTAAAACACACGAACCAAATCTCAATTACGTTTGTTTACGAAAATTCGTTTAATTGAAACCCTCCTGTACTCATTACATAATTCACAAATCATTAACCAATAAACATGCCATTTTGTTGAACTACGTGGACTTTGATCCCTATCACGGGGTACATAGGCCCTAGTTTTTCATCCTAGGTCAAGTCTACCCTTTGTAAATATCTGTCTATTTACTTTCATTCTTGTTGTTTTGTCTCATCTGTTTAACGGGCATATATGTTGATAACAGGGTAATTTCAACTGACTGGTTTAAGGTAACTGTCCTTATGGATGGGTGTTGTGGGGTGCCTAACACCTTCCCCACACTCAAATAGACTCCCGAACTCATCTCTAATTTCGCAGACCATACTACCTTTTTCTTTTTATTTTAAATTAGTTTTCCAAAGTTTTTCGTTAAAAATTTTGGTGACGACTCCAAATAAATTGATTTTCAAGACTCGTTTTTGGGAATCAATTTAAAACACCATTTTATTTTATTCCGCTGAAAGGTCGGTTATGACAGTTTGGCAACTCCACTAGGGAGAATTCATGAGTCAAGCCTGTTTAATTAGTTAGTTGAAATAATATGGCTTTTCGTTATCTTGATTACCCTTGTTGCGTTTTGTTTGGATTAAGGGTTTATTTTTATTTTTTTTTTGTGTTTCTTGCTTATGTATTAGCTATTTATTTTTGTTATTTGTATAGGTGTATATCTTCCTCATTTGCTATATGATTTCATTAGTTTATTTGCAACACATATGCTAGGACAGATAATATGCGGAATAAAAAACTTAGGATAGATGACCCCTATTTATATTGTAAGCTCTTGGCCCATTGAAGGGAATGTGTGCGTCACAGAGAAAAATGGTGCTAGAACTGAGGGATCACCTATCCCTACAAAGCCTAGGAACTCCTTCCTAGTGGTTAACAAACCAATTTACGAAGTCAACAAGGCTGCCCCAGCCCAAAGCAACTATGACCCGCAAGGTACAACAAAAGGATCCTTGCTCATCATACCCACAGCGGCGCCTGTACAAAATCCAACCGCTATTATCCATGTGCCATCTCCGTTTCCATATCGGAGTAATCATGCCATGCCATGGAATTACAGGCTAAAAATAGAATGCTCTCATGATAATGAGGCATCAGGAGGAAGGCCTGTTATAGAAAAAGGGCAGTCAGAAATGATAAGTGGAATTACTCGCAGTGGTAGAGTATACTCCTAGGACAAAGAAGGAATCCCAAACCTGAACCCGGAAGTAGGAGAAAGCTCGAACCTCAAAGAAACCCCTAGAAAAGGAGAACGAGAGTAGACCAATGAGTTCTTAAAAATTATGAAGCAAAGCGAATATGATGTGGTTGATCAGCTGCGGAAAACACCGGCCCAAATTTCCATTTTGACCCTAATAATGAATTCAGAAGCTCATCGAAAGGCGTTACAAAGTGTGTTAGATGAAGCCTACGTACGGCCTAATATTACTCCGGAAAAGGTGGTAAACATGATAAATGCGGTAAAGAATGCCACGTTGATCGCATTTTCTGAGGACGCGGTATACCCACACCGGCTGTAAAGCCCAAAGCTTTCCATATTACTTTGAAATGCTATGGGTACGTAATTGCTAAGGTACTCATTGATGGAGGGTCCACACTGAATGTCTTATCCTTATCCACTTTAGGTCAATTACCAGTTGAGAAGTCATGCATCGAATACAATGACATGGTAGTGAGAGCCTTCGATGTGACAAGGTGGGAAGTAATTGGAAAGGTTGAACTCCCATTGGAAATTGGTCCGAATATATTTACTGTTGAGTTCCAAGTCATGGACATTGATGCAGCATATACGATGCTTCTGGGAAGACCTTGGATTCATACGGCTGGTGCAGTCCCATCAACTGTGCACTAAAGAATCAAGTATATTAGTGAAGGAAGGCTTATCACCATAAAAGGTGAAGAAGAGATGATCATCAACAAGCCTAGCACGGTACCTTACATTGAAAATGCCAAGCAGGTTGTAGACATCTCGTACCAGAGTTTGGAAGTGCTAGAAGCTGGGAACTCCGCCAAGGGTGCTGATCAGAACCCAGAAGGAGTAGGGGAATCTACCAAGGATGCCAATCAAGTAGTGGCCAAGATCATGATGAATAATGGATATCAAAAAGGAAAAGGATTGGGCGCGAAGCTGCAAGGTATAGGGGAACCGGTTGAGTTGCTTAAAAATCCAGGGCAACAAGGGTTAGGGTACTAGTTGTCTATGGAATCTCAGAGGGCACGATGGAAAGAGGGCAAACCAAGAGGGAGAACAGAAATACCCCACATCTGAGAAACGTTTCCTATTTCTGCTAAGATAATACACCCAGGCGACCTAGCCATAATGGCAAGTGAAGAAGAAGAAAGGCGCATGGAGGCTGCATGGATCTAGCTGGACAAGCTAGGAAAATCACTTGACAATTGGGAATCTGAAATGTTACCAGATGTTATGTCATTAGAGTAATATTTTAAAAAAATTTGTAATAGCTAATAGTTTGAACTTTATTTTGAATATCGAATGAATGCAGCAATTTAAATCTTCTTCCAAAATCTTGTTTGAATTCTGCCTTTTCGTATTTATTCTTGCCTTTTCTACCCACTTTCCAGGGTATTACTCTGCATGAAGAAGCTACCGAAGTGATTAATATGGGGACTGAGGATAATAAGAAGGAATTATAAATAGTTGATAACCCAGAAAGGGAGGAAATGATTAATTTGTTTAAGGAATATATGGATGTGTTTGCCTGGTCCTATCAAGATATGCCAGGAATAGACCTTGAAATTGCTGCCCACAAGATACCCTTGTACCCTAATGTAGGACCCAAGAAGCAGAAGTTGAGGAGGATGAGCTCGGAGATGTCCCTCAAAATCAAGGAGGAAGTGATGAAGCAATGGGATGCTGGTTTCCTAGAAGTCTCTAAATACCCCCAATGGGTCTCGAACATAGTCCCTGTACCAAAGAAAGATGGGCGAGTGAGGATATGCGTCGATTATCGGGACTTAAACCGGGCCAGCCCGAAAGATGACTTTCCTTTACCCCACATTGACGTCTTAGTCGATAATACATCAAGAAGCTTCAGGTATTCCTTTATGGATGGGTACTCTGGTTATAATCAAATTCCGATGCATCCCGATGACAAAGAAAAAACCACATTCATCACCCAATGGGGAACCTTCTGTTACAAAGGTAATGCCCTTTGGGTTTAAGAATGCTGGGGCTACCTACCAACGGGCGATGGAAGTCATGTTTCATGACTTGATGCATAAAGAAATAGAGGTATATGTGGATGTCATGGTCGCTAAATCGGCTGAAGGGGAAAGTCATGTGGCTATGTTACGAAAGCTCTTTGAAAGACTGCGGAAGTACAAACTCTGTTTGAATCCTAGTAAATGCACATTCGGGGCTACATCAGGGAAGCTTTTAGGATTCGTTGTCAGTAAGAAGGAAATAGAAGTAGACCCTGATAAAATTAAGGCAATTCATGATATGCCACCGCCTAGCACAGAAACATTATCATTGATTTTCTCCAATACTGTGAAAGGTCCATCCCCTCATGCAGGTTTTGATTCGAGGACGAATCCTTTTGATGGAGGAGGGAATGATGAGGAAGCGCATGGATATGAACTATCTAATGGAGAAGAGATACAAAACAAGGATTTTCATTTGCCAACCGATCCTATAACAAGAGTTCAGGCTAAAAAACTTCAATAAGTCATCCAAGGCTTAATGGGCTGTCTACATGTGGTGGACAGCCAGTTGAAAGAGTTGGGCTTAGAAAAAGAAACCTAAGTCATCAATATTATTCAAGTCCAACCAGATGAAGGTCCAATCACTTTGCGTTAAGCTATCTTGTTATTTGTTATTGTAATAAGTATCTTGGCTCTTATTTAGATAGTTTTGGACCTGATATATATTTGGTTACATGTTAGGTTTTTGTTTTGGTTGTTTAGTAGATTTTGGGCCTCTGAAACTCATTTTGCTGAAGGCCTAAGGGGGACATCCGAAATTAGGGTTTCTTAGGATGAAAATTCTTATATAAAGGGTTTTAGCTTCTGCTGGAAGGGACTTTGGTTATCAGAATACAATTGGTGAGAAATCCCTCCTTCTTGGCTCTCTCTTGGGGCTCCCTGGTGATTACAAGGGTTCTTGCAATCTCCAACCCTCTATGAAATTGGTTTCTAGCTCCTTATAGCTACGGGGTCAATCTCTTTTCTTTTGCTTTGTTTCAATTTTCTGTTGGGGACTCAAGTTGATTCCAAAGTATTGATATCAGGTCTCATTGCATTGTTCACTGTGGTTTGTATCACCTGCAGTTGGGGGCAAACTTGTGATTTCCCTGGCCTTGGAGAAAATTCTCATTTATTGGAGTTCTAGGGGCAAAATCGCCATTTTTGGGGAACCAAGGCAAAATTGGCAAACAGAGGGCAACCTATGGATTTCGATGGTCCACAAGCAAAATTGTGATCTTCAGCTGTTTTGGCATAAACTCTGATCTCCAATAGTCTGGAGTAAATACTGTGATTTTCGATGGCCTAGGATCAAAGTCATGATTTCTGGCAGAGAACATGGAAAATCACGATTTATGGCAATCACGAGTCAAAATGGGATTTCTTGCAGTCCGTGGGCAAAATTGTGACTTCCGATAGTTTGTGGCAAAATTGGGATTCTTGGGGGTCAGGAGGGGAAATCACAAGTTTTCTGGCAGCAGTGTCACAATCATGATTTCCAGTAGATTGGGGTAGAATCATGATTTCCGGAAGTTTGGGGCCAAAATTTCGAATTCCAGTGGTCTGGGGACATAGTCGGGATTTTTGGCGAATGGGTGGGTAAATCGCAATTTTCAACTGTTCAGGGTAAAAATTGAGATTTCCAGTGGTCCAAGGACAAAATTGTGATTTTCAGTTGTCTAGTGGCAAACTCATGATTTTCTCAACCTGGGAGAAAAATCTCGATTATTAGTGTTCTTTGGGCAAAATCATGATTTTCAGCTGTTCTGGCATAAACTCATGATTTCTAGCAGTCTACGGGAAATACTGTGTTTTCCTACGGCCCTTGATCAAAATTGTGATTTCCAGCAAAGAAGAGGAAAAAACATGATTTCCAACAGCCGCAGGTCAAAATGTGGATTTCTTGCTGTTCAAGTGTAAATCGTGATTTTCAGTGACCTTGAAGGAAAATCACAAATTTTCCGGCAGCTTAAGACCAAAATTGTGATTTCCTGCAGTTTGGGGGTAGAATCGTGATTTCGAAAGTTTGGAGCCAAAATTGTGAATTCCAACGATTTGGGGACATAGTCGGGATTTTTGGTGATCAACTGGGTAATTCACAATTTTCAAGAGTTCAAGGTAAAAATCAAGATTTCCAGGGAGCAAAATCATGATTTTTGGCAATCCAGTGGCATACTCCTGATTTTCTTGATCTGGGAGAAAAATCTCAATTATTGGTGTTCTAGATGCAAAATCGCCATTTTTGGTGAAGCAGGACAAAATCATGATCTCTGGCAAACCAAGGGCAACCCCATGGATTTCAATGGTCCAAGGGCAAAATCGTGATCTTTAGCTGTTCTAACATAAACTCGTGATATCAAATAGTCTGGAGGAAATACTGTGATTTTCGATGGCCCTGAATCAAAATAGTGATTTCTGGCAGAGAAGAGGGAATATCACAATTTACGGTAGTTGCAAGTCAAAATAGGGATTTCTTGCAATGCGAGGGCAAAATCATGACTTCCGACAGTCTGTGGCAAAATCAAGATTCTCAGTAGTCCAAAAGGAAAATCACAAGTTTTCCAACAGTATGGGGTCAAAACCGTGATTTCTTGCAGTTTGGTGGCAAACTCATGATTCCCCCGATCCAGAAGAAAAATCTCGTTTATTGGTGTTTTAGGGGTAAAATTGCCATTTTTGGCAGTGCAGCGAAAAATCGTGATATGCTTCAAGGAAGTTCAGATTGAACAATCTCTAAACACAAGTAGATAAAAAGAAGAAAAGATAGAACAACTAGCAATCTCGAATGATAAGTTTGCACGCCACACTCAAGAATACTAAGTTTGATTCGCCACACTCTAAAATAGAAGAGGAAGAGTGATAAGAATCGGGAATAATTTCGCCACTAAGTTTAGAAAATTTAGATAAGAAATTCGCATATCTTGGCTAAGCCAATTTTCAAAGCATTCAAGGTTCCATTTCTCATTGATAACTTTCATATTTATAGCCAAGAACAACCCTCATGACATAAGTCTAAGATTTATCTAATTCTCACCTAATTTGGAAAAACATACATAGAAATTCACCTAACATAGACTTTTTATCTAATGAAGATCACCTAACTTATCTAACTTAGACTTTCAAAGAAATATAGCTCACCTAACTTAGACTTTAACCAATACTTATTTCAACTTTTATCACATGCATTTATCACATGCATGATTGACTTTTCATAATTTATTCATTATAGCACATGATCAAATTGGCCCACTTGAACTTAGACTCCATATAGAAATTGGGCTTGGATCCTAAATGGGTTGATTCCATTTTGAATTGCTGAACAACCATGGCCTAAATCTTCTTGGCCATAGAACGTGTAATCGGCCTAGATGGAGCTCCTTGGCCTAAGTTAGCCTCTTGTTCAACTTGAGGCTCATCAAATCGTGATCTCTGGAGAACCGTGGGCAAATCCATGATTTTCCCGATCTTGGAGAATACTCTTGATTATCGGTGTTCTAGAGGCAAAATCACCATTTTTGGCAGAGCAAGGCAAAATCATGATCTCTGGCTTACCATGAGCAAGGCAACCCCATGGATTTCAACGGTCCATGGGCAAAATCGTGATTTTCAGCTATTCTGGCATAAACTCGTGATTTTCCAATAGTCTGTATGAAATACTGTGTTCTCCTATGACCCTTGATCAAAATTGTGATTTACGACAGAGAAGAGGGAAAATCATGATTTCCAACAGGCGCGGTTCAAAATATGGATTTCTAGTAATCCGGGTGCAAAATCATGACTTTTTGGTGGTCCGATGGCAAACACGTGATTTCCTGCAGTCTCATGATAAACTCGTGATTTTCTTGGTCCGGGAGAAAAATCTCGTTTATTGGTGTTCTAGGGGCAAAATCGTCATTTTTGGCAAAGCAGGGAAAAATCATGATCTCTAGAAAACCAAGAGCAACCCCATGGATTTCGATAATCCACGGGCAAACTTGTAATTTTCCTGATCTGGTAGAAAAAATCTCGATTATTAGTGTTCTAGGGTAAAAATGGGGATTTCTTGAAATCTAGGGGCAAAATCATGACTTCTGATAGTTTGTGGCAAAATCAGGATTCTCGATGGTATAGAGGGAAAATCACGAGTTTTCCAGCAGTATAGGGTCAAAATCATGATTTCCTGCAATCTTGTGGCAAACTCATGATTTCTCTGGTCCGGGAGAATAATCTTGTTTATTGCTGTTCAAGGGGTAAAATCGTCATTTTGGCAATGCAGGGCTAAATTGTGATCTCGGGAGAACTGAGGGCTACCCCGTGGATTTTGAAGGTTTGTAGGCAAACTTGTAATTTTCTTGATGAATACTCTCAATTATTGGTGTTCTAGAGGCAAAATCATGATCTTTGGCTTACCAAGGGCAACCTCATGGATTTCGATGATCCGTGGGCAAAATCGTGATTCTCAGCTATTCTAGCATAAACTCATGATTTCTAGCAGTCTGTAGGAAATGCTGTGATTTTCGATGGCCCTGGATCAAAATTATAAATTTCTGGTAGAGAAGAGGGAAAATTGTGATTTCTGACAGTTGCAGATCAAAATGAGTATTTCTAGTAATCCAGGTTCAAAATCATGATTTTAAGTGGTCTAGAATAAAAATCACAAATTTCTAGCAATTTAAGGTCAAAATCATGATTTTCAAAAGTTTTGCGGCTAAAATTGGGAATTTAGGCGATCTGGGGACATAGTTGGGATTTTCGACGATTGGGTGGGTAATTCGCAACTTTCAACTTTTTGGGATAAAAATTGAGATTTCCAGTGGTCCAGTGGCAAACTTGTGATTTTCCTTATCTGGTTGATTGTTCTAGGGGCAAAATTGCCATTTTCGGCAGAGCATCTGGCAAATAGAGGGCAACAATGTGGATTTCAACGGTCCGTTGGCAAAATTGTAATTTTTAGTGGTTTGGTCGTAAACTCATGATTTCCAGCAGTCTTGAGGAAATATAGTGATTTTCGATGGCCCTGGACAAAATCACAATTTCTAGCAGACAAGAGGGAAAATCTTGATTTCTGGTAGTCCTGGGTCAAAATGGGGATTTCTAGAAGTGTGATGGCAAAATCGTGATTTTCTGGGGACCAAATGGAAAAACACAAGTTTTCCAGCAATTAAGGTCAAAATCGTGAATTCCTACAGTCAAGGGGTAAAAACATTTGTTTTTGGTAGTCTCTGGCATAATCGTGAATTCTATCAGTTTTGGGACATAGTCGGGATTTTTGGCGGTCTGGTGGGAAAATCATAATTTCCAACTACTTAGGGTAAAAATCAAGATTTCCAGTAGTGTGAGGGCAAAATCGTGATTCTCAGCGGTCCAATTTGTCACAGTGCATTGTGAGAGACCTAATTATTATAAATTGTAAAGGTGGAGGACGAATTCGACACTTCTCTCTTATTATATATATTATGATTATGTTAATTTTAAATTGTTTTTAATTCATAATTTTCCAAAATATTAAATCAATTAATTATTGCTGAATAATAATTTGTTAAATATATATTGTATATTAAATATAATTATATATTTTTTATATGGTAAATTTATATATATTATATATCCAATTAACATAGTTATTTATATTATTAATTATTTAGTTACTAATTTAATGAATACATTGATTTATAATTTAATTCCTAACATATATTTAATTAATATATTTATTTAATTACTAATATATGAATATAAAAATAGAAATTTAATATCCAAAAGAAATAAAATACTTTAATATTTTCCTATTATTATTATTATGGAATATATTAGTCATTGAATGATTAATTTACTATTAATTTTTAGCATTAATTTACAATACTCATTTAATTATCTTAAATTATTATATGTATTTAATTATTATACTAATTTGAATATTATACATTGAATTTAACAAATAATTTAATATAGTAAATAAATACTTTATTAAATATGTATCATTATTATACAGATATTACTATATATATTATTATTATAAAGGCAAAAATATGCAAATGAATCCTCACTTTTGCACTTTGTGACTCCCCTACAATTTCAGTGGGACAAATTAGTCGCTCAGAAACATAAATCTGTACAAAATTAATCCCTTCAACTATAGTTATGAGTGACAATTTTTTCACATAAAGATTTTTTAAGGACTAATTTGTACTTTCCTCTTATTATATGTATTATGATTATGTTAATTTTAAATTGTTTTTAATTTATAATTCTCCAAAATATTAAATCTATTAATTATAGATGATTAATAATTTGTTAAATATATATTATATTAATACTTATTATATTAAATATAATTACTTAATATATATAATTGACTGATATAATTATATAATAAATATGACATTAAATATATAAATATATAATATATATTTATTGTTATATTTGTTTGTAAATTTATTTATATTATATGTTCCTTACGATAATTTTATATATAATATATATTCAATTAGAATATTTTCTTTATATTTTTAATTATTTAGTTACTAATTTATTGAATATATTTGTTTATTATTCAATTACTAATGTATATTGACCGATATTAATATAATAATACTTATGATATTAAATATATAAATCTTACATCCACGTATATATATATACATGTATATATATATATATAACATGATAAAAAAAAAGGAGAGCAAGCATCAGGAAATAGGCATCAAGAAGAAAGGAAGCATATATCCATATATATACACACACATATATATATATATACATCTATATACATATGTAATAATATATATAAACATGATAAAAGAGGAAAGCAAGCATCAGGAAGCAGGCATCAGGAGGAAAGGAAGCATATAGCCATATATACACACACACACACATATATATACATCCATATACATCTATACATATACATATATATATATATATATGTATATATATCCATATACATATATATATATATATATATATAAGCATGATAAGAAGAGAAAGAAAGCTTCAGGAAGAAAGGAGCATACTCTCTCTCTCTCTCTTTCCTTCACGGCATCCTCGACACCTTGTTTCGGACCTTCAGCATTGGCTCCGTCTCCTCTTTCTTCTCCTTCTCTTCTCTTCTCTTCTTGGTTCGTGACCTCTTCACTCCAACTCGGTCTCGTCTTCTACTTCTTCCTTTTTCAGTTTCTTTGGTTTCATTTTTTCACCCCTCAGTCTGGTAGCCTTGTCCCCATCACCATCTCTCTCTTGAAGGAAACATTCAGAGCATATTCCTCTTCCCTTGTTCACCTCTGCCCGCAGTGCTTAGAACAGGGGAAACTGCTTCTTCATCTTCGGTTTTCGTCATTTTCTCTCTCCTCCATGCCTCAGTTTCTCCTCCAGCCCAACCTTTCTCTTCGCTGTGTTCTTCCTCGGTCCAGCCCTCTCTCGAAGCCTCTCCTTCTCTGCTTCATTCAGCTAGCCTCCTCTGCACCATTTTTTGTTCCCCCTCTCTCGATCTCTACTTTCCTTCAGAAGCTTTCTGTCTCTTGGCACTCTCTGTTTGATATCTCCCTCTCGGCCTACCAACGAGATCACATTATGATCCTTGTCTGACTGAACGAATGAGAAATGTGCTCCAAGACCTCCTTAACGAACCAATACGCCCTTCTCTGCATGTGGAAAATTCTCAGAAAATTCCCCAAGAATCCTCCATGTCCCTCCCACAGTGTCCCCTTTTTCTACACCCCCCTTTCAGCAAGCTCCACCGAGACCCCTCCTTTTTCTCAACTTGTGTCTCTATCCCTTTAGCCCAATGCAACATAGTGCTTTCCTAAATGGTGTAATCTGCAGAACTGGAGAGGCTATGCACAGAGCTGCACCGTCCTTTGCATGCTTGAACATTTGCTTTGTTTAGATCATGTATTTTTTACCTTTCCTTATATATATATATATATATATTGTTTTTCCTTATTTTTATTTTTTATTTCATTTTTCATATTTTGATCTTTATTTATTTTTCCTATTTAGATTTTTTTTTACACATATTTTACATTTGCTTAATGAATTAAGTAATGATTGATTAATTACTTAATCATTATTTTTTTTTCTTATCTCATTTGAGATGGGGTGTTCACAGGGACTAATTCGTCATTATTCATTGTGAGTAACTAATTTGTTCCAAAGTTACTTCCCTCTTATTACATGTATTATGATTATGTTAATTTTAAATTGTTTTTAATTTATAATTTTCCAGAATATTGAATCTATTAATTAGTGATAATTAATAATTTGTTGAATAGATATTATATTAATACTTATTATATTAAATATAATTATTTGATATATATAATTTACTAATATATGAAATATAGATTAAATATTAGTGAAAAATATAAATATACTAAAATATATATATTGTATTGACCGATATAATCATATAATAAATATGATATTAAAAATATAAATATATAATATATTTATTTGTTGTTATTTTTTTATGTAAAATTATTTGTATTATATGTTTCTTATAGGATAAATTTATATATAATATATATTCAATTAGAATATTTAATTTATATTTTTAATTATTTAGTTACTAATTTAATGAATATATTTGTTTATTTTTCAATTATTAATGTATATTGTCCAATAATAATATGATAATACTTATGATATTAAATATATAAATTTAATATATATTTGTTGTTTTATTTTTATTTAAATATACATATATATATATATATTTCTGTATATATATATATATATATATATATATATACTATGTATATTATATTATGTTATATATTTCTTATATGGTAAATTTATATATATTATGTATCCAATTAACAAGGTTAATTTATATTATTAATTATTTAGATAATATGTTGATTTATGATTTAATTCCTCATGTATATTTAATTAATATATTTATTCAATTACAAATATATGAATATAAAAATAGAAATTCATTATCCAAAAGAAATAAAATACTCTGATATTCTCTAATTATTATTATGGAGTATTAATTATTGTTATTAAATATATTAGTCACCGAATGATTATTTTTTATTATTAATTTTTAGCATTAATTTACAAAACTACTTTAAGTATGTTAAATTATAATATGTATTTAATCATTTTATTTATCTAAATATTATACACATTGAATAAAACAAATAATTTAATAAATATAGATTTTCATAATTTAATATAATAAATAAATACTTTATTAAATATGTATCATTATTATACACTACTATTACTATATATATTGTTATTATATAGATGAAAGTACACTTATGATCCCTCAATTTTACACTTCAGTTTAAGTGAGACAAATTAGTTCCTCACAAATTTCAATCAATACAAAATCAGTCCCTTTAATTGTAGTAATGAGTGACAAAATTTCTGTGTTAAAAGATTTTTGAGGAATTAATTTGTCATAATATGTATTATGATTATGTTAATTTAAAATTATTTTTAATTCAAAATTTTCCACAATATTAAATCTGTTAATTATAGCTAATTAATTATTTGTTAAATATATATTATATTAATACTTGTTGTATTAAATATACTTATGTAATATATAATTTAATAATATAAGAAATATATATAAAATATTCATAAAAATATAGATATACTAAAACAAATATATAAAATACGTAGCAACCAATATAATTATATAATAAATATGATATTAAATATATAAATAATATATATATATATATATTTATATTCTTATGTAAATTTATTTATTTTATATGTTTATTATATTATATTATATGTTCCTTATCTAATAAATTTATATATAACAGATATTCAATTATATTATTCAATTTATATTTTTAGTTATTTAGTTACTAATTTATTGAATATATTTGTTTATTATACAATTACGAATGTATTTTGACCAATAATAATATGATAATACTTACGATATTAAGTATATAAATCTTTATTATATTTTTTTATTTAAATATATATATTATATGTTTATTATATTATGTTATATGTTTCTTATATGGTAAATTTATATATATATATATATATATATCCAATTAATATATTTAATTTATATTATTAATTATTTATTTACTAATTTATTGAATATGTTGATTTATTATTTAATTCCTAATGTATATTAAATTGATATATTATGTTAATTACTAATATATGAATATAAAAATTGAAATTCAATCTCCAAAAGAAATAAAATACTCTAATATTCTCCTATTATTATTATTATGGAATATTAATTATTGTTATTGAATGATTAATTTATTATTAATTTTTAGCATTAAATTACAATACTAATTTAATTATGTTAAATTATAATATGTATTTGATTATTTTATTTATTTAAATTTTATAGATATTGAATTTGATAAATATACATTTTAATAATTCAATATAATAAAAAAAGTACTTTATTAAATATGTATCATTATTATACATACTATTACTATATATTTATTATTATTTTATGTACGAAAGTACGTAAATGAACTCTCACTTTTGCACTTTGTGACTCCTCCACAATTTAAGTGTGACAAATTAGTCCCACAAAAATTTAAATCTATACAAAATTTGTCCATCTAATTGTAGTAATGAAGGACAAATTTTTCATGTAAAAAGATTTCTGAGGGATTCATTTGTCGCATTGTGGGGGACCTAATTATCACAAAGTGTAAAGGTTGAGGACCAATTTTGTACTTCCCTCTTATTATATGTATTATGATTATGTTAATTTTAAATTTTTTTAATTTATAATTTCCCCAATATTAAATCTATTAATTATAGCTTATTAATAATTTGTTAAATATATATTATATTAATACTTATTATATTAAATATAATTATTTATAATTTAATAATATAAGAAATATATATATAATATTAGTAAAAATATAAATGTACTAAAACAAATATATAAAATACGTAGCGATTGATATAGTTATATAATAAATATGATATTAAATATATAAATATATAATATATGTCGTAACTGAGCTTTCAGTGAGAAGAATAAAAAGTGTTTAAATTAATTCTCAAAATGAATCTTAAAAATCAATTTACTAGAGTCATCACCAAAATTTTTAACGAAAAATTTTGGAAAACCAATTTAAAGCAAAAGAAAAGACAAAACAGTTTGTGAAAATAGATATGGGTTTAAGAGTCTATTTGAACATGGAGAAAGTGTTAGGCATCCTACAATATCCATCCGTAAGGACGGTTACGTTAAACTAGTCAAATGAGATAGAATATAGCCTAAAATTTATCTCAATTATCCCTTTTATTAATATGCGTGCTCATTGAACTGAGAAGACAAAAGCAACAATAGTTAAAGCAAATAAATAGATATTTATAAAAGGGTAGACTTGACTTTGGATAAAAGCCTAGGGCTTATGTACCTCGTAGCAGGAACTAAAGTCCATATAGTTCGACCAAAATGGCATGTCTATTGGTTGGTGATTTTTAATTTTTGTGATGAGAACAAGAGAGCTCAAATTAAACAAATTTTCGTAAACAAAACGGGATTAGAGTTTGGATTTGTGTGTTTTAATTTACAAGAACCTAATTAATCTAACTCTCTTGATCTTTTCATTTCTTCTTCTTTTAATTTTTGTTTATTTTTGGAATTTTAACCTTTATTTTGAAATTTAACTGAAATGATAATGGGAAAAGATTTTAGGATTTTTAGGAGTTTATATTGTTTGGAATTGAAGTGAAATTTTAATGAAAAAATATTTTTGAATTTATTTTTTGGATTTTCAAAATTAGAATTTATTATTGAAATTGGAACGAAAATAAAAATATTTTTCAGGATTTATGTTTTTGTTGGATTTTTTTTATTTTTGTTTTAATTTTGAAAATGAGATCATAATGACGAAAGAATTTCTTAGGATTTTAATTGTGAATAACAAGTAAAATAAACCCTTTTTTTATATTTTTTTTAAATTTATTTTATCTTTGCATTTTGAAAATAGATATTAACTTTCAAAGCTTGAAGAGACTTAGGATCTCACACGGTTTTTACTGGTTAGCTTTTGAGCCCTGAGGAGATCAACAAATCTCACGTAGTAACCTAAAATACGGAAGAAATCATGTGAGATTTCTTGGGATTTATTTTCATGATTTTTTAATGGTTTCGAAGTTAGAATTCTTATGTTAAAATTGAAGCAGAATTATGATGGAAAAATATTTTTAGGATTTTTAAATTTTCTTTTTCCTTAATAATTTTTGAAGTTAGGATTTATTTTGAAATGGAGATGAAATTATAATGGAAAATGCTTGATGCCTTTTGAATGAATATTCTTTGGGGTTTTCGAAATTAGGATTCTTTTAATTTGGTTTTTTTTAAAAAAAAAAAAAAAAGCAACTTTCAAAGCCTACGAAGACTCAAGCCCCACGTGACATTTTCTGATTATTAATTTTTATAAAAGATGAAATTAATCATTTTGTAATTAAAAAGGTTATTTAATTAAGATATTTATTTTTGCATTTTTTAAAAATTATGTACTAACTTTCAAGACTTCACGTCTAAGGAGATTAGTGTTCTCACGCAATACTGTTGAACTGTTGAAAATTAATATGAGATAATAATAATAGTAATGGTAATAATAACACTAACGATGATAAGAATAAAACAAGAATAAATAAAAATAAACAAATAAAAACATCATGAAAGAACCACTCACATGCCTGCTGACTCCGGAGGACAAATGGGCATGGCCATGGAGTGATAATAGCTTGCTGGAACTCCTTCTGCAGCGGCCCAGAGAGGTTGAGTCACCAGTTATTTTCATTGCCAGGAGTATCATCATTTTCCCTGGACTTCATCTTCTTTGTTTCACCCCTTCTTCAGTTCCTCTTCTTCTAGCTTATCCTCCAACTCCTCCATGCTTCAATTTCTCTTCTGCCTCGCCACATCGAAAATAGAGGTTCCCTCCAGCTTCAACGTCTGACACGTAAAAATAGTCGTGCATGCAACCTCCTCCTTCTCTTCTTCTTCCTCATCTTCTCTTTGGTTTCGGTTTCTCTCTGCTGCCCTCCTCCCTTCTCTTCTTCTCCTCTCTTCATGTCTCTGGGAGCCTTCAAATGAGCACCTGCAGTGTTCCTGAATCCTATGTCTTTGGCTATGAATCCCTTCCCCTTTATAGCAAAAGAAGCAGTCTCAAACGTGGGAGTGCCGGCAATATTGTTCAGGTCGCCGGAGACCACGGTATTGGTTTTACCATATCCGATGATCATCACACATTCCAAGTGTTCTTATCCAAATCTATCTTTTCTTCATAAACACCTTCCTTCACGTAAGTCACGAATCTAGTCTCACTCTTCTTCTTCACCGCCGCCGGCTTCCAGAGGCAAAACTGAATCGTTGAGCCGGTCCACCACATCGTCAAAAACAACTCCGCAGACATCGATGACCTTTTGTTCTGTGGGGTCCTTAACACGGTCTCCGAGCTTCAAAGGAAGCTTTGCAAGCTTCAAGAGCTCGTCAATGGTGACGTGGAGAGGGAGCTTAAAGAGGAGTTCAGAATCAGTGCCGAGATATGATCAGAAGTTGCTTCGAATATGAACCCGAGTGGATTCAAGTCGTTGAAAACCTTTACCGAAAACCAGTTCTACCAGTTGGAGAACCCCCAGCACAGCCTATGATGATGGGGATGAAAATGACGCATGACGGTGGATAAAGAATTGGTTGGACAAGCAAAGCAGAGGCACAGTGGTGTACGTGGCATTCGGGAGTGAAGTGAAACTGAGCCAAGAATAAGTGAGGGAGATAGCTCTAGGCTTGGAGAAATCGGAGCTGTCATTTTTCTGGGTGTCAAGGATTCGAGGTGGGCCTGAGACAGAACTTATTGGCATTGTATTTCGTGATATTTGCAGCCCCTTTTTTTTTTTTTCTAATTTTTATTATTATCACCAATAGTTTTCAGTTTTGGGTATTTTAATTTTCTATTTTTTTGTCTTTTATTATTTTTTTTTTCATGATTTTTTCTTTGATTTATTATTATTAATTAAATTTTTTTATTTTTGAATTTTTATTGTACTTGTCTTAAAGTCCCCTTATTATTTATTTTTAATTTTTACTTGTTCCAAATTGAAGATGTCATTTGAGTCTTGGTCATTTTTAATTTTTCATATTTACTTAATTATTAATTGATTGGTGAAACAATTAATAAAATATGTAATTAGGGATGGAGAGTTCACAATATATATTTATTGTTATATTCTTATGTAAATTTATTTATATTATATGTTCCTTAAATGATAAATTTATATATAACATATATTCAATTATATTATTTAATTTTTATTTTTATTTATTTAGTAACTAATTTATTGAATATTTTTTATTATTTAATTATAAATGTATATTGACCGATATTAATACGATAATATTTATGACATTAAATATATAAATATTTAATATATATTGTTTTATTTTTATTTAAATATGTATATATTATGTTATATATTTCTTATATGGTAAATATATAATATCCAATTAGTATAGTTAATTTATATTATTAATCATTTAGTTATTAATTTAATGAATATGTTGATTTCTTATTTAATTCCTAATGTATATTTAATCGATATAGTTTTTTAATTACTAATATATGAATAAAAAATAGAAATTCAATATCCAAAAGAAATAAAATACTATAATATTCACATATTATTACTATGGAATATTAATTATTGTTGTTGAATATATTAATTATTTAATGATTAATATAATATTGATTTTTAGCATTAATTTATCATACTAATTTAATTATGTTAAATTATGATATGTTTTTAATTATTTTTTTAATTTAAATACTATATATATTGAATATAACAAATAATTTGATAAATATGGATTTCAATAATTTAATATAATAAAAAAATACTTGATTAAATGTGTATCATTATTGTACAGACTATAATATATATATATATATATATATAATTTTATAGATGAAAGTACGCAAATGAATCCTCACTTTTACACTTTGAGACTCCCCCTCAATTTTATTGTGACAAATTAGTCATTCACAAATTTAAATCTGTACAAAATTAGTTCTTCTAATTGTAGTAACGAGTAACAAATTTTTCATAAAAATTTTTTTTAAAAAAACTAGTTTGACACATTACATTGTGAGAAACCTAATTGTCACAGTGTAAAGGTGGATGAACAATTTGGTATTTCCCTCTTATTATATGTATTTTGATTATGTTAATTTTAAATTTATAATCTTTCAAAATTTTAAATCTATTAATTATTACAGATTAATAATTTGTTAAATATATATACATATTATAATAAATATAAATATTTTATATATATATATATATATATATAACATACTAATATACGAAATATATATTAAATATTAATAAAAATATAAATATACTAACACAAATATATAATACACATATTGACTGATATAATTATATAATAAATATGACATTAAATATAATATATTAATTTGCAGTTATATTTTTATGTAAATTTGTTTATATTATTTTTTTTATAGGATAAATTTATATATAGTATATATACTATTAGAATATTTAATTTATATTTATAATTGTTTAGTTACTAATTTATTGAATATATTTGTTTATTGTTCAATTACTAATTATAATGACTAATACTAATATGATAATACTTATGAACTTAAACATATAAATATTTAATATTTATTTATTGTTTTATTTTTATTTAAATATATAAATATATTATATGTTTATTACATTATGTAATATATTTTTCATATGGTAAATGTATTTATATTATATATCCAATTAATATAGTTAATTTATTTTATTAATTATTTAGATGCTAATTTAATGAATATGTTGATTTATGATTTGATTCCTAACATATATTTATTTAAATACTAATATATGAATATAAAAATAGAAATCCAAAAGAAATAAAGTACTATAACATTCTCTAATTATTATTATGAAGTATTAATTATTATTATTGAATATATTAGTCATCGTATGATTAATTTATTATTAATATATGTTATATGTTTAATATATTAGGTTATATATTTCCTATATGCTTAATTTATATATATAGATATAGATATATATATATATATATATATATATATCTATATATATATCATATCTTGGAAAATTAATATAGTTAATTTATACTAATTTAACGAATACGTTGATTTCTTATTTAATTCCTAATGTATATATAATCAATATGGTTTTTTAATTACTAATATATGAATAAAAAATAGAAATTCAATATCCAAAAGAAATAAAATACTATAATATTTTCATATTATTAGTATGGAATATTAATTATTTTTGTTGATATTAATTATTTAATGATTAATATATTATTGAATTTTAGCATCAATTTATCATTCTAATTTAATTATGTTAAATTATAATATGTTTTTAATTATTTTTTAAATTTAAATATTATATATATTGAATATAACAAATAATTTAATAAATATGGATTTCAATAATTTAATATAATAAAAAAATACTTTATTAAATGTATATCATTATTGTGTTGACTATAATATATATATACATTTATGTAAATTTATTTATTTTATATGTTTATTATATTATATAATATGTTCCTTATATGATAAATTTATATATAACTTATATTCAATTATATTATGTAATTTATATTTTTAGTTATTTAGTTACTAATTTATTGAATATATTTGTTTATTATTTAATTATGAATGTATATTGACCGATATTAATATGATAATACTTATGATTTTAAAAATATAAATATTTAATATATATTTATTGTTATATATATATATATTTTATGTGTATTATATTATGTTATGTATTTCTTATATGGTAAATTTATATATATTATGTATCCAATTAATATAGTTGATTTATGTTATTAATTATCTAGATACTACTTTAATGAATATGTTGATTTATTATTTAATTCCTAATGTATATTTAATTGATATATATTTTTAATTAATAATATATCAATATAAAAATAGAAATTTATTATCCAAAAGAAATAAAATACTATGATATTCTCTTATTATTAATATGAAATATTAATTATTGTTATTGAATATATTAGTTATTTAATGATTAATATATTATTGATTTTTAGCATTAATTTATCATACTAATTTAATTTTGTTAAATTATAATATGTTTTAATTATTTTATTGATTTAAATATTATATACATTGAATATAACAAATAATTTAATAAATATATATTTTAATAAGTCAATATAATAAAAAAAGTACTATATTAAATTTGTATCACTATTATACAGACTATTACTATACATATATTATTATTATTATATAGATGAAAGTATGCAAATAAACCCTCACTTTTACACTTTGTAACTCTCATACAATTTAAGTATGACAAATTAGTGCATCACAAATTTAAATCTGTACAAAATAAGTCTCTCTAATTGTAGTAATGAGTGACAAATTTTCTATGTAAAATGATTTTTGAAGGACTAATTCGTCATAGTGCATTACGAGGGACATAATTGTCACAAAGTGTAAAGGTGGAGAACCAATATGGTACTTCCATCTTATTATATAATTATGACTATGTTAATTTTAAATTGCTTTTAATTTATAATTTTTCCAAATATTAAATCTATTGATTATTGCTTATTAATAATTTGTTAAATATATGTTATATTAATACATATTATATTAAATATAATTATTTAATATAGATAACTTTTTAATATATGAAATATATATTAAATATTAGTCAAAAAATATAAACATACTACAACAAATATATAAAATACGTATTGACCGATATAATTATATAATAAATACCATTGTCGTAACCGATGTTTCAATGGAAACTTGGACAAAGAGGTTTAAATTGATTCTCAAAATGAATCTTGAAAATCAATTTACTAGAGTCGCCAAAAAAATTTTTAACAGAAAACTTTGGAAAACTAATTTAAAAGAAACAAAAAAAAGGCAAAGTAGTCTGCAAAAATAGAGATGAGTTCGGGAGTCTATTTAAGTGTGGGAAAGGTGTTAGGCACCCCACAACATCCATAAGGACGGTTACCTTAAACTAATCAACTGAAATAGAATGTGGCCTTAAATTTATCTCAATTACTCTTTTATTGACATGCACACTCGTTAAATAAATAAGACAAAAACAACAATAATGAAAGCAAACAAATAGATATTTACAAAGGGTAGACTTGACCTAGAATTAAAGCCTAGGGGTCGACATACCCCATAATAGGGTTCAAATTCCACGTAGTTCGACTAAAAAATATTGTATCTGTTAGTTTGTGATTTTTATTTTTTTGCGTGAAGAACAAGATATTTGACATCAAACAGATTTTCGTAATCAAAACAAACTAAAATTTGATTAGTGTGTTATAATTTATAGAATCAGCTTGATCACACTCTCTTGCTCTTTTCATTTCCTATCTTTTTAATTTTTATGGATTTTTGAAATTTGAATTTACTTCACATCAGAAAGTGGGCAAGAAATATTAAGGGAAAATTATTTTTAGGATTTTTCAATTTCATGTTTTAGAGATTTTTTTGAATTAGGATTTTTATTTTAAATTTGAAAAAGGGAAGGAATTATTGATGAAATGGATTGTTAGGATTTTGGAACTTATATATTATTTTTAAATTTGAACTTTCTTGTTTAATTTTGGAAGAGTGCAATTGTTATTGAAATATAATCCTAGGAATTTTAGATTTGTGTTTTTTTTAAATTATTATTTCTTATTTTTAATTTTGAAATAAGAGTGAAAATTATCAAGGGAAAGTATTGTGGAGATCTTACGTTATTAATTTATATTTTCATAATTTTATTAAAAATAAATTTCATTTTAATTTTTGAAACTTTATTGAAAACAGGTCGTTGAAACTGGAATTTATTTTTAAGTACAATGGACTGCTATCTGACAGGACCTGAGGAGGCATAAGGCCTCACTTGGTCCCATCGATTGACTTTTAATTGCCTAAGGAGACATAGAATCCCACATGACAATTTCTATATACAAATATCAAAGATAAATTTATTTTTTATGATCTCACATGGCCTTATTAGTCTACTCCCAAGGTGCTAGAAAAGAAAAACACTCTTACATGGTGATTATTAAATTAAAAGTGTGAAGGTAGATTATTTCGATGACCTAGAAATTTTGTTTGAAGTTTTGAAAAATTAAATATTATCCTTCAAAGCCTAAGGAGATTTAAAAAATCTCACATGACCTTTATCTAAGTGCCTAAGGAGATAAGTGTTCTTATGTGGCAATATTGAAAATTAGGACAAGATAATAATAAGAATAGTAATAATAATAATAATAATAATAATAATAATAATAATATGAATGATGATAAAAAATAAAACAAAAAGAATAATTAAAAAGAAAGAACTTGCATTGAGAAATGAAAGACCAAACCACATCCCTACATGCAACTAACATGCACGTACAAGACCACGCTCTCTTCATGCATTTAGCATACGTATATGGCAATAAGTCCCTTTATACATACATGCATATATATATATATATATATATATATATAGAACATGATAAAAAAAAAAAAAAGACCACGTTATCATATCAATCAAAGCAAGTGCAACACATTGAGGATGCTTCGAATACTTTTTGGATTAAATTTTGCCCCAAGGTATCTTTCCAATTTCAACAAAAAGCTTATATTTTTCCAACCTCTAATGCAAACCCCTTTAGCTGATGGCAAATTACCATATCTTGAATCACAGTAGATTCTTAACTAGAAAATACATAAGGATCTTCAGGTCATTAGAAAAACTCAAATGAACTATGGCAAGAGAAAACACAAATAATCAACATGATAGAGTTGTTCGGTGCCAAGTATACTACATTCATCCCTGTTTGTGTTATACAAAGGCAAATTAAGATTTGGTTATCTTTATCGTGTTCTCTACTCCTTGTCAGTTGATCCCCCCTCTCGGTCTCTCTCCCTTTTTATCCTTTTCCAGTGGCTCGACTTCTCTCCCTGTCCTCCTCCGGTTGATGCTTCTCTCTCTCTCCTTCTCTGGTTGCTTAACTTGGTCTCTCTCTCTTGTTCGTTTTCTAGTTGTTACTTCTTTCTCTCTCTCTCCTTCGTTCTCTGGTTGCTACTTCTCTCTCTCTCCTTCATTCTCCAGTTGCTACTTCTCGACCTCTCTCTCTCTTTTGTTCTCTGGTTGCTACTTCTCATTTTCTCCCCCTGTTTCTTCCCCTCTTCTCGGCTCTTCCTCCTCTTCCTCTCTTCTCGTTGCCTTCCTCCTCTTCCTTTCTTCTCAACTCTTCCCCCTCAGTTCAATTACTCCCTCTCTTTATTAGAGGAACTGGTCAAAGGCTCCCCTCTACCTCCCCTTTTCTTGTCCCTTTTAGTCTTCTACTTTTACTTCCATATTTTTGGGACAACATATCTTCACCGATGGTGTCAACTCGGAGCCTCCTTTATCCTGCTTCCAGCTCTAAGGGTAGAAAGAAGCCATTTTCCTTTAAGTCCTTTTCCATCCTTCCTTTCCTTGGATTTATTGCAACATAGTCTCCTTATGTTGTAGCCTTCCTTTTTCATATTATATGTAGTGGGTGTAACATGTTTCCTCTTATCTGTATCCTTCTTTAGCTTCTCTACTTATTATGATTATTATTTTAAATTGGAAATTTGCTTCCTCTTAATTTTTATTTTTATTAACTACCTTGCATTATTATTATTTTAAAATAAAAATTTGCTTCTTTAAACTCATGATTTTCACTAGCTCATTATTTTCATCTCCATTTTCTTGTCCCATTTTTTTTTCCTTTTGGGTTAAAAAAAATTTTAATTTCCATTTTTATTACTTAATTTCTTAAATTTTAATTACATTTTTATCTATGCTTTCTTATATTTTCTTTTCATTAAAAAAAAATTGGGATGGGGTGTTCACACACACACACACACACACACACACATATATATATATATATATATATATTTATTGTTATAATTTTATCTAAATTTATTTATATTATATGTTCCTTATATGGTGAATTTATATACAACATATATTCAATTATATTATTTAATTTATATTTTTAGTTATTTAGTTACTCATTTCTAGAATATATTTGTTTATTATTCAATTACGAATGTATATTGACCGATATTAATATGATAATACTTATGATATTGAATATATAAATATTTAATATATATATATATATATTATAAGAAACATATAATATAAATAAATTTACATAAAAATATAACAATAAATAAATATATTACATATTTATATATTTAATATCATATTATTATATAATTATATCTGTCAATACATATTTATATATTTGTCTTAGTAAATTTATAATTTTTACTAATATTTAATATATTAGTAAATTAAATATTAAATAATTATGTTTAATATAATAAGTATTAATATAATATATATTTAACAAATTATTAATCAGCAATAATTAATATATTTAATATTTTGGAAAATTATTATCTAAAAACAATTTAAAATTAACATAATTATAATACATATAATAAGAGAAAAGTACCAAATCCTTACACTTATACTACGACAAATTAAACCCTAAAAAATCTTTATGCATGAAAAATTTGACACTCATTACTACAATTAGATTGACTGATTTTGTATAGATTTAGATTTGGAGGGGACTAATTTGTCATACTTAAATTGTGGGGGAGTAACAAAGTACAAAAGTGATGGTTCATTTATGTACTTTCGTCAATATAATAATAATATATATAGTAATAGTCTATATAATAATTATACAAATTTAGTAAAGTATTTTTTTATTATACCGAATTATTAAAATATATATTAATTAAATTATTTGTTATATTCAAAGTATATAATATTTAAATTAATAAAATAATTAAAAACATATTATAATTTAACAAAATTAAATTAGCTTTATAAATTAATGCTAAAAATCAATAATATAGTAATCATTAAATAACTAATATATTCAATGACAATAATTAATATTCCATAATAATAAGAGAATATTAGAGTATTTTTTTTTTTTGATATTGAATTTCTATTTTTATATTCATATATTAGTAATTTAAAAAATTTATCAATCAAATATACATTAGGAATTAAATAATAAATCAACGTATTCATCAAATTACTAACTAAATAATTAATAATATAAAATAACTATATTAAATGGATATATAATATATACAAATTTGCTATGCAAGAAACATATAACATAGTATAACAAACATATTTTATATATATATATATATATATATATATATATAAAACTATAAATATGTATTAAATATTTATATATTTAATATCATAAGTATTATCATATTAATATAAGCCAATATACATTCGTAATTGAATAATAAACAAATATATTCAAGAAATTAGTAACTAGATAACTAAAAATATAAATTAAATAATATATTTGAATATAAATTATATATAAATTTATCATATAAGGAACATATAATATAATATAATATAATAAACATATAATATAAATGAATTTACATAAAAATATAACAATAAATATATTTATTATATATTTAAAATCATATTTATTATATAAATATATCGGTGAATACATATTTTATATGTTTGTTTTAGTATATTTATATTGTTTTCTAATATTTAATATATATTTCATGTACTAGTTTATTATATATATATATATATATATATATAATATAATATAATTATATTTAATATAATAAGTATTAAGATAATATATATTTAACAAATTATTAATAACCTATAGTTGATAAATTTAATATTTTTGGAAAATCATAAATTAAAAACAATTTAAAATTAACATAATCATAATACATATAATAAGAGGGAAGTACCAAATTGGTCCTCCTCATTTACACTTTGTAACAATTAAGTCCCTCACAATGCACAGTGACAATTAAGTCCCTCAAAAATATTTTTACATGAAAAGTTTGTCACTCATTACTACAATTCGAGGGGATGATTTTGTTAAGATTAAAATTTGTGAGGGACTAATTTGTTACTCTTAAATGATGGGGGAGTCACAAAGTGCAAAAGTGAGGGTTCATTTAGATACTTTCATCTATATAATAATATATATAGTCTGTATAATAATAATACAAATTAAATAAAATAATTTTTTATTATATTTAATTATTAAAATATATATTTAGTAAATTATTTGTTATATTCAATGTATATAATATTTAAATAAATAAAATAATTAAATACATATTATAATTTAACATAATTAAATTAGTATTGTAAATTAATGCAAAAAATTAATAATAAATTAATCATTCAATGGTTAATATAATCAATAACAATAACTAATATTCCATAATAATAATAGGAGAATATTTGAATATTTTATTTCTTTTGGATATTGAATTTCAATTTTTATATTCATATATTAGTAGTTGAAAAAATATATCAATTAAATATACATTAGGAATTAAATAATATATCAATGTATTCATTAAATTAGTAACTAAATAATTAATAATATAAATTAACTATATTAATTGGATATATAATATATATAAATTAACAATGTAAGAAATATATAACATAATATAATAAACATATAATATATGCATATTATAAAAAATAAAACAATAAACATATATTAAACATTTATATATTTAATATCATAAGTATTGTCATATTAATATCGGTCAATATACATTTGTAATTGAATAATAAAAAAATATATTCAATAAATTAGTAACTAAATAACTAAAAATGTAAATTAAATAATATAATTGAACATATGTTATATATAAATTTATCATATAAGGAAAAAAAATAATATAATATAATAAACATATAATATAAATAAATTTAGTATATATTATATTTTTAATAATTTTTTATATATTTCATATATTATTAAGTTATATATTAAATAATTATATTTAATGTAATAAGTATTAATATAATATATATTTAAAAAATTATTAATCAGCTATAATTAATAGATTTAATATTGTGGAAAATTTTATATTAAAAATAATTTAAAATTAACATAATCATAATACATATAATAAGAAGGGAGTACTAAATTGGTCTTCAAGCTTTACACTTTGTGACAATTAAGTTTCTTACAATACATTGTGACAAATTAGTCTCACAAAAATTCTTTAACATGAAAAATTTGTCACTCATTACTACAACAGGAGATATTGATTTTGTATAAATTTAAATTTGTAGGAAACTAATTTGTCTCAATTAAATTGTGGGGAGTTATAAAATACAAAAGTGAGTATTCATTTGCATAATTTCGTCTATATAATAATAATATTTATATAGTAATAGTCTGTATAACAATGACACATATTTAATAAAGTGTTTTCTTATTATATCAAATTATTAAAATATATAATTATTAAATTATTAGTTATATTAAATGTATGTAATATTTAAATAAGTAAAATAATCAAATACATACTATAATTTAACATAATTAAATTAGTATTGTAAATTAATGCTAAAAATTAATAATAAATTAATCATTCAAAGACTAATATATTTAATAAAAATAATTAATATTTTATAATAATAATAATACGAGAATGTTAAAGTATTTTATTTCTTTTGGATATTGAATTTCTATTTTTATAGTCATATATTAGTAATTAAATAAATATATCAATTTAATATAGATTATGAATAAAATAATAAATCAACATATACATTAAATTAGTATCTAAATAATTAATAATATAAATTAACTATGTTAATTGGATATAATATATATATATATATAAATTTACCATATAAGAAATATATAACATAATATAATAAACATATAATATTTAAATTTAAATAAAAAAATAGATATATATTAAATATTTATATATTTAATATCATAAGTATTATTAGATTAATATTGGTCAATATACATTAGTAATTGAATACTAAACATATATATTCAATAAATTAGTAACTAAGTAATTAAAAATATAAATTAAATACTCTAATTGAATATGTACTATATATAAATTTATCCTATAAGAAACATATAACATAAATAAATTTACACAAAAATATAACAACATATAATTATATTATATATTTATATATTTAATATCATTTTTATTATATAATTATATCGGTCAATACGTATTATATATATATTTTAGTATATTTATATTTTTATACCAATATTTAATATATATTTCATATATTGGCAAGTAATATATATTAAAAAATTTTATTTAATATAATATATATTTTAAAAAAATTATTAATCAACAATAATTAATAAATTTAATATTTTGGAAAATTATAAATTAAACAAAATTTAAAATTAACATAATCATAATACATAGAGAAGTATCAAATTGGTTCTCCACCTTTTTTACTTTGTGACAATTAGGTCCCTCACAATACATTGTGACAAATTAGTCTCTCAAAAATCTTTTTACATGAAAAATTTGTCACTCATTACTATAGTTAAAGGGACTAATTTTGAACATATTTAACTTTATAAGAGATTAATTTGTCACACTTAAATTACGGAGGAGTTATAAAGTGCAAAAGTAAGGGTTAATTTACGTAGTTATGTATATATAATATATATATATATATATATATATATAGTCTATGTAATAATTATTCATATTTTATAAATTATTTTTTATTATATTAAATTATTAAAATATATATTTATTAAATTATTTATTATATTCAATGTATATAACATTTAAATTATTAAAATAATTAAATATGTATTATAATTTAACATAATTAAATTAATACTATAAATTAATGCTAAAAATTAATTAATCATGAAATAACTAATAAATTTAATAACTATAATTAAAATTCCATAATAATAATAAGAGAATATTAGAATATTTTATTTCTTTTGGATATTGAATTTCAATTTTTACACTCATATATTAGTAATTAAAAAAATCAATTAAATATAGATTATGAATAAAATAATAAATCAACGCATTCATTAAATTAGTAACTAAATAATTAATAGTATAAATTAACTATGTTAATAGGATATATAATATATATAAATTTACCATATAAGAAACATATAACATAATATAATAAACATATAATATATAAAAATTTAAATAAAAATAAAACAATAAATATATATTAGATATTTATATATTTAATATCATAAGTATTATCATATTAATATCGGTGAATATACATTTGTAATTGAATAATAAACAAATATATTCAATAAATTAGTAACTTAATAATTAAAAAAATAAATTAAATACACTAATTGAATATATATTATATATAAATATATCATATAAGAAACATATAATATAAATAAAGTTACATTAAAATATAACAATATATATATATATATATTCCATATTTATATATTTAATATCATAGTTATTATATAATTATATCTGTCAATATGTATATTATATATTTGTCTTAGTATATTTATATTTCTTACTAATATTTAATATATATTTCATATATTGGTAAATTATATACATTAAATAATGATATTTAATATAATATGTATTAAATTAATATAAATTTAAAAAATTATTAATAAGCTATAGTTGATAAATTTAATATTTTGGAAAATCATAAATTAAAAACAATTTAAAATTAACATAATCATATTACATATAATAAGAGGGAAGTACCAAATTGGTCTTCCACCTTTACACTTTGTGACAATTAGGTGCCTCACAATGCATAGTGACAACTTAGTCTCTAAAAAATTTTTTTATATGGAAAATTTGTCACTTATTATTACAATTGGAGAGATTGATTTTGTATTGATTTAAATTTGTAAGGAATTAATTTGTCACACTTAAATGATGAGGGGTCCACAAAGTGTAAAAGTAAGAGTTTATTTGCGTACTTTCGTCTTTATAATAATAATAATCATAATAATAATATATATATATATATATATATAGTAATACTCTGTATAATAATGAGACAAATTTAATAAAGTATTTTTTATATTTAATTATTAAAATATATATTTATTAAATTATTTGTAATATTAATGTATATTTTAATTTAACATAATTAAATTAGTATGATAAATTAATGCTAAAAATCAATAATATATCAATTGTTAAATAACTAATATATTCAATAACAATAATTAATACTCCATAATAATAATTAATGAATATTAGAGTATTTTATTTCTTTTGGATAATGAATTTCTATTTTTATATGCATATATTAGTAATTAAAAAATATATCGATTAAATATATATTAGGAATTAAATAATAAATCAACGTATTCATTAAATTAGTGACTAAATAATTAATAATATAAATTAACTATATTAATTGGATATATAATATATATAAATTTACCATATAAGAAATATATAACATAATATAATAACATAATAAGTATGATCATATTAATATGGGTCAATATACATTCCTAATTGAGTAATAAACAAATATATTCAAGAAATTAGTAACTAAATAACTAAAAATATAAATTATATAATGTAATTGAATATTTGTTATATATAAATTTATCATATAAGGAACATATAATATAATGTAATAAACACATAATATAAATAAATTTACATAAATATATAACAATAAATATATATTTTTTATATTTATATATTTAATATTATATGTATTATATAACTATCTCAGTCACTATGTATTTCATTTATATTTTATAGTATATATTTATAATTTTTACTAATATTTTATATATATTTCTTATATTATTAAATTTTATATATTAAATAATTATATTTAATATAATAAATATTAATATAATATATATTTAACGAATTATTAATCAGCTATAATTAATAGATTTAATGTTGTGGAAAATTTTAAATTAAAAACAATTTAAAATTAACATAATCATAATACATATAATAAGGGAAAGGTACCAAATTAGTCTCCAACTTTTACACTTTGTGACAATTAGATTTCTCACAATACACTGTAACAAATTAGTCCCTCAAAAATCTTTTTGCAAGAAAAATTTGTCACTTATTAGTACCATTGGAGGGACTAATTTTGTACAAATTTAAATTTGTGAGGGACTAATTTGTCACACTTAAATTGTGAGGGAGTCATAAAGTACAAAAGTGAGAGTTCATTTGCATACTTTCACTAATGAAATTATATATATATATATATAGTAATTGTCTATATAATAATGATACATATTTAATAATATTTTTTAATTATATTTAATTTTTAAAATATATATTTAATAAATTATTTGTTATATTCAATGTATATAATATTTAAATCAATAAAATAATTAAAAACCTATTATAATTTAACATAATTAAATTCATATTACAAATTGATGCTAAAATTTACTAATAAATTAATAATTAAATAACTAATATATTTGGAAACAATAATTAATCTTCCATAATAATCATAAGAGAATATTAGAATATTTTATTTCTTTTGAATAATGAATTTCTATTTTTATATTCATATATTAGTAATTAAAAAAATATCAAATAAATATACATTCGGAATTAAATATTAAATCAACGTATTCATTAAGTTAGTAACTAAATAATTAACGATATAAATTAACAATATTAGTTGGATATATAATGTATATAAATTTAACCATATAAGAAATATATAGAATAATATAATAAACTTATAATATATATATTTAAATAAAAATAATAATAAATGTATATTAAATATTTATTTATTTACTATCATTAGTATTGTCATATTAATATCGATCAATATACATTAGTAATGGAATAATAAACAAATATATTTGTTGTTTTTTTATTTAAAAAAAATATATATTATGAATAATATATAATAAATATTGATTTTAATAATTTAATATAATAAATAAATAATTTATTAAATACATGTCGTTATTAAACACATTATTATTCTGTATATTATTATTGTGTAGACAAAAGTACGTAATTAAGTTTTCATTTTTCTATTTTACGATGCCCCTACAATTTATTTGTGACAAATCAATCTCTTACAAATTTAAATTTGTATAAAATTAATCTTTTCAATTATAGTAATGAGTGATAAATTTTTCATAAAAAGAAATTTTAAAAGACTAATTTGTCACAGTGTATTGTGAGGGATCTAATTGTTACAAAGTGTAAAGATGAAGGACTAATTTAATACTTCTCTTTTATTATATGTATTATGCTCGGTCTTTCTTTGTTGCACTTTACTTATATCTTATTTCATTAATCAGAAGGCAAAAAATATTCAACTGTTAAGACAATGTGGAATGCTACTTCCACAATCTGTCCTTGCACAATCCCTCAGGACTGCTGATGTACTTGCAAGAGTTTTGTCGGGAAAATGGTTAACATGAAACCCTTGGGTAGATAGCAATACTCATCTGCAGTTGTGCATTGATGTTGACATTGTTGTTTATGTAGCATTGTTTATGCCAATTTACCGGTAGGCTTTATAATTAGAGGTGGCTGAGTATGGAGGATGCCTACAGCTTAGATTTCAGATAATTTCCTTTTTCGGAAAAATTGGGAGACTTTAAATAAAAATAATAATTTATAAATAATAAAAAATAACAAAAAGAAATAAAAGAAGAAAAGAGAAATAAAAAATATACAAAAGAAAATTCTAATTACATTTGTCATTGTCTTATTTTACTTGCAAGCCCATTCAGATTATGTATCCCAAAAAGAAAAATAAAAATAAAGGAAAGAAAGAGGGCGAAGGAACATGAGCTCCAAGCAACACGTGCAGTTAAATTGTTGTTAATTGTTGATAGATTAAATTTTAAAATTGTTTATGATTGTTAAATTTAATTTTTTTTTATTTTTGAAACTTACATAATTTTTTTTTGAACATTTAAACTTTATTTGATCCTCTGAAAATGATTTCAGTATCAAATAGCAAGTTTAAAGATTTTTTTTTTTCCTGTCACTTAAATGCACAAAAGTTTAAATTCTAATTTCATTGTTCTAACAAGGAGTAAAGTGCTGTTATACAGTCTTTGGAAATTCTAAAGAATTGAAACAAAATCTAGATTTTGAGTAGCAGAGTAATATAAAGAGACAATGAATTTTAAATAGACTACTTTTAAAGGACTAATAGGAAATTTTACTCTTCTTAACTACCATTCATTTTATACTTTTTGGCCAACAACTAACATTCATCTTTGAAGAAATAATGAACTTGAAAATAGTCTACTATATCAATTAGTCTACAACATCAAATTGGCGATCAAAGAAATTTTTCGCCTTAAATTTTTGTTTGAAGAGTTGAACTTTAATGCTTCAAAAATAATTTCAGTATCTGTGAGCTCCTTTAAAGATTTTTGTTATATCACTTTAGTGCTCAAAAGTTTAATTTTCTTTTTTGAGAATAATTATGATAATTTTAAATTGTTTTTAATTTATAATTTTCCAAAATATTAAATCTATTAATTATAGCTGATTAATAATTGTTAAATGTATACTATATTAATACTTATTATATTAAATATAATTATTTAATATATATATAACTTATTAATGTATGAAATATATATTAATTATTGGTTAAAAATATAAATATACTAAGACAAATACATAAAATACATATTGACCGATATAATTATTTAATAAATATGATATTAAATATATAAATATGTAATATATATATTTATTGTGAAATTTTTAGGTAAATTTATTTATATATATTCATTTAAATATTTAATTTCAATTTTTAATTGCTTAGTTACTAATTTATTGAATATATTTGTTTATTATTCAATTACTAATGTATATTGACCAATATTAATATGATAATACTTTTAATATTAAATATATAAATATCTAATATATATTTATTTTTTAATATTTAAATATATATTATATGTTTATTGTATTATGTTATATATTTTTTATATGGTAAATTTATATATATTATACATCCAATTAACATATTTAATTTATATTATTAATTATTTAGTTACTAATTTAATGAATACATTGATTTATTATTTTATTCATAATCTTTATTAAATTGATATATTTTTTTGATTACTAATATATGAGTATTAAAATAGAAATTCAATATCCTAAAGAAATAAAATACTATAATATTCTCTTATTATTATGGAATATTAATTATTGTTTTTGAATATATTAGTTATTTAATGGTAAATGTAATATTAATTTTTAGCATTAATTTATAATACTAATTTAATTATGTTAATTTATAACATGTATTTAATTCTGTTATTTATATGAATATTATATACATTGAATATAACTAGTAGATGAACCTTCACTTTTGCACTTTGTGACTCCCCACAATTTAAGTGAGACAAATAGTCTATTATAAATTTAAATATGTATAAAATTAGTCCATCCAGTTGTTGTAATGAATGGCAAATTTTTCATGCATAAAGATTTTTTAGGGACCTAATTGTTATAATGTGTAAAAGTTGAGGACCAATTTGGTACTTCTCTCTTATTATATGTATGATGATTATTATGTTAATTTAATTTTTTTTAATTTTAAATTTTCCACAATATTAATTCTATTAATTACAGCTGATTAATAATTTGTTAAATATATATTATATTAATACTTATTATATTAAATATAATTATTTAATATATATATATATATATAATTTAATAATTTAAGAAATATACATAAAATATTAGTAGAAAATATAAATTTACTAAGACAAATATATAAAATACGTAGCAACCGATATAGTTATATAATATATAAGATATGAAATATATAAATATATAACATATATATAATTATTGTTATATTTTTATGTAAATTTATTTATATTATATGTTCCTTATATAGAAATTTATATATAACATATGTTCAATTACATTATTTAATTTATGTTTTTCTTATTTTTTAGATACTAATTTATTGAATATAATTGTTTATTATTCAATACTAATTTATTGTTATATTTTTGCGTAAATTTATATATGATTATACTTATGATATTAAATATATAGATATTTAATATATATATATATATATATATATTATGTTATATATTTCTTGTATGGAAAATTTATACATATTATATATACAATCAATGTAGTTAATTTATATTATTAATTATTTATATACTTCTTTAATGAATACGTTGATTTAATATTTAATTCCTAATGTATATTTAATTGATATATTTTATTAATTACTAACATATGAATATAAAAGTAGAAATTCAATATCAAAAAGAAAAAAACTACTCTAATATTCTCTTATTATTATTATAATATTAATTATTGTTATTGAATACATTAGTTATTTAATGATTAGTATATTATTTATTTTTAGCATTAATTTGTCATACTAATTAAATTATGTTAAATTAAAATATGTATTTAATTATGTTATTACTTTAAATATTGTATACATTGAATATAACAAATAATTTAATAAATATATATTTTAGTAATTCAATATAATAAAAAAATACTTTATTAAATATTTATCATTATTATACAGACTATTACTATATATATTATTATCATATAGACGAAAATACGCAAATGAACTTCCACTTTTGTACTTTATGACTCAACATCCTTTAAGTGTGATAAATTAGTCCCTCACAAATTTAAATGTATACAAAATCAGTCCCTCCAATAATAATAATGAGTGTCAAAACTTTCATGCATAAAGATTTTTTAGGGACTCATTGATCACAGTGCAGTGTAGGAAACCTAATTGTCACCAAGTGTAAAGGTGGAGGATTAATTTGATACTTCCCTCTTATTATATCTATTATGATTATGTTAATTTTAAGTTTTTTTTTAATTTATAATTTTCCAAAATATTAAAATTTTTAATTATAGCCTATTAATAATTTTTTAAATATATATTATATTAATACATATTATATTAAATAAAATTTTTTAATATATATTACTTGTCAATATATGAAATATATATTAAATATTGGTAAAAATTATAAATATACTAAAACAAGTATATAAAATACGAATTGACCGAGATAATTATATAATAAATATGATTTTAAATATATAAATATATAATATAATTATATGTTGTTATATTTTTATGTAAATTTATTTATATTATATGTTTCTTATAGGATAAATTTAAATATAATATATATTCAATTAGTATATTTAATTTATATTTTAAATTATTTAGTAACTGATTTATTGAATTTTTTTAATTATTCAATTACGAATGTATATTGACCGATATTAATATGATAATACTTATGATATTAAATATATAAATATCTAATATATATTTATTGTTTTATTTTTATTTAAATATGTATATTTTATATGTTTATTATATTATGTTATATATTTCTTATATGGTAAATTTATATATATATATATATATTATATCCAATTAACATAGTCAGTTTATATTAACTATTATTTAGTTACTAATTTAATGAATGCATTGTTATATTATTTTGTTCATGATCTATTATGGAATATTAATTATTGTTATTGATTATATTAGTCATTGAATGATTGATTTATTATTAATTTTTCACATTACTTTACAAAACTAATTTAATTATGTTATATTGTAATATGTATTTAATTTTTTTTATTTATTTAAATAATATTGATATCAAATTTAATTACTATGATTTTAATAATTTAATATAATAAATAAATAATTTATTAAGTATGTGTCATTATTATATACATTATTACCTTATATATTATTTTTATATAGACGAAAATACGCAATTGAACTTTCACTTTTCCACTTTGCAACTCTCTCATAATTTAATTGTGATAAATTAATCATTTACAAATTCAAATATGTACAAAATTAGTTCATTCAATTGTAGTAATGAGTGATAAATTTTTCATGAAAAAAGATTTTTAAGGGACTACTTTGTCATAGTGCATTGTGAGAGAACTAATTGTCACAAAGTATAAAGGTGGAGGATCAATTTCGTACTTTCCACTTATTATATGTATTATGATTGTCATAACCGACCTTTCGGCAAGAAGAATAAAAAGTGATGAAAATTAATTCCCAAAATGAATATTAAAAATCAATTTATTGGAGTCGCCACTAAAATTTTTAATGGAAAACCAATTTTTTTTTTAAAAGAAAAAGGCAAAATGGTTTGCTAAATCATATATGAGTTCGAGAGTCTATTTGAGCGTGGGGAAGGTGTTAGGCACCCCACAACACCCGCCCATAAGAACGGTTACCTTAAATTAGTCATATGAGATAAAATATGACCTTTAATTTATCTCAATTACCCGTTATTGACATGCATGCTTGTTTAATAGAGAAAACAAAAACAATAATAATGAAAGCAAACAAATAGATATTTACAAATGGTGGACTTGACTTAGGATGAAAGCCTAGGGCCTACGTACCTTATAATAGGGATTAAAGTCTATGTAGTTCAACTAAAATGGCGTATCTGTTAGTTGGTGATTTTTAATTTTTGCGATAAAAACAGGAGAGTTCAAATTAAACAAATTTTCATAAACAAAATGAGATTAGAATTTGGATTTGTGTGTTTTAATTTACAACAACCTAATTTAATCTAGCACTCTTGATCTGTTCATTTTTCCTTTTTAATTTTTGTCTATTTTTGGAATTTTAACATTTATTTTGAAATTTAGATGAAATGATAATGGGAAGAGATTTTAGGATTTTTAGGAGTTTATATTGTTTGGAATGGAAAATATTTTTGGATTTTTGAATTTATTTATCCTTGGATTTTCAAAATTGGAATTTATTGTGAAATTATGACGAAAATAAAACCAATTTTTGTATTTTTGGATTTATATATTTTTTGGATTGTTGTTTTAATTTTGAAGGTGGGATTGAAATTTTGTTTTAGGATTTTCTATTTATTTATGATTCTTATATTTTTTTGAAATTATAATTTATTTTAAACTTAAGGTAAAATTATAATGGAAAAATAATTTTAGGATTTTTGAATTTATGATTTTTTGGATTTTTGTTTTAATTTTGAAAATGGGATTTTAATGCAGAAATCACTTTTAGGACTATAAATGACAGGTAGAATAAACACTTTTTTTTATTATTATTTTGGAAATTTTCTCACTTTATATTTTGAAAACAGATATTGACTTTCAAAACCAGAGTCTTATGCAACATCTACTAGTTAACTTTTGAGTGCCTGAGGAGACGAGTAGTCTCATGCGGGAACCCAAAATATGGAAAAAAATATTTGGGATTTCTTAAGATTTTTATTTTTTATATATTCTTAAGGGTTTTGAAATTAGAATTCTTTTAGTTTTTTTCTTTAACAAAATTGATTTCCTAAAGTTTACGGAGACTCAAGTCCCATGTGACACTTCCTAATTAATTAAATTTTATAAAGAACAAACTTAATCATTTTGTAAATAAAAAGTTATTTAATTAAGATATTTATTTTTGCTTTTTTTTTTTTAAATATGTACAAATTTTCAGGGTCTAAGGAGATTAAAATCTCACACGACCTCAAGTATCGAGGGGAATAATATTTTCATATGATGATTTTTAGAACCTTACGTGTAAGGCCAAAATTAGTCTCATATTGATAAAAGAAGAAAAAAAAAATGTAAACAACTCAGAAACCAAAGTTGATGCAGGAAAGTAGAAAGGAAAACCATTGGCGTCAGCTCATCACCGTCGACAAGAATTCCCTCTCCGGTGGTATATTTCTTTCTTTTAGTTATATATAGTTTATTTGTAATATATGTGCTAGGATCTAACATGCAGAATAAAACCTTAGGGTAGATGACTCCTATTTGTATTGTCAGTTCTTGGCTTCTCCTGTAGTGTATCTGTTTGACAAATGAGGGTTGTATGCTCTCCTCACACACTAAACACGTTAACATATTACCCACACACTTTTTTGGGCTCTCTATCTAGGTCCTCGTTTGCCTTATGTTAGTAGAGGTTTAAATTGGTTTTCCAGTAAAGCTTCTCGGTTCAAGAAATTACCGTGAAGACCTCGCTCAAGTTGTACCTTGTTATATGGATTTGACTGGAGTGAGATTCTGTCCTATTTTAGTCTAATTTACGTTGCGGGATCCTCATTCTTTTGAGTGGAGGCAATTTGGGAACCAGTAATCCTCTAAAATGTTAAACTCACTCTTAGAACCGTGCACATTAATAGACCGAACTTAATAGACAACCTTCCTAGAGCCTGCCATCTTTAGGGTTGACCCAAGTTAGGACACCAAAGGAGCATATTTCACTCTCATCTTGTATGTTGTCACATCATAGAATAATTACATGTTGGTTTGAAAATTTTATGTGGTTTTAATCGTCATAATTCTCCATTCAATACATCATTAGCTAAACGAAATAAGCTAAAAATTGAAGGCCTCTTCCGCATGGGGAGTTTGGCCTAATGGTGAATCAATGGGGTTGGGAACCCTTGGAAATCAATAACTTTCGCGAAAACAATATATCAATGGGTTATCTGGTTCACTTATTTAAGCTTCACCCATGTGAGGCCCCCCCTCCTTGGGTTGGGAGCTACATCTGTTATTCCCAATGAATCAATAAGGTTCTTAGTATATATTGATTAAAGAAGTTATGCGCACATTTCATTTTGTTTCTAACCAATGGACTTGTTACAACACGAATTGTTATTTTCATTGATTGGCATAAAAATCTGATAGAATTGTCGGAGACCACACAACCTCAAGACCCAAACTCAACAGAGATAGCCTTGACTGAGAGGAGAGTTAAAGCGAAAGTAGAAGTTGAATTAGTTGAGAGTTTAATCATTATGAGCAGGAAACTCAGAGAGGAACAACTCCGTCATTTTCAAAAAAATTATGAGAATATCTTGGATTTATTATCAGTCTCTATCTAGCTCAATGCAATTGTGACCCTAGCACAACATTGGGATAATTCATTGAGATGTTTCACGTTTCTAACCTTTCAGCTTGCGCCCACGTTAGAAGAATACGGGGGTTGATGAAAATGCCAGTTACTAAAGACACCCCTGTCTACTTGCACCTTGGACACCTCCCTTTGAAACGTGTTTTAGCCCAAACTCTAGGGGAAGAACCTACACAAATACAGTTATGCCGCTCTGGGGTAACTGAAGACTTATCCAGAAAATATCTAGAGAAAAGGTTGGAAACATTAACTAAGCCCATTGGGCTGTTTTCATAAGAGTTCTTGCTTTGGCCGTATATGGATTAGTATTATTCCCATCGGCAGTTGGAGTAGTCGATCTGGTAGCAGCAAGTGTCCTGTGGATGGTAGAGAACCACCGTGTGAATCCAGTACCAGCGCTTCTAGCATAAACATTTTTGACATTAAGTTTCTGCCATTGAGAAAAGAAAAGATAGTGTAGGTGTTGTTTGCCACTGTTGAATATATGGTGGGTTAATCATGTTTATGGTAGGAAATATTAGCTCAATATGAGATTTGACACCATTTATCACCCAATCCAAGATTATCCACGTCGAGAAGGATCAACTCTACTACAAACAAAAATGAATCGCTATTTAGTGGATCGAAAAGATAGAAGAACTTAAAGATACCACCATTTGGTGGAAGCTCGCTTGGTGGGAGAATGAAGATATCATTTATTGTTGCAGAAATTTCCCTAATGTTGCCCTTATAGGTGCCCAACGGTGCATTAATTATATCCCTCCAGTCGTGCATTGCCAATTTGCATATGAACATGACATCTCATCTGAAGAGGCTGTATGGAGAGTCAGTTTCTACTACCGTAATCCACTGAAAGTGGAAATGATCCATGAGATAAAGGATGCATAGAGCCAAGTGGTGTGTAAAGGAAGGTTCGAGTTAGGGAAGTGTGCTATGACAACTACGAAAGGATATGAGTCTTGGATCAAAGAAAGGACCGGTGCAACATGTTCACCCCTCGAACCTCGCAACCCCCTATTGAGTAATAACTTACAAGAGGTAAATGAATATCTAGCCAAGCAATTAGAAAGTAAAAAGGCTGAGTTGCAAAATCTGGAGGAACTAAGCAAAAGACACTTGGAAAGCTTAGCCAAGTTCCAAGAAGACGAGAGAGCAAAAAGGAGAAAGGAGGTAGGGACTAATATCGAGCTAAAAAGATTGAAGGAGGAAAACAACAAGCTAAAAGATATTGTGTGGAAGATTCAAAAATGGGCTGAAGAAAGTAACAAAAAGGACCTCAATCATCGAACTCGATTGTTAAAGGCCATTAAAGAAAAGGATGCTATGATGAGGCTGGTGGAAGAACTCAAGTCTTCTAATGACCTCCAACGAGAAATTAATATGCTCACCAAGCGGCTAGAAGAAAAAATGAGGGAGGTGACCAGTGTTAAGAGTAATAATGCGATAGCAGTACAAAACCTAATTGAATAGCTGAACCATCAAGCTGAAAAGGTTCGATTGTGGGAGGCTCGCCATGAAGAGCAAGTGCAAAGAAATAAATGTGGCTAGAGCGTTTCAAAAGGATGATCCTATTTGCCAACAATTTCATTCCTGAATTTACTTATATGCGTATAGACAAGCTGAAGGGCACGCCATCCCTGCAAAGACTCCTCCAACTATAACTGAATTCTTCACCTTGTGTCATAACCTTATTTATGGAAGATCTGAAGATGTTGATGAAATTTTAGATGATTGAGAAATGGAGACAACAATATTTTGTAATGTGAACTCATAGGATGGGTCACTATTATTGTATAATCTCAAATTAAATGATGTCATCAAACATTTTGTTCTTAGTAAAATGCATGGTCTCTTCTGGTTATCAAGTACGTCCATTATTACATATGTGGAATGTTGGAATCATGCAACGGATAAATAGATTGTGTGGTGCAAAACAAACCAGCGCATGTGGACAATAAATGTCTATTGTGTTAGCCATTAACCTTGATTCATTGGGTGATACAATACGTATCCTTATAGATTCAAGGGTCCGAGGTTCTTATGCCCTTTATGCCAAATTGACAAACTAACAAATCGAAAATCTAAGTAACTACTTTATTATTAAGTTGTGTTATTTCTTTTTTTCAAAACACGTAGGAAGCCAACATTGCCTGAGGGAGAAAGAATCTGTCTAACCAAGTTCAGTTGTCAAGCCGAACATATCTGACCCGGGCATGTGTCAGAGCCATGTTTGCCAAAAACAACCAATCAGAGTCTAAACAACGGTTAGAAGCTGAAGTGGGAACCTTGAAGGATCAAATGGAGACTATCCAGTCTTAAATGTTAGAAATGATGAAGTTATTGCAGCATATGAGCTCAAGTATGGCTGCTAATAAATGCTTCACCAAATGTCACTAACACTGTGAATGCAGACCATAGGGTCCCTAATACAAGTGTTAAGATACTAGGAGTAATTTCGGGTAGTCCCTCCACCACAGGAGCACCAGAACCAACACAAAGGCTTGCAGCAATAAGTCGACCACCAAATCCCTTGACTTCAGGGGTGGAAGGACAAGGGTATCAGGATTGGAATTAGGGACATTTTCACCTGTGATCTTCGAGGAGGAGAACTGGCTGTCGTGTTCATCAGTCCTACTCTGCCCACTGCCAATACTTGCCTCCAGGTGAAAGAGGACAATGAGAATAAGGACTGGGAAGAAGATATAGCTGAGGTCAAGGACAGGTTGCGAGCTTTACAAGGGCCAGCTAATTGAAAGTCTGTTGAATTGGAAGAGCTATGTTTAGCCCCAAAGGTGTCAATCCCTAAAATGTTTAAAGTGCCTGAATTCACCAAGAATGATGGTAGTAAAGATCCACACTATCATCTAAAGTTGTACTGCACCAAAATGTCGGTATGGTCTGGGGATGAAAGGTTCCTCATAAATTTTTTCGACGAAAGCCTGACCGGTGCATCGTTGCACTGTTCATGAAACTAGATCACTCTAAACTAAGGAGGTGGAATCTTACTGACATATGCATGAGGCAATATAAGTTCAATTTGGATACAACTCCCACATGAGAACACTTAAAGGGATTGAAGAAGAAATTGAGACCTTTAAAGAATACGCCCAAAGGTGGAGAGCCACAGCAGCTGAGGTCTACCCACCACTTCTGGACTTGGAATTATGTTCCTATTTTATTCGCACCTTGGGAGACCCGTATCGAAAAATCAGGCTAGGAACCCAAGTGAATGAACTTGCTGACCTTATCCAGGTTAGGGAAAGAATAGATGCTAATATATGCGATGGATTATTTGAAGGTATATTCACAGAAACCAGGAGGCCTATAAGTAATTGGAAGAAGGAAGGGGATGTCAGTTACGTCCACGCTACTGGCACCCTTGCCCCATGCATAATTAATATCCCCATGCACCATTTCACAACCAAAACCGACCATGTCCTACCAGTTGTGAGGTCCAGGGATGAGTAGCCATATGAGCTACCCAACACCGCCACTATCCCATCTTGGACCGCAACAAATGATGACAAAAAATAGAGGGTTTAGGCCTACGCAACAGTCTCGCAATGATAGGCTGTTACCCAATTTCTTTGTCAGTCAATTTGAACTCTTTCACAACCTGGTGGTGAAAAAACCTATGGGCCCTAAGCCTGCTAAGCCACTATTCCCTGGGTGGTATGACTCCAACGCTACTTGTGAGTATCATATGGGAGCTGGCATAACATTGACAAGTGTGATGCCTTTAGGAGGCACGTTTTGCCATTATTAGATAATAATCATATTGACATAAATACGGGTAATGATCCCAATATTGTCACCAACCCCTTGCCAAATCATGATAAAGGGAAGCAAGTGTCCATGATAGATGGCAAAGGGTTCACCTTGAAAAACTTGACGGATGTGTCGTGCACCATGTGGCAGTTTTATGAAAGCCTGAAGGACACTGACTATATATCTCCACTCAAGATGAGGAGTAGAACATGCCTAAAAGGTTACCAAATAGTTACTTTAAGTTTCATGAAGGAGAAGTGGGTCGTGACATTGAGGATTGTGAGTAGTTTAAGAAATTAGCATAGAGAATGAACACATGGAGTTCTGACCATCGAGGGGACTCAGGAACCCACCGAGGGAGATGTGTGTGTTACAAAGAAAGATGGTTCCAGGACCAAGGGATTGTCTGACCCCACGAAGCCTAGGAGCTCTTTCCTAGTAGTTAGTAACCCAGGGCAACTGTGACTCATGAGGTACAACGAAAGGATCCTTGCTCGTTGTACCTATATCTGTGCCTGATAAAAATCCAATTGCCATTATCCATGTGCCATCTTTATTTCTGTATCAAAGCAATCATGCTGTACCATGGAATTATGGTCTAAAGATAGAATATTCTCATGACAATGAGGTATCAGAACCCATCACAGAAAGGACATTCAGAAATTGTAAGGGGAATTACTCGTAATGGACAGGTATACTCCAAAGATGTAGAAGTAACTCCAAACCTGAACCTGGAAATAAGGGAAAGCTTGAACCTAAGAGAGACCCCTAGGAAGGGAGAGCGAGAGGAAACATAGGAGTTCTTAAAAATTATGATGCAAAGCGAGTATGAAGTGGTTCAATCAACTGCAAAAAATGCTGGCCCGAATTTCAATCTTGACCATCATAATGAATTCAAAAGCACACTGAAATATGTTACAGAGCATGTTGGATGAAACCTATGTGCATCTGGATATCACCCCAGAACGGTAGTGAACGTCATAAATGCGGTAAAAAACTCTACCTTGATCACCTTTTTTGAAGACGAGATATACCATGCACTGGCTGGAAAGCCCAAAGCCCTCCACATTACTTTGAAATGCTATGGGTATGTGATAACTAAAGTATTCATTGATGGAGGGTCAGCCCTGAATGTCCTTATCCACCTTAGGGTTTAGGGCAATTACTGGCCGAGAATTCATGTATTAAGTATAATGACATGGTAGTGAAGGCTTTCGATGGAACAAGGAGGGAAGTAATTGGAAAGATTGAGCTCCCCTTGGAAATTGGTTCGAATCTATTTACCGTCAAGTTCTAAGTCATGGACATCGACGTGGCATACATGATACTCCTGGGAAGACCCTAGATTCATGCGGCCGATACAGTGCCATCAACCGTGTATCAAAGGATCAAGTACATTGATGAAGGCAGACTTATTACAATAAAAGGTGAAGAGGAGATGATCATTAGCAAGCTGAGCATGGTGTCCAACATTGAGAATGCCAAACAAGTTGTAGATAGTTCCTACCAGAGTTTGGAGGTGTTAGAAGTTGGGAAATCTACAAAAGGCACCAACCAGAACCCATTGGGACTTGGGGAGTCTACCAAGGACGTCAACCAAGTAGTGGCCAAGATCATGAGGAATAGTGGCCATCAAAAAGGAAAAGGATTGGGTGCAAAGCTGCAAGACATAGAAGAACCAGTTGAGTTGCCTGAAAATCTGGGACGACAAGGGTTAGGATATGAGTTGTCTATGGAGACTCACAAGGCACGATGGAAGGAGGGTAAGCCAAGAGAAAAAGCGGAAATACCCTTCATCCGAGAAACATTTCCTGTTTCTGCTGAAATAATGCACCCAAGTGACCCAGTCGTAATGGCGAGTGAAGAAGAAGGAGAACACAAGAAAGCCATGTGGATCTAGCTGGACGGGCTAGGAAAGTACTTAACAAATGGGAATCTGAAATGTTATCAGATGTCATTTCATTAGAGTAATATTTTGAATATCATTTTAAGAGTTTTGTAATAGCTAACAATTTGAACCTTGTTTTGAATATGGAATGAATGCAGTAATTTTAATCTTTTCGTCCAAAATATTGTCTTTTTATATTTATTCTTGCCTTCTCTACCTAATTTCCAGGGAGTTTGAATCCTTGGAACTCTTGTCTAAAGTAGAACAACCTGGGCACTGTTTGAATGAGTTGCATGTTGTCACAACTATGAATGTTTAAGAAATTGAAGATAGTGATGATATATCCTGAACCTTTGCTAAAATAATAGAATCTTCGGAAAAGGTTATCACTCTGCATGTAGAAGTCACCGAAGTGATTAATATGGGGACTGAGGATGATAAAAAGGAGTTAAAAATAGTTGATAATCCAGAAAAGGAAGAAATGATTAATCTGTTTAGAGAATATATGAATGTGCTTAGTCCTATCAAGATATGCCAGGGATAGATTCTGAAATTGCTGCCCATAAGATACCCTTGTACCCTATTGTGGGACCCAGGAAACAAAAGTTAAGAAGGATGAGCCCGGACATGTCTCTCAAAATCAAGAAGCAAGTAATGAAGCAATGGGATGCTAGTTTCCTCGAAGTTGCTAAATACCCCCAATGGGTAGTGAACATAGTACCCCGTGCCAAAGAAAGATGGGCGTGTAAGAATGTGCGTCGATTATTGAGACTTAAACCAGGCTAGCCTGAAAGATGACTTTCCTTTACCTTACATTGATGTTTCAGTCGATAATACAGCAAAAAACTTCAGGTCTTCCTTCATGGATGGGTACTCTAGCTATAATTAAATCCCTATGCACCCCGATAATAGAGAAAAAACCAACTTCATCACTCAACGGGGAACCTTCTGCTACAAAGTAATGCCCTTTGGGCTAAAAAACGCTGGGGCTAGCTATCAATGTGCAATGGTAGTCTTGTGCCATAACCTGATGCATATAGGAATAGAGGTATATGTGGATCACATGGTCATTAAATCAGCTGAAGGGGAAAGCCAGTAAGTACAAACTCCGGAAGTACAAACTCTGATTGAATCCCAGTAAGTGCGTATTTGGGGCCACATCAAGAAAGCTTTTGGTATTCATCATCAGTAAATAGGGAATAGAAGTGGACCTCAATAAAATTAAGGCAATTTGTGACATGCCACCACCTAATACAGAAATAGAAGTTCGAGGGTTCTTGGGGCATTTGAATTACATAGCTAGGTTCATTGCAAACCTAACTACCACTTGCGAACCAAATTCAAATTATTACTCAAGAGCCAACAAGGAGAATGGGATGAGACTTGCCAGCAAGCATTTGATAGGATAAAAGAATACCTCTTGAATCCACCTCTGTCTTGTTGCCACCTATGCCAGGGTGGCCCCTTATCCTTTATCTGATAATCCGATTGGGGTACATGTTATACCATGTCACATGGTTGATCTCCAAGATGGATCCAATCAAATACATTTTTGAGAGTCCTCATGTCTCAGATAGAGTTTCAAAGTGGCAAGTAATACTCTTGGAATACAATGTGATGTATATGCCAGTAAGTCGGTTAAGGGAAGCATTATAGCCGAGCATTTGGCAGCTAATCCCTTGCATGAATACCAACTATTAGACTTTTAGTTCCTGGATGAGGATATTCTGACGATTGAGGAAATTGAATTAGAGGAGGTCAAGTGGACAATGTATTTTGATGGGCCAGCCAATTTGCACAGGAGTAGATTAGGAGCAGTGATAACATCACCTGAAGGTAAACAATATCCAGTGGCAGTCAAGCTCAGTTTCGACTGCACAAATAATGTGGTGGAATATGAGACTTGTGTCAACAGCTTACAAGCAGCCTTAGCGTTAGGTGTCAAAGATCTTGATGTGTTTGGAGATCCAACCCTTGTAATTTATCAAGTAAAGGGAGAATGGCAAACCAAAGATCCCAAACTGATCCCATACCAAAAGTACCTAATGGAATTGATGTCAAAGTTTGAGGAGATAAACTTCATACATCTGACTTGTGATAAAATCAGTTTGCTGATGCGTTGGTTACCCTCGCCATAATGATCAAGTTAGACTATGGAGTCAATATGCTGCCAATACAGGTTGAGACCCGTGACACCCCAGCTTATAGCCTAAATGTGGAGGAAGAAAGCAATGGGCAACCGTGGTTCCATGACATAAAAAACTAGGTCCAGAGTCAATAATATCCAACTGGGGCATTTGAGAATGACCAAAAGACTATTCGTTGATTGGCGATGAATTTCTTCCTTAGTGAAAAAGTGTTGTATAAAAAGGTCATGGGATAGTATGTTGCTCAGATGCGTGGACGCATTAGAAGCACGAAGAATAATGATAGAGATCCATGAGGGGACATGCAGGACTCATACTAATGGTGATACAAACCCTAACGAACAATGCCGTAAGACCCATGATCAATACTTTGGAATCAACTTGAGTCCCCAATAGAGAATTGAAACAAAACAAAAGAAAAGAGATTGACCCTGTAGTTATAAGGAGCTAGAAACTAATTTCATAGAGGGTTGGAGATTGCAAGAACCGTTGTAATCCCCAGGGAGCGCCAAGAGAGAGCCAAGAAGGAGAGATTTTTCACCAATTGTATTCTGATGCCAACATCCCTTCCAGCAGAAGCTAAAACCCTTTATATAAGGATTCTCATCCTAAGAAACCCTAATTTCAGATGTACCCCTTGGGCCTTCAGCAAAATGAGTTTCAGAGGCCCAAAATCTACTAAAACAACCAAAACAAAAGCCTAACATGTAACCAAATATATATCAGGTTCAAAACTATCTAAATAAGATCCAAGACACTTATTACAACAACAAATCACAAGATAGCTTAACCCAAAGTAATTAGGCCTTCATCTGGTTGGACTTGAATAATATTGATGACTTGGGTTTCTCTTTCTCAGCCCAACTCTTCCAACTGGATCTCCTCCACTTGTAAACGGCCCATTAGGCCTTGGATGACTTTCTGAAGTTTCTTAGCCCGAGCTCTTGTTATAGGACCGGTTGGCACATGAAAATCCTTGCTTTGTATCTCTTCTCCATTAGATAGCTCATGTCCATGTGCTTCCTCATCAAACAACCATACCATGACAAGATAGATTCAAAGGTGTGGATAGCCTGGCTAACCATGGAGAAAGACTGCATTAATTACTTGAGGAGATGTCATAAGTGTTAGATATATGACAATAGGATCAATGTTACACTGCAATCCCTACACAACCTGGTGGCACCTTGGCCATTCTCGATGTGGAGAATCAATGTGATCGGTCCCATCAATTCAAAGGCGTCTAATGGACACTGATTCATTTTGGTAGCCATCGATTACTTCACAAAATGAATAGAGGCATGTTCGTTCACGAATATTAGCCAAAGGGTCTTCCTCTGATTTTTGAAATTGAACATCATATGTCGATATGGTATATTGGAAAAGATCATCACTGATAATGCTCCCAACCTGAATGGAGTTGACATTAAGAAGTTATGCGAACAATTTAAGATTAAGCATCACAATTCTGCACCCTATCAGCTACAAATGACCACAGTCGAGGCAACAAATAAGAATCTCAAAAAGATCATCAGCAAGATGACTGATACAAACCCTAGTGAACAATGCAGCTGTCGTTGTCTCATGGTGAACTCTTTGTTGTTGTTGTCTTGCTCTTTCTTGGCTTCCTCCTCTCATCATGCTTATACTAACAGCTGAGGCTATCTCATCTTGATAGTCACCATCTCCTTCAAATTCATCTTCTTTGGAATGATATGGTGCATGCAATGGTCTTTGATTGTTACTTCTTCGAGGTGGATGATGTGTGGTTTGTCCTCTTTCTACACTCTCAAGACGGCCATCAATTCTTTCCATCCAGTCAGCCAATTGCTCCATCACAAAATTCATGCTTGTGATGGTTTGTTGTATAACTTGGAGTGTCAATGGATTCTCGGAATTATTTCCTTCATTACTTGAGCTTTGTCGGCCTTTCATGACTGATCTGCAATACTTGTTAATAATAATAATAACAATAATGATAAGGTAGGACCTCACAATTCACTCCCTAAGTGTTTACACTCTGAAATAATGAATCTCTCAGCACTCATGTTTATATATTTCTTGATGGCTTTTCTTGAAGTAAACTCTCTATGCCTTTTACCACTCTTCGTTTCTCCTATAAGAGTTCTAATGGGGATACTCAGTGAAATACCAGATATGCTCTTACTCACACCAACCACAAGTAAGAAATTGACTTCTAGAACATAAGAAGAATTGGGGTTGAAACACCATTTAGAGAGTAAGGAAATGGACCAAAAATAATGCCAATACAGGATAGTGGGAAGTATTAATTTGAAGAGAACATACCAAGAAAAAAGGAAAGATGAAATTAAGGCAACTCAGCAAGTTTGAGTGTCTTGGAATGAAGTGCACCAGACCAAATTCTTCTAAGCTTTAATCACCGAGGAGCCACAAGAGAGACCAAGAAAGAGAGATTTCTCACCAATTGTATTTTGATGCAAAAGTTTTTTTCTTTTTTTCTTTTTCAAGAATCAGACTATGACAAGATCAGAAAATGAAGTAAGTTGAACAAGATCTGGAACAAATAACTGTAGAGGAACAAAAAGATAAACCAATAGAAGAACACTACACAAAAACAACCAATAGATAGACTCAGATTTGGACAAGATTGAAAACAAAGGAGGTTGAACAAATGCTGAGCAAAATCCAGTAGGAGAAGAAAAAGCTTGGACAAGATTGAAAGCAAAACAAATAAACTGATATAGAATTTTGTTTTGTTTTTTTTTTTTTAAATTAACGGAAGGGTAAGGATAGGAGTAACCTGGATTGGAGCCTATTCTCTGATACCAAATGATACAAACCCCAGCGAACAATGTCGTGAGACCTGATATCAATCCTTTGGAATCAACTTGAGTCCCCAATAGAGAATTGAAACAAAACAAAAGAAAAGAGATTGACAACATAGCTATAAGGAGCTAGAAACCAACTTCATAGAGTAGGGTTGGAGATTTCAAGAACCCTTGTAATCACCAAGGAGCCCCAAGAGAGAGCCAAGAATGAGAGATTTCTCACCAATTATATTCTGATGCCAAAATCCCTTCCAGCAGAAGCTAAAACCCTTTATATAAGGATTCTCATCCTAAGAAACCCTAATTTCGGATGTCCCCCTTGGGCCTTCAGCAAAATGAGTTTCAGAGGCCCAAAATCTACTAAAACAACCAAAACAAAAGTCTAACATGTAACCAAATATATATCAGATTCAAAACTATCTAAATAAAATCCAAGACACTTATTACAACAACAAATAATAAGATAGCTTAACCTAAAGCCCAACTCCTCCAACTGGATCTCCTCTAAATGTAGATGGCCCACTAGGCCTTGGATGACTTCTTGAAGTTTCTTAGCCCGAGCTCATGTTATAGGACCGGTTGGCAAATGAAAATCCCTGCTTTGTTTATCTTCTTCGTTAGATAGTTCATGTTCATGCGCTTTCTCATCAATGACTATCACTTACAAAGATTGGCATGAGATGCTCCCGTATGCTCTCCATGGATATTGTACGACAATACAAATATTCATAGGGGCAACTCATTACTCTTTAGTATATAGTGTGAGGCTGTCACCCCAATTGAAGTTGAGATCCCTTATCTCCGAGTGTTGATAGAATCCAACATAGAGGAAAGGGAGTGGGTCAAGACGAGGTATGAACATCTGAATATCATTAAAGAAGCTTGACTAGTAGCTATGTGTCATAGCAACTATACCAGAAAAGAATGGCAAGGGCTTTCAATCAAAAGTTTCATCCTAGGGAATTCAAACCAGGGGAGTTGGTTCTGAAAAAAAATCCTCCCAAATCAGGAGGATAATAGAGGCAAATGAGCTACTTCATATGAGGGTCCACATGTGGTGGTACGAGCATTCTCTGGAGGTCCTCTCCGACATGGATGGAATAGAGTTTGGAAGATCAGTTGACTCAGATGCAGTGAAAAATACTTTGCTTAAAAAAGAAAATGATGGAGAAAAAGAAAAGAAGAAAGAAAGAAAATTTTACAATTGAGGCCCATTAAGCCGAAAACCTGAAAAGGCAGGTTAAGTAAAAGTTAGGGCAATAGATAATGAATGAAGCGGGGGCACACAAGGACCAAATCACCTACTTCTAAGGATCCTTAGAGGTGTCTTCATCGATCAGTTTCAAAATATGTGTATCTGAGGCAACACCAGGCGCAAGCGACCAGTGCCATTTGAAGCTGAAAGTCAAAGACATTCTAGTTGCTATTTTTGCTCTCCTTTTCATTTTTATCCAATTTATTACCTACTTTCCTTAGAACCATATGATCTATCTTCAAAATAAAGCCGCTTACTCATTTAATAGATTTGCTTCTTATTACTCTTCTTCCTTCTATATAACCGTATTGCCTTTATAATTGCTCCATTCATATGCAAAATAAATATTCAAGTGAATAATGACATTCAAGCTTCCACACAATATGATTTTCTTTTCAACTAGCATAAACTATAACCTAATATGTTACCCCTCCAGTTTCCAAAGTAAAAGGTCAGGTCTATGCTCGCGTAGTGTTCTCTTATTTCTAATGCACAGGGTATAGGCATCATTTTTGGAATATATCAAGGTGAACGAAAATTTCATTCTCCTTCAAAAACCTGCATATCTCATGCATACATGACTCTCCACGTCCATCATATATCTCGCTGTGCATCCACCACACGTGCAGAATTGATGTTTTAAAGAATAAAAAATATGCATCATGCATTTAGTGCATGAACATGTGTTATATCACATCTTACGGATGACCAAGAGTCACACCCCTCCTCGGCACGAGCATTTTTATTGTTCAAGAAAAATCATCCTGAAAGTTCGCAGGATAGCAATTCAAATGTAGGGGACAAAAATTTGGCAGAATTTGGATATATTCAATTCCGAGAACACTATAGTTGTAAAGATAATAAGCTCAGCAAACAGACGAATCTGCAACAGTCTAAGCATTGTATACATCTCACATTGGTACATGCATTGTGCTGTGTGATAGCATATTCCATGCAAGGTGAATACCTCTTTTCAAATCAATGCAAAGTCCTGCATTGTGTCTAGATAATTTACATTTTCTATGGAAGTCCTGCATTGTGTTCAGACAATTTATATTTTCCACCAAAGTCTTGAATCATGTCTAAACAATTTACACTTTCTATAAAAGTCCTATATCATGTCTAGGCAATTTATATTTTCTACAAAAGTCCTACATCGTGTCCAGTCAATTTCCATTTTCTACAAAAGTCTTGCATCGTGTCTAGAGTTTATATTTTCTACCAAATCCTGCATCATGTCAACGCAATGTACATTTCTGTTAAAAGTCCTGTATCATGTCTAGGCAATTTGCATTTCTTTCAAAAGTCCTACGTTGTGCCTAGGCATTTTTTTCAAAGTCCTACATTATGTGTAGGTAATTCACTGTCCTATCTAGGCAATTTGCATTTCTATCAGAAGTATTGTGTTTGCTTGCTCTTAAGTTAGGTCATTTCTTTAACATATTCGCTCCCCTGACTTAAGAGACAGGCAAAGAGAGGCAACTATGAACACCCCATTGAAAAAATAAAAATTAATAATTACTTAATGGATCAATTGGTTAGTCCTATAACTAAATAAATGCAAATGGGTGTCACAAAATAAAATTAAATCAAATATATATATATATATATATATGAAAAGACAAAATAATAAAACATTATGATAAAAATAATAATATAAAATCAAAACAAAACTGCAAAAATAAATAAATAAATAAAGTAAAATAAAAAATGGGATAAACCAAATACAAAATAAAATGTCAAAGATATATAACACTAAAAAAGATAAAAGAGAAAAATTCTAAATAAGTATTTGAAATAATGACATGTGAATTATCTTGCAAATTAAGAAAAAGGAAAATCATATGGAGTAAAAAAAAATTTTTGAATTAATCTTGATCAAAAAAGGAAAAAGAAAGGTTATCTAATTAAAGTCAAAATAAAAATTCCAAAAGCAATCAAATTAAAATGCAAGCTCTCTCTCACTCACACCTCCACTCACACACTCTCACATACGCACTCTTACACACACTCACCAGGGACAAGGTGGAAAGAGGGCAGGTTGGAAGACAAAAAGACGTCCAGAGGGCAGACTGAGCAAAAGGACACGGCATGAGACAGGGGATTTGTTGCTGAACCGAGAGAGAGAGAGAGGGGAGTTTAAAAAAAAAAAAAAAAGGCTGAGTGAAGAGAGAAGGGGAGGATTCTGGAGAAAGAGAAGGCTGAGTGAATGGGAGAAGAGAAGAGCATTTTGGAGAAAGAGAAGGCTCGAGAAGAAAGGCCATATCATCTCATTTGACTAGTTCAACAAAATAAGGGTAATCAAGATAATAGAAAGTCATATCATCTGATTTGACTAGTTAAATAGGCTTGACTCTCGAATGTCCCCGGTGGAGTTGCCAAACTGTCGTAACGACCTTTCGGCAAGAAGAAATAAAAGGTGTTTAAATTGTTTCCCAAAAATGAATTTTAAAAATTAATTTATTTAGAGTCGCCACCAAAATTTTTAATGGAAAACTTTAGAAAACTAATTTAAAATAAAAATGAAAAGGCAAATGGTCTGTGAAATCAGAGATAAGTTCAGAAGTCTATTTGGTGTTAGGCAAACAAAAACACTCATCCATAGGGACGTTACCTTAAACTAGTCAGTTGAAATAAAATATGACCTTAATATCTTAATTACCCTTTATTGACATGCATACCTGTTAAACAATGAAGACAAAAATGACAATAATAGAAGCAAACGGATAGATATTTACAAAGGGCGGACTTGACCTAAGACGAAAGCCTTGGGCCTACGTACCTTGCAATAGGGATTAAAGTCCATATAGTTTGACCAAAGTGGCATGTTTGTTGGTTGATGATTTTTAATTTTTGCAGTGAGAACAGAGAGCTAAAATTATTTTAAAGAATGATTTGGCAGATTGATCACAATGAGGCTGTAATGCATTTTTTGACACAAAAAGGGTTTTTCTTAAAACTTTCATTCCTCATGACACTTACCACTTCACTGGGAAAGGGGAAATGATAGGTAGTTCATGAAGGAATTGGGACCTTCACAACTGTCACTGGGAAAACTTTAATAACTGAAATGATCTTGCCGGCCCAGTAACCTATTTGGAAAGGTCATATCACAAGTCCTTTCATCCTTGGTTACCTAAGTTCCTTTCATGGTGATTAAGCCATATTCGTGTTAATGTGAAGTGTGCCGAAAGGAAATCTGCCACCCTTTCTAGGAGCCTCTAGTACTTCAAAGGGAGATAGATAAATGACCATTAGCTAGTTTTTAGATGATATTAAAATGTGGGTTCATTTTATAATTCATGTTAAAATAATGTTTAATTCGATAGCTAAATATCATGATCTAAAGAGGGTCGCCTATGTCAAATTAAAATTAGGATGTTGAACACTCCACCTGGTGTTATTACACCTCATAAGGGTAAGTGACTTACATGGTTAACCACTGCAAAAGGGACAAACTGATCTTCAAATAGCCAATGGACCATTAATTCTAATACGATCTATGAATACCACAGGGAGCTTGTTGATCCACCGGGGGCATGTGTTTCCACATATCCCTCAGGGAGCTTATTGATCCACAGGGGGTATGTATCGGGCAATCAATTCAGTAGGGAATGAATTCTTACATGATTGATGCCTAAGGTCTCGATCAAAGGATTAATAAGTTTTGCTAATGTGTCAGGTATACGTATGATTATTTTAGCTTAAATGTTGTTGTCATCCCTTTGATTCTGACATCTTGGAGTAGAAGAATATTCTGTATATGTTCTTTAAAAGATTTCCTTTCACCATGATATGGCATCCATTTGAGAGCATAATAATCATTGTTTAAATTTGAGTGATATGAGTACGATTATTACATCGTTAGGCTTGGCTGTAATTCTTGAAAGAACTTCCTCCCCTTCAGGAGATATACTTGACACACAGAGGGAAGGTAATAGTCACTACTTTGAGAGAAAGGAGCATCTACACAAGTAGTAGTGACATATTGTTTTCCAACCAAGTAATGCATGCATCAATTAACTAATCCCTTTCGTGTAAATAATTTTTGAAAAAGGGATTAAAATGTTATTGATGGTTTCCTTTTAACCAAGTACTCTTGAAGGCAATTGTGTTGAGAATAATGCAAGAATTTAATCCTTTAGAATTTGGGGAACTTTTACAAGTAGCAGTTGGGTATTTTGCATATTATTTCCTATTACTCACCAAGAGCCTTATTGATTCATTGGGAATAACAGGTTTAACTCTCAAATCAAGGAGGTGGAAGCCCTCACGTGGGCGAGACTTAATAAAGATAAGTGAACTAGATATAATTCACTAATATACTATATTCCTAAAATATCATCAATTTTTAATGGTCCATAACTCCATTGATACAATGTTAGGCCCAACTTCCAACACTGAAGAAGCCATCAATTTTAGCTCATTTTGTTTAGTTAATAAAGCATCAAATGGAGACATTGTGACAATTAAAACTATGTAAAGTTTTTTAAGAAAACATGTAACTATGCCATGAATGATGTGACATGCAAAATGAGAGTGAAATATGCTCCCTTGGCGTCCTAACTTGGGTCAATCATAAGTAAGGGAATGTTACCCTCAAGATGACTGGCTCTAGGAAATTGTCTATTGAGTTCAGTTTATTAATGTGCACGGTTTCGAGAGTGAGTCTAACATCCTAGAAGATTATTCCCATAATGCCCCTACTCAAAAAAGTGAGGATCTTGTGATATGAATTAGACTAAAAGAGGACAGAATCCCACATAAAGAGGTACAACCTGAGCAAGATTTTCATGGTAATCTCTAGAAGTGAGAAGCTTCAAGGGAAAACCACTATAAACATCTACTAACCTAAGGCAGGCAAGGACCCGGGTAAAGAGGCCAAAAGGTATGTGAATGTGCTTAGTGTTCGAGGGGAGCATATAAACCTTTGAACCTATAGTCTACCCGACCCTCTGTCAAATAGATAAACTGCAAGATAAGCCAAGAATTTATAACACAAATAGGAGACGTCTACCCTAAAGTTTTATTCCGCATGGTGTTTACATTATAACACCCATCCATATAGACGGTTACTTTAAACTAGTCAGTTAAAATAGAATATGACCTTAACTGTATCTCAATTATCCTTTATTGACATGTATACCCGTTAAATAGCGAAGACAATATTTACAAAGGGCAGACTTAACCCAAGACGAACACCTAGGGCCTACATACCCTGTGATAGGGATCAAAATCTACATAGTTTGACCAAAATAACATATCAGTTGGTTGATGATTCGTAATTTTTCTAATGAAAACAGAAGAGTTCAAATTAAACAGATTCTTGTAAATAAACGGGATTGAAATTTGATTTGTGTATTTTAATTTACAACAACCTGATTAATCTAGCTCTATTGACCTCTTCATTTTTTCCTCTTTTTATTTTTTTTATTTTTGGAATTTAAATGAAATGATTAAGGGATAAGACTTTTAGGATTTTTGAGAGTTTATATTTTTTTATTTTTTATTTTTTTTGGAATTGAAATGTAATTATAATGAAATGAATATTTCTGAATTTTTGAATTTATTTATTTTTAGATTTTTTAAATTAGAATTTATTGTTGAAATTGGAATGATTTTTAGGATTTTTATATTGTATTCATTTTTTTAATGATTTTTATGTATGTATTTTTTTTCCATGTGAAATTCGAATTATAATAGAAAATGCTATTATGACTTCTGAATTAATGATTTTTTGCATTTATTTTCGAAATTAGCATTCACTCTAGACTTGCAATAAGACTAAAAAAGATATTTTTGAAACTTTTGAATTTTATGATTTTTGCATTAAAGATTATGATTTTTTTTGTATTAATTTTTGAGATTTAGAGTTTACTTTCTGTATAAAGTAAAATTAAAATATTTTAGAATTTTGAAATTGGAATTTTTTTTAATACTTAAATTAAAACTAGAATGGGAAAATATTCTTAGGATTTTTAGTTACATAATAGGTAGGACAAACCTCTCTATTTTTTATTAATTCATTCTAAGATTTTTAAATGTTAATTTTTGAAACCTGAAAAGACTCAAGGTCTCACACGGTGTCTACTAATGAATCTTTGGATATCTGAGAAGACGAGTGATCTCACGCAGGAACCCAAAATATGGAATAAAATATTTGGGAATTCTTGGGATTTATTTTCACAATTTTAAAGATTTTGAAATTAAAATTCTTTTAGTCTTGTTTTAATAAGATCGATTCCCTGGAGCCTACGGAGACCCAAGTCCCACATGGCACTTTTAATTAGTTAAATTTTATAAAACTCTGATCTAATCATTTTGTATATAATTTAATTAAAATATTTGTTTTTGCGTTATATTATTTATGTATTTTTTTATTTTTTTTAATTTTTTTAACAAGTATGTACTGATTTTTTGGGTCTAAGAAGATTAAAATCACACAAGACTCAAGCACTCAAGGTGAATAATATTCTTACACGATGATGACAAGGTTTTATTTTTATATATTTTTAAGAGTTCTAAAATTGGAATTATTTTAGCCTTATTTTTAAGAAGATCAATTCCCCGAAGTCTACGGAGACCCATGTCCTACATAGCACTTTTAATTAATTAAATTTTATAAAACACCAACCCAATCATTTTGTAAATAATAGAAAATAATTAATTAAAATATTTATTTTTTTCATATTATTTATTTATTTTATTATTATTATTATTTTAACAAGTATGTACTAATTTTCGAAGTCTAAGGAGATTAAAATATCACACGACCACAAGCACTCGAGGAGAATGATATTCTCACATGAGAATTTTCTTAAAACCTTACTCATAGAGAAACAAGATTAATTTCATGTAAAAAAAATGAAATAATAATAATAATAATCAAACACCAAACCAAAAAAAATGTAACGACGCCATGCGTGAGGCTGGACGTGGAGAGAAAGTGAAACATATGGTGTATGCAATGGTAGCTCACCTGGCTTCTGATCTGTGTTTCACCCCTCACCGTCAGTGCACTCCCTCTACGGCGGTCCTCCTCTTTTCCTTGCTCTCTTTGGTGGTGCTACATACATTCTTTCTCTCTCTACTTCTCTCTCTCTCTCTTCATTTCTTCTTCCTCTGCTTACCCTGTTCATGGAGCTCGAAACAGGGCCCTCTTCCTCACCTTCTTCAATTCTTCCTCTCTTCTTCCTACTTCTTCCTCTCCTCTCGGCACTGCCGCACTGCTCTTTCTCTTCTCCTTTGTCCTCATCATCGACAACAAACAGACGGCCACAATTTGCCACTGCCCCAGAACTGCCTCCCTCCCTCCCTCCAGTTCCACATCCTCATCCTCCAAACCTCGCTCCTCCAAAGTTTCTATCACTTGGACGCATTCATCGCTACTTTGGTCAAAATTCTCAGGCTTACCTGACCCAAAAGCAAAGGGCTCTATAGGCGAGGGAGCAGAAGTCTGCATTTTTTTTTTTAGAACTTGAAAGGGCTTAAAGGAATGGTTCTCCCATTTGTCGTCGGAGATTTCGTAGAAATCACGCTTCATTGCCGAGACTTAGAAGTGATCGAGATGTGTGCCCTAGAGGAGAGCTCAGAATGCTGAACGAAGCTTGGCGTTGGAGGTGAAATTAAAGTGAAGAAAGGAAGTCCCCGTTTGTTTGAGGGAGCACTTCCATTTCCTTCATCCAACTTCTTTTGCAGTAGCTTCAGCAGCATACTGGGAAATTTTTTGCCCTCCTTCCTTTCAGAATCTGTCCCCCCAGAAAGAAGAGAGCCCCTTGTCCTCCAAAACCTCATGGAGTGGAACCAAAAAAAACCCCTTCTGAAAAGCCTCTGTCCCTTTTTTTGCAAGATCGCAGATAGCCTCCTTTTTCAAGCTTTTTTTTGCAACCTACAGGTTTCAGTTTTTCTCGTCTCATGACAGTGGAGCAGTAGGAGCAGAGGGTATCTTTTCTTTTTCTGATTTTCATTACCATTATTATTATTATTTTTTAATTTTCTATTTTTTTCTTAAATATTTTTTATTTTTATAATTTTGCTTTGATTTATTATTTTAATTGTCTCTCATTATTTATTTTTAATTTCAAATTGTCCCCACTTGAGGATGTCATTTGGGGCTTTGTCATTTTTAATTTTTCCTTTTTTCTTAATTATTAATTAATTGGTGAATCAATTAATTAAATAATTAAGTAATGAGAGTGGGGTGTTCACAATAACTTTTTTATTTACAGAATGATTAAGTTTATTTTTTATAAAATTTAATTAATTAGGAAGAGCCACGTGGGACTTGAGTCCTCGTAGACTTTTGGGAAATTGATTTTGTTAAAAATAAAAATAAAAGAAATTCTAATTCCAAAACCCTTAAGAATATATAAAAAGTAAAAATCCTGAAAAATCCCAAATATTTCTTCCATATTTTGGGTTCCCGTGTGAGATAGCTCGTCTCCTCAGTTACTCAAAATATAAAGTGAAAAAAATTCCAAAATTAAAAAAAAAAAGAGTTTATTCTACCTGTCATTTATAGTCCTAAAAAGTGATTTGTGCATTATAATCTCATTTTCAAAATTAAAACAAAAATCTTAAAATCCAAAAAATCATAAATTCAAAAATCATAAAAATGTTTTTCCATTATAATTTTACTTTAAGTTTAAAATAAATTATAATTTCAAAAATATAAGAATCATAAATAAATAGAAAATCCTAAAAAAAAAATTGCAATCCCACCTTCAAAATTAAAACAAATATCGAAAAAATATATAAATCCAAAAATACAAAAAATGGTTTTATCTTCATCCTAATTTCACAATAAATTCCAATTTTGAAAATTCAGGAATAAATAAATTTAAAAATCCAAAAAATATTTTCCATTCCAAACAATATAAGGAAAAGTAAATTATCTAGACACAATGCAGAACTTTGGAAGGGGGTGCTTGGACATGATGCAGGATTTTTAAACAAAAATGTAAATTGCCTGAACACGATTCCGGACATAAATAGAAATGTAAATTGCCTGGACACGATGCAAGACTTTGATAGGAATGGTAAATTGTTTGGACACAATGCAGGACTTTGTAAGGGGTGTCTGGATACGATGCAAGACTTTTAGAGAAAAGTAAATTGCCTGGACACGATGCAGGACTTTTAAGAAAAAGTAAATTATTTGGATATGATGCAGGGCTTTTAAAGGAAAAGTAAATTGCCTAAACATTATGTGTTGGACTTTGGAAGGGATGCCTAGACACGTTGTAAGACTTTTGTGGAAAAGTAAATTGCCTGGACATGATACAAAACTTTTGAGGAAAAGTAAATTACCTGAACACGATGCAGGACTTTTGAAGGGGTGCTTGGACACAATGCAAGACTTTAAATAAGGTTCCTAGACACGATGTAGGACTTAAACAAAAATGTAAATTGTCTGGATACAATGTAGGACTTTAAAAGGGGTTTATGCTGCATGAGAATGTGATTTCGCATGGCTTGTGCTTTGGTGACTATGCAATTTGATGCATGTCCTCTCATAGGAAGCATGATGCAAATGCCTGATTTTTTTTTTAAAATTTAGATCTTCAATGCATGGTTTATGAAATAACGGAGTGCAATGTATGTACAAATTCTGAATGCATGATTTATATGTAGAACACAATTTCTTTTTAGTAATACATGATTATGTGAAATGTGGTGTGCATGCAAAGTGGAAAATCGTTCCTTTTATGACATATTAAAATTGTTAAGGAGAAGAAAAGAGCATCTTGTTCATTTTTATTTTGAAGCATATTTTGAGACTGTGGGGAAGCAATGTGAATACATGATGCTTGGACACCCTTAAAATTTGTAAATAATTCCCTTGGTCACCTATATATGGGAGAATTCCATTTGCCTATCCCTTATTTGCTCCAATCCAAAGATTCATGGTCTTGATAGCTACGAAAGTTGTACTTTTTATCACAGAGGATGGATTTTGAACAAGTCTTAGCATGACAGGGTTTAAATGGAAACATCCCAAACTTGAAGCTTTAAATTTGACCAAAGTGTCATGTTCAGTTCGGATTGCCTTGGACATGATCAACAGAAAAAAAAAAAAAATGTGTCATGAATTGATTTAACAATCTCAATACAATCTTAGGAGTGCAAGGCTACATGTCCTTGAAAGAGGCAGGTTGCCCCACTTTGAAGGGACATCAAATAGAATGTGCAGATAGACTTAATGATTTTGGTATATTGATGCCAAAGGGGATGTATGAAACCAGGAGAGGTCCTAGTTCCAATCCAGATGTATGGTGGGCACAGTTTGGATGAAAAGATTGATTTGACAAGCAATAGATTGCCCCAATTTGATGCAATTATAGGAAATGATGAAGCACAAGAGCTTGCCTAATGAATCAAGGCAAGTAGTGGAAATGATACATTAATAAAAGATATCTTAGTACAATGCATGAGGCATTCTATTTGAAAACTTTTCATTGATGAGAAAATGTTCTATTTTGAATATGGACAATTGCCCTAGTTCCTTTTTATTAATTGATTCTTGAATTTTGATTTTTGATTTTTGATTTTCTTTTTGCCCTGATACATTTTGAGTAGGCCATACCTCAACAAGGACTTTCAAAAGTTGAAAGGTGGTCATGGTAGTTGGGTTTTAGAAGTAGTATTAGGCTTAAAATCCCTTGCTCAAGTTGAAAGGTGGCCATAGTAGTTGGTTTTTAGAAATGATATTAGACTTAAAATCCCTACCCAGGTTGAAAGGTGGCCATGGTGGTTGGGTTTTAGAAATGGTATTAGGCTTAAAATTCCTTACCCAGGTTAAAAGGTGGCCATGGTAGTTGGTTTTTAGAAGTGGTATTAGGCTTAAAATCCCTTACCCCATGGAAAGTCTTCTCTTCTAACATGATTTTTATATCTAAGATTCACTTTAACTAGAGAGGGTACTACGGGGCTGTGATGGGATTTAATGGTTGGTAATAGAGGGTTAAGAAGAAAGGATGTAATGACCCAAATGTCGATGTAAGATCTTGGCAAGACTCATTGGTTCTTCATGATTATGAAAAACTTCTCTTTAAAGGTCGTACTCTTTGAAGATCTTGCACTTTTGCCCCTTTTTTTTTTTTTTTTTTTTCTCCATTGTCGACTTTTGTGCACTTTGCTCTTTCTTCTCCTTCAAAGAGAGTCTTTTTAAAGACCAATGGTGCTTTCATGTATTGGATTTCCCTCGCTTCCTGGGTAGAATTCATGTTGGGTATTTGAAAAATTTTGAAGGTTCAAAGCCAGTGGCAGTGGTTAAGCAGTGTTCAGGTGAAGAAAGGAAACTAATCCTCTCTAGATATGTGAATCTCAGTACAAAAACCTCCTAGAGACTACCCAACTCAAAGGTTCTCTATTACAGGTGAGAAAAACTTTCCTACTCAAGCTTAATTGGGGTGACTAGTGATAACTTTTTTCCAATTGGGAAGACAAAGAATGCTTCGTATCCTAGGCATAGCTTGTTCAAGGAACATGCGCTACCTTTGTTGATTTTTTTTTTTTGAAAGAAACTGAGGCTTTAGGATAATGTTGCCTTCAAATTTCACCATTTCCTCATCAATTGAAAATTTTTAAAGGAATTGCTCAACTTTTGGCTTTTATGGTTCCTGATCATTAAAAATGGAACAGTATACCAAGAAGATGGAGCATTAACAACTTTAAAGAAATGAAAGGGTCCACCATAACATATGAATATGGCATTGATAATTTAAATAAATATGGTCCAATGATGAAATTAGCTAGTACTTCATCTCTACAGAATAGTATTGACCGAATAAGCATCACCTAATGAAGAAATCATATGAAATAACATTGCTGTTATCTTAAACAATCCCTTGGTCAAATAATAATTTGGTCCATGCTATTGGCAGCTAGATGCTGTTGGAGAAAAGGTTAGCCATTGTTAGAGTCAGTCATGTGGGTATTTGGGTGGAAGGCAATCAAGGTAACCTTTGGCTTTGAAATGACAAGCTCATGGTAACTTGAGATAGATCTGTGAGTGCTATCAGCTTTTGGAAAGATCTAGATCCCAAAACTTAGTTGGGGTGTGATGGTGGGTGGGTATTGCTTAGCCAAAATATGAAGTGGCCCAGGAAGTTAGGGATCAATCACATGGAATTTCATATCATCATTGGTAGCTTGATCATAACTCAAGCCAAAATTTCCATTTGCAAGTGACCAAAAGAGATCCTATTTTCCGAAATTCCTATATTTTCCATGCAAAGCATCATGAGTATGCATGAATGCAATTTCATTTTATTTTGAAAGAATGATTCAGCAAACTGATCATAATGAGGCTGTAATGCATTTTTCAACACAAAAATGGTTTTTCTTAAAACTTTCGTTCCTCAAGATGCTTACTGCTTCACTGGGAGAAGAGAAGTGACAGGTAGCTCATGAAGGAATTGGGACCTTACACAACTATCATTGAGAAAACTTTAATAGCCAAAATGATCTTGAAGGCCCGCTAACCTATTAGAAAAGGTCATATCACAAGTCCTTTCATTGTTGGTTACTTCAGTTTCCTTTCATGGTGATTAAGTAATGTTGATTGGTGTGCAAATCTCCCACCCTTTCTAGGAGCCTTACTTCCAAGGGAGATAGACAACCAGTAGCTAACTTTAGACGATATTAAAATGTGGGTTCATTTTATAATCCATGTTAAAATAAAGTCTAACTCAATAACTAAATGTCAAGATCTAAACAGGGTCGCCTTTGTCAAATCAAAATTGGGATGTTGAACATTGCCCACTGGTGTTATTACTCCTTGTAAGGGTTGGTGACTTACATGGTTAACTATTTCAAAAGGGACAAAATGATCTTCAATTAGCAAATGGACCATTAATTCTAATCTGATACATGTATTCCTCAGGGAGTTTGTTGATCCACAGGAGCTGTGTTTCCACATATCCCTCAAGGAGCTTATTGATCCACAAGGGGTATGTACTAGGCAATCAATTCAGTAGGGGATGAATTCTTACACAATTGATGCCTAAAGTCATAGTCAAAGGGCTAATAAATTTTGCTAATGTATCGGATATAGACATTATTATTTTAGCTTAAATGTTGTTGGCATCCCTTTGGTACCAACATCTTGGAGGGGAAGAATATCCTGTATATGTTCTTTAGAAGATTTCCTTTGACAATCAAGTCAAGATAAATATGTATCTCACCTACGATTAAAGATTATTTCAAAACTTTCACCATGACATGGCATCCATTTAAGGGCATAATAATCATTATTTACATTTGAGGGACATGAATACGATTATTATATCATTAGGCTTGACCATAATTCTTAAAAGAACTTCCTCCCTTTCAAGGGACTTACTTGTCGCACAGAAGGAAGGTAGCAGCCACCACTTCGAGAGAAATGAGGTATCTACACGAGTAGCAGTAACATATTTATTTCCATCCAAGTAATGCATGAATCAATTAATTAATCCCTTTCATTTAAATAATGTTTGAAAAAATGATTAAAATGTTATTGATGGTTTCCTTTTAACCAGGTACTCTTGAAGGCAATTGTGTTGAGAATAATGCAAGAATTTGGTCCTTTAGAATTTGGGAACTTTTTATAAGTAGCAGTTAGATATTTTGCATATTGTTCCCTATTACTCACCAAGAGCCTTATTGATTCATTGGGAATAATAGGTTTAGCTCTCAACCCATGGAGGAGGCCCTCATGTGGGCGAGGCTTAATAAAAATAAGTGAACCAGATAACCCATTGATATATTGTTTTCACAAAACCTCATTGATTTTCAGTGGTTCACAACCCCCTTGATACACCATTAGACCAAACTTCCCACACTGGAGAAGCTTTCAATTTTAGCTCATTTCATTTAGTTAATAATGCATTGAATGGAGACATTGTGACACTTAGAACTACATAAATTTTTTTTTTAAAAAGAAAACACATAACCATGCCATGAATGATGTGACAACATGCAAAATGAGAGTGAAATATACTCCCTTGGTGTCCTAACTTGGGTCAACCCTAAGTGAGGGAATGTTACCCTAATGATGACAGGCTCTAGAAAAGTTGCCTATTGAGTTTGATCTATTAATGTGCATGGTTCTGAGGGTGAGTCTAACATCTTAGAGGATTACTGGTTCCCAAATTGACCCCACCCAAAAGAGTGAGGATCTCATGACGTGAATTAAGCTAAAAGAGGACAGAATCTCACTCTAGTCAAATTCACATAATGAGGTACAACCTGAGTGAGATTTTCATGGTAATATCTGGAAGCGAGAAACTTCACAAGAAAATTAATATAAATCTCTACTAACTTGAGGCAAGCAAGTACCCAAGTATAGAGCCCAAAAAGTGTGTGAGGTAGAATGTTAATGTACTTAGTGTGTGAGGGGAGCATACAAACTTTTGAACCTATAGTTTACCTAATCCTCATCTGTCAAACAGATAAACTACAAGATAAGCCAAAAATTTATAACAAAAATTAGAGTCATCTACCCTAAGGTTTTATTCCATATGTTATTTATCCTAGCACATGCATTACAAATAAAAAAACAAAATTATATGGCAAATGAGAAACTATAAGCATGTTATATGACTAAAAAGTAAGATATATACCTACGCAAATAGCAAGAATAAATTATGAATATATAGGAACATATAGGCATATCAAACGACCACAGGAAATAAATAAACAAGACAACAATGAAGAAAAATAAACAATTAAAACAAACAAAACATCACAAGGGTAATTTAGATAACAGAAAGCCATATTATATCAACTGACTAATTAAATAGGCTTGACTCTTGAATTCTTCCTAGTGGAGTCGTCAAACTCTCATAACTGACTTTTCAATAAGAAGAATAAAAAGTGATGAAAATTGATTCCAAAATGAATTTTGAAAATTAATTTATTGGAGTTGCCACCAAAATTTTTAATGGAAAACCAATTTAAAACAAAAAGAAAAAGACATAATGGTCTGCGAAATCATAGATAAGTTCAGGAGTCTATTTGACAGTGGGAAAAATGTTAGGCATCTCACAACACTCGTCCATAAGGATGGTTACCTTAAACTAGTCAAATGAGATATAATATGACCTTCAATTTATCTCAATTACCTTTATTGACATGCATGTTTGTTCAACAAAGACAACAAAAAAAATAATAATAAACAAACAAATAGATATTTACAAAGGGCGTACTTGACCTAGGATGACATATATGTTGGTTGGTGATTTTTAATTTTTACAATGAGAATAGGAGAGTTCAAATTAAATAGATTTTTATACAACAACCTAATTAATTTAGCTTTCTTGATCTCTACATTTTTCCTCTTTTTAATTTTTGTCTATTTTTGAAATTTTAACCTTTATTTTGAAGTTTATATTATTTGGAATTGAAGTGAAATTATATGAAAAAATATTTTTGAATTTTTGAATTTATTATTTTTCTGGATTTTCAAAATTGGAATGAAATTATAATGAAAAACCATTTTTTAGGATTTTTGGATTTTAGTTTTAATTTTGAAAATGAGCTCATAATGAAGAAAGCATTTCTTAGGATTTTTAATTATGAATAACAGGTGAAATAAACCCTTTTTTAGAATTTATTTTATCTTTGTATTTTGAAAATGGACATTAAATTTTAAGGTTTGAGGAGACTAAAGATCCCGCGCGACCTTTACTAATTTATTCACACTAAGGAGATAAACCTCACACAACGATTAAAAAAAATTGTGAAGGTAGATTATTTTGATGACCCAGGAATTTTTGTTTTGAAGTCTTACCAAATCAGATATTAATATTCGAAACCTAAGAAGATTAAATAATCTCACACAACTTCTATTTAAGTGCCTAAGGAAACTAGTGTTCTCATGCTAGGATAAGATAATTATAAAGATAGTAACAATGATAATAATAATAATATGAAGGGTGACAAAGATGAAACAAAAATAAATAATGATAAAAAAAAGGGGACTGCATTGAAAATGGAAGAGACCACCCACTTCTTGCATTTCCTTAGCCAACTGTTGATTTTCTTGTCAAGAGTTCTTGTGTATTTTTCCATCCAACAAGAAAAATCTCCTCCCGAAGCCGTCTCTTTGATTCTTATGCCTAGACGCTTTTCCTCTCCTCCATCCATGTATAAAACAAGGAATGAGAATTTGATTAGAGTTGGAGTTAAATCACATTCAAATCATAGTCAGCTTTATGCAAAATCAATTCAGGACTAAAATTGTGATTTAACTTCTAATCAAAGCAAATACTAAGCATCAAGGATCAGCATGCATGAGTTTCTGCATTACAATATCAAATAACATCGTACTTTGAGTAGCTCTTGTTACAGTGTATACTCATATTTCAAACACACTTTTCCTGCTCCAAATTATGAATAATTTAAATATACCTCCATGAGTTGAGACTTATCACAAGCATGTTGAAACTTCAACTCACATTAGCCATATAAAATGGAGATGCAAAAATACCCAAAGCACTTAATCATTCCTCAGTCAAATTCTACATTCATTAGAGATATAAACCTAAGGGAGTTCACTAAGGAGAAAAATGAAGCAATTCCCCTACATAATTCATCCAAAAGCATCCTAACAACATTCCTCTACTATTACCTTCTGGACGGGTGTTGTGGCGACTCCAATAAATTGACTTTCAAGATTCATTTTGAAAATCAATTTAAACTCCTTTTTATTCTTTCTGCCAAAAGTTCGGTTACCACAATACACATTATTACTCTATATATATTATTATTGTGTAGATAAAAGAACACAATTAAACCCTCACTTTTACACTTTGCGACTCCCCCTCAATTTAAGTGTGAAAAATTAGTCTCTTACAAATTTAAATCTATACAAAATTAGTGCTGCCAATTGTAGTAATGATTGACAAATTTTCTATTAAAAAAGAATTTTGAGTAACTAATTTGTCACAATGCATTGTGAAGGACCTAATTGTCACAAAGTGTAAAGCTTGAGAACCAATTTAATACTTTCCTCTTATTATATGTATTATGATTACGTTAATTTTAATTTTTTTTAATTTATAATTTACAAAATATTAAATCTATTAATTATTACTGATTATTAATTTGTTAAATATACATTATATAAATACATATTATACTAAATAGAATTATTTAATATATACAACTTATTGATATATGAAATATAAGTATACAATAAATATGATATTAAATATATAAATATATATATTGTTAAATTTTTATCTAAATTTATTAATATTATAAGTTTATTATATTATGTTATATGTTCCTTATATGATAAATTTATATATAACATATTTTTCAATTATATTATTTAATTTATATTTTTAGTTATTTAGTAACTAAGTTATTGAATATATTTGTTTATTATTCAATTTCATATGTATATTGACTGATAACAATATGACAATACTTATGATATTGAATATATAAATATTATATATATATATATATATTATGTATATCATATTATGTTATATATTTCTTATATGGTAAATTTATATATATTACATATCCAATTAATATAGTTAATTTATATTATTAATTATTAAGTAACTAATTTAATGAATACGTTGATTTATCATTTAATTCCTAATGTATATTTAATCGATATATTTATTTAATTACTAATATATTATTATGAAAATAGAAATTCAATATCCAAAAGGAATAAAATACTCTAATATTCTCTTATTATTATTATGAAATATTAATTATTGTTATTGAATATATTAGTTATTTAATGATTGATTTATTGTTGATTTTTAGCATTACTTTATAATACTAATTTAATTATGTTAAATTATAATATGTTTTTAGTTATTTTGTTAATTTAAATATCATATAAATTGAATATAACAAATAATTTATCAAATATGGATTTCAATAATTTAATATAATAAAAAATACTTTATTAAATGTGTATCATTATCGTAAATGTATAAATATATAATATATAATATATTTATTTATTGTTCTATTTTTATGAAAATTTGTTTATATTATATGTTCCCTATATAATAAATTTATATATAACATATGTTCAATTATATTATTTAATTTATATTTTTAGTTATTTAGTTACTAATTTAATGAATATATTTGTTTATTATTCAATTACGAATGTATGTTGACCAATATTAATATGATAATTATTACTTATGATATTAAATATATAAATATAATATATATATATATATTGTTTCATTTTTATTTAAATATATATGTATTATTTTTTTATATTATGTTATCTATTTCTTATATGGTAAATATATATATATATTATATCCAGTTAATATAGTTAATTTATATTACTAATTATTTAGTTACTAATTTAATGAATACCTTGATTTATTATTTAATTCCTAATATATATTTAATTATTATATTTATTTAATTACTAATATATGACTATAAAAATATATATTCATTATCCAAAAGAAATAAATAATATTCTCTTATTATTATTATTATGGAATATTAATTATTGTTATTGAATATATTAGTTATTATTGATTTTTAGCATTAATTTATAATACTAATTTAATTATGTTAAATTATAACATGTATTTAATTATTGTATTTATCTAAATATTATACAAAATGAATAAAACAAATAACTTATTAAATATAGATTTTCATAATTTAATATAATGAATAAATACATTATTAAATATGTATCATTATTATACCAGCTATTACTATATATATTTTATTATTATATAGACGAAAATACGTAAATGAACCCTCACTTTTGCATTTTATGGCTCCCCTACAGTTTAAGTGTGGCAAATTAGTCACTCACAAATCTAAATTTGTACAAAATCAGTCCCTCCAATTATAGTAATGAGCGAAAAATTTTTCATGTTAAAAGATTTTTGGGGGACTAATTTTTACAAAGTGTAAAGGTGGAGGGTCAATGTGGTACTTTCCTCTTATTATATGTATTATAATTATGTTAATTTTAATTTTTTTTTAATTTTTAATTTTCCAAAATATTAAACCTATTAATTATAGCTGATTATTAATTTGTTCAATATATATTGTATTAATAATTATTATATTAAACATAATTATTTGATATATATAATTTACTAATATATGAAATATATATTAAATATTAGTAAAAAATATAAATATGCTAAAACAAATATATATATTTTTATTGTTATATTTTTATGTAAATTTATTTATATTATAACTTTATTATATTATATTATATGTTCCTTGTATGATAAATTTTTATATAATTTATATTCAAATATTTTATTTAATTTATATTTTTAGTTATTTAATTACTAATTTCTTGAACATATTTGTTTATTATTCAATTACGAATGTATGTTGACCGATATTAATATGATAATTATTACTTATGATATTAAATATATAAATATTTAATATATATATATATATATTGTTTCATTTTTATTTAAATATATATATATATATATATATTATTTTTTTATATTATGTTATCTATTTCTTATATACTTAATTTATATATATTATATATTGGAAAATTAATATAGTTAATTTATATTATTAATTTGTTAGTTGCTAATTTAATGAATACGTTAATTTATTATTTAATTCCTTGTGTATATTTAATTGATATATTTTTTCAATTATTAATATATGAATATAAAAATAGAAATTCAATATCCAACAAAAATTAAATACTCTAATATTCTCCTATTTTTAATATGGAATATTAATTATTGTTATTGAATATATTTGTTATTTAATGATTAATATATTATTTATTTTTAGCATTAATTTATCATACTAATTTAATTATGTTAAATTATAACATGTATTTAATTATTATATTTATTTAACTATTATATACATTGAATATAACTAGTAATTTAATAAATATATATTTTAATAATTTAGTATAATAAAAAATACTTTATTAAATATGTGTCATTGTTATATAGATTATTACTATATAAATATTATTATTATTATTATTATAGAGATGAAAGTACACAAATGAACTCTCACTTTTGTACTTTGTGACTCCCCCACAATTTAAGTATGACAAATTAGTTCCATAGAAGTTGCTGTACAAAATTAGTCATTCCAATTATAGTAATGAGTGACAAATTTTTCATGTAAAAAGATATTTGTGGGTCTAATTTGGCATAGTGCATTGTGGGGACCTAATTGTCACAAAGTGTAAAGGTTGAGAACCAATTTGGTACTTCCCTCTTATTATATGTTTTATGATTATCTTAATTTTAAATTATTTTTAATTTAAAATTTTGCACAATGTTAAAATTTGTCACTCATTATTATAGTTGGAGGGGTTGATTTTGTATAAATTTATATTTGTAAGCGACTAATTTGTCATACTTAAATTGTGGTGGAGTCACAAAGTACAAAAGTAAGGGTTCATTTACATACTTTTTGTCTATATAATAATAATATCTATATAGTAATAGTCTGTATAAATTATTAAAATCTATATTTATTAAATTATTTGTTAAATTCAATGTATATAATATCCAAATTAGTATAATAATTAAATGCACATTATAATTTAACATAATTAAATTAGTATTGTAAATTAATGCTAAAAATTAATAATAAATTAATCATTCAATGACTAATATATTCCATAATAATAATAGGAGAATATTAGAGTATTTTATTTCATTTGGATATTAAATTTCTATTTTTATATTCATATATTAGTAATTAAATTAATATATTCATTAAATATATGTTAGGAATTAAATCATAAATCAATGTATTCATTAAATTAGAAACTAAATAACTAATAATATAAATTAACTATATTAATTGGATATAATATATATATATATATATATAAATTTACCGTATAAGAAAGACATAACATAATATAATAAACATATAATATATATATATATATTTAAATAAAAATAAAACTGTAAATATATATTTAATATCATAAGTGTTATCATATTAATATTGATCAATATACGTTACTAATTAAATAATAAATAAATATTTTCAACAAAATGGTTACTAAATAATTAAAAATATAAATTAAATATCATAATTGAATATATATTATTTATAAATTCATCACATGAGGAACATATAATATAAATAAATTTACATAAAAATATAACAATAATTATATATTATATATTTATATATTTATTATCATGTTTATTATATAATTGTGTCGGTCAAAACGTATTTTATATATTTCTTTCAGTATATGTATAATTTTTTAATAATATTTAATATATATTACATATATTAGTAAATTATATATATATATATATATATATATCAAATAGTTATATTTAATATAATATATTTTTAACAAATTATTAATCAGCTAAAATTAATAGATTTAATAGTTGGAAAATTATAAATTAAACAAATTTAAAATTAAGATAATCATAATTCATATAATTAGAGGGAAGTACCAAATTAGCCCTCCACATTTACACTTTATGACAATTAGATTCCTCACAATGCACTGACAAATTAGTCCCTAAAAAATCTTTTTACATGGAAAATTTGCCACACATTACTATAATTAGAGGGACTGATTTGGTGCATATTTAAATTTGTGAAGGTTCATTTGCGTACTTTTGTCTATATAATAATAATATATATAGTAATATTCTGTATTTAAATGATACAAATTAAATAAAGTATTTTTTATTATATTTAATTAATAAAATATATATTTATTAAATTATTTGTTATATTAGGTATACAAAATATTTATATTAATATAATAATTAAAAACATATTAAATAACTAATATATTCATTAACAATAATTAATATTTAATAAGAGAATATCAGAGTATTTTATTGCCTCTGGATATTGAATTTCTATTTTTATATTCATATATTAGTAATTGAAAAAATATATCAATTAAACATACATTAGGAATTAAATAATAAATCAATGTATTAATTAAATTAGTAATTAAATTATTAATAATATAATTTAACAATATTAATTGGATTTATAATATATATAAATTTACCATATAAGAAATATATAACATAATATAATATAATATATATATATATAAATAAAAATAAAACAAAAAATTCATCTTAAATCTTTATATATTTAATATCATAAGTATTGTCATGTTAATATCGGTCAATACACATTGGTAATTGAATAATAAACAAATATATTCAATAAATTAGTAACTAAATAATTAAAAATATAAATTAAATTTTCTAATTGAATATATATTATATATCAATTTATCCTATAATAAAAATATATTATAAATAAATTTACATAAAAATATAAAAATAAATATATATTGCATATTTATATATTTAATATCATTTTTATTATATAATTATATCGGTCAATACATATTTAATATATTTGTCTTAGTAAATTTGTATTTTTTACTAGCATTTAATATATACTTCATATATTAGTAAATTAAATATATTAAATAATTATGTTTATTATAATGAGTATTAATATAATATATATTTAACAAATTATTAATCAGAAATAATTAATACATTTAATATATTGGAAAACTATAAATTAAAAACAATTTGAAATTAACATAATCATAATACATATAACAAGAGGGAAGTACCAAATTGGTCCATCACCTTTACACTTTGTGACAATTAAGTCTCTCACAATGCATTATGACAAATTAGTCCCTCAAAAATCTTTTTGCATAAAAAATTTGTCACTCATTACTACAATTGAAATGACTGATTTTGTACAAATTTTAATTTGTGAGAGATTAATTTGTCACACTTAAATTGTGAGGGAGTCACAAAGTGCAAAAGTGAGAGTTTATTTGCGTATTTTCGCCTATAAAATAATATATATGTATATATATAGTAATAGTCCGTATAATAATGATACATATTTAATAAAGTATCTTTTTCATTTAATAAATATATATTTTAATAAAATTTGGTAAAAAATATAAATATACTAAAACAAATATATAAAATATGTATTGACCGATATAATTATATAATAAATATGATATTAAATATATAAATATATAATATATTTATTTGTGGTTATATTTTTAAGTAAATTTATGTATATTATATGTTTCTTATAGGATAAATTTGTATATAATTTATATATTCCATTAGAATATTTAACTTATATTTTAATTATTTAGTTTCTGATATATTGAATATATTTGTTTATTATTCAATTACTATTGACTGATATTAATATGATAATACTTATGATATTAAATATATAAATATCTAATATATATTTATTGTTCTATTTTTATTTATATATATTATATGTTTATTATATTATGTTATATATTTCTTATATGGTAAATATATATATATATATATATATTATATCCAATTAACATAGTTAATTTATATTATTAATTATGTAGTTACTAATTTAATGAATACGTTGATTTATTTTTTTATTCATAATCTATATTTAATTTATTTTTTTAATTACTAATACATGAATATAAAAATAGAAATTCAATATCCAAAAGAAATAAAATATTCTAATATTCTCTTATAATTATTATTCAATATTAATTTTTGTTATTGAATATATTAGTCATTGAATAATTAATTTGTTATTAACTTTTAGCATTAATTTATAATACTAATTTAATTATGTTAAATTATAACATGTATTTAATTATTGCATTTATTTAAATATTATACATAATGAGTAAAACAAATAATTTATTAAATATAGATTTTCATAATTTAATATAATGAATAAATAATTTATTAAATATGTATATACCGGCTATTACTATATATATTTTATTATTATATAGACGAAAGTACATAAATGAACTCTCACTTTTACATTTTGTGACTCCTCTACAATTTAAGTATGGTAAATTAATTCCTCATAAATCTAGATCTGTACAAAATTAGTTCTTCTAATTGTAGTAATGATCGACAAATTTTCTATGTTAATAAATTTTTTAGCGACTAATTTGTTACAGTACATTGTAAGGGACCTAATTGTCACAAAGTGTAAAGGTAAAGGGCCTAACTTGGTACTTCCCTCTTATTATATGTTTTACGATTATGTTAATTTTAATTTTTTTTAATTTAAAATTTCCACAATATTATATCTATTAATTTTGGTTGATTAATAATTTGTTAAATACATATTATATTAATACTTATTATATTAAATATAATTATTTAATATATATAATTTACTAATATATGAAATATATATTAAATATTAGTGAAAAATATAAAAATACTTAGACAAATATGTAAAATATGTATTGACCAATATAATTATATAATAAGTACGATATTAAATATATAAATATGTAATAGATATATTTATTGTTATATTTTTATGTAAATTTATTTATATTATATGTTTCTTATAGGATAAACTTATATGTAATACATATTCAATTAGAATATTTAATTTATATTTTAAACAATTTAGTTACTAATTGATTGAATATATTTGTTTAGTATTCATTACTAATGTATATTGACCAATATTAATATGATAATACTTATGATATTAAATATATAAATATTTAAAATATATTTATTATTTCATTTATATATATATATTACATGTTATTATATTATGTTATTAATTATTTAGTTACTAATTTAATGAATACGTTGGTTTATGGTTATATTCAAAATCTATATTAAATTGATTTTTTTTAATTAATAATATATGAATATAAAAATAGAAATTCATTATCCAAAAGAAATAAAATACTCTAATATTCTCTTATTATTATTATGGAATACTAATTATTGTTTTTGAATATATTAGTCATTTGATTATTAATTTATTAATAATTTTTAGCATTAATTTATAATACTAATTTAGTTATGTTAAATTATAATATGTTTTTAATTATTTTATTAATTTAAATATTATATACATTGAATACAACAAATAATTTAATAAATATATATTTTAATAATTAAATATAATTAAAAAATAATTTATAATTATGTATCATTATTATACAGACTATAACTATATATATATATATATATATATTTTTATAGACAAAAGTACGCAAATGAACCTTTACTTTTGCACTTTGTGATTGCCCACAATTTTGATTGTGACAAATTAGTCTCTTACAAATTTAAATTTGTACAAAATCAATCCCTCCAACTGTAATAATGAGTGACAAATTTTCCATGTAAAAATATTTTTTAAAGACTAATTTGTCACAGTACATTGTGAGGGATCTAATTATCACAAAGTGTAAAAGTTAATGTCATAATCAACCTTTCAGGGAAATAAAATAAAAAATGTTTAAATTGATTCCCAAAACAAAACTCGAAAATCAATTTATTGGGATTCGCCACTAAAATTTTTAATGAAAAATTTTGGGAAACCAATTTAAAACAAAAAGAAAAGGCAATATGGTTTGCAAAATCAGATATGGGTTCGGGAGTCTATTTGAGTGTAGGGAAGGTGTTATGCACCCCACAACACCCGTCCATATAGACGGTTACCTTAAACTAGTCAGCTAAAATAGAATACGGCTTTTAAACTTATCTCGATTACCCTTATATCGACATACACGCCCGTTAAACAGAGGAGACAAAACAGCAAGAATGAAAACAAACAGATAGATATTTACAAAAGGCGAACTTGACCTAGGATAAGAGCCTAGGGCCTACGTACTCTATGATAGGGATCAAAGTCCATGTAGTTCCACCAAAATGGCGTGTCTATTGATTGATTATTTGTAAATTTTGTAATGAGAACAAGAGAGTTTAAATTAAACAGATTTCCATAAACAAAACGAAATTGAGATTTGGTCTGTGTGTCTTAATTTACGACAATCTGATTAATTTAGCTCTCTTGATCTCTTCATTTTTTTCTTTTTAATCTTTTTGTTTATTTTTGGAGTTTTAATCCTTATTTTGAAATTTAAATGAAATGAAATGATTATAAAGAAAGAATTCGATTGCGTAAAGAAAAGAAATTATTTGATTAAGACATTTATTTTTGTAATATTGTTATTATTGTTATCATTATTTTATAACAAATATGTGTTGATTTTGGGGATCCAAGGAAATTAAAATCTCACATGACCCCATGCAATCGAGGAGAATAATATTCTCACACGATAATTTCATAAATAATGAAAAATATTTAATTTGAAACAAATGTGTACTAATTGTAAGGATCTAAGGAGATTAAAATCTCACATAATCCCATACAATCGAGGAGAGCAATATTCTCACACAATAATTTCGCAGATAATAAAAAATATTTAATTAAGATCAATATTTAATTATTATTATTTTTAAAACAAATGTATACTAATTTTATGGATCTAAGGAGACTAAAATCTCACATAATCCCATACAATCGAGGAGAACAATATTCTCATACGATAATTTCGCAGATAATAGAAAATATTTAATTAAGATCAATATTTAATTATTCTTATTATTATTATTATTATTATTATTATTGTATTGTTATTATTTATAACAAGTATGTATTAATTTTTAATTAATAATTTTTTTTTGGGATCTAAGAAGTTCCGAATCTCACACGATCGCAAGACACCTGAAGAGAATAATATTCTCACTCGATGACTTTCTTAAAACTTTATTTATAAAGCTAAAATTAATCTCCTATTGACACAATGATACATATATTTATACACATCGATACGTACACATATAAATATATATATACATACATATAGACACATATAATAATACATATGAGCATGATAGAAAAAGAAGAGCAAGCTTCAGGAAAAAAGAAAGCATATATCTATATATCACCACACATATTTATATATATATATCTACACACACACACACACACACACACACATATTTATATATAAACTCATATGTGATCAGGAAGCATGAACTCATATATTCACACATGTATATGTATTATATACATCCACTTATATGCACGCGCGCGCGCACACACACACACACACACATATATATATATATATATAAACACATGCATAATGTATGTGTAAGAAGAGAGCAAAGCCCAAGGAAGACAAGGGAAGCATATACCTACATATATACACACATACGTACATATATATGTATACTCCCACATTCACATAGCTATGTATATATATATAAGGAAGGATGAAGAAACTTTCACCCCCCCACCCACGGCACCAGAGAGAAACAGGAAGCATATATCTATATATCCCCACACATATTTATATATATATATCTACATACACATAGCTATGTATATATATAAGGAAAGATGAAGAAACTCTCACTCCCCCACGGCACCAGAGAGAAACAGGAAGCATATATCTATATATCCCCACACATATTTATATGTATATCTACACACACGCACACACACACACACACATATATATATATAAACTCATATGTGAAATATATGTATATATGTATATATAAACACATGCATAATATATGTGCAAGAGAGCAAAGCTTAAGGAAGACAAGGGAAGCATATATCTACATATATACACACACATACGTACATATATATAATCCCACATACACATAGCTATGTATATATATATATATAAAGAAAGATGAAGAAACTCTCACTCCCCCACGGCACTAGAGAGAAGTTTGCAGCGATTTTCAGCATATTTGCATCTTCATACAACTACATATATACACCCACACATATGTATATATATATATGCTCCATACACACACAGCTATATATATATATAATGAAGGGAAGGTGAAGAAACATACATCAGAAAGCAGCGAACTCATATACACACGCCTATGTGCATATGTACACCTCTCGGTCAAAAAAAAAAAAAAAAAAACAAGCAGGAAACAAAAAAACACACCAGCATCCTCAGTTTCTTTCGGCCAAGCTCACCTCTGTTTACCCTTGCTCACAGCGTCCAAAATAGGGGAATGGAATCTCAGCCTCAGCACGTCACTTTCTCGGTTCCAGCTTGGTTTAGATGACTGTGCTGCAGCTCAGTTTCTCCAGCAGTTTTCCTTCCACAGTTTTTCGGTTCCAGCTTCCAGATTTCTTCCTTGTTTCTCAGCCTATCTCATTCTCCTCCTACTTTGTTCTGCATGGTTTTCGTTTTGCCTCGTTCTCTTGGATTCACGTCTTGCTTTGTTCTGCCTACTGCCACGTTCTACCTTACTTTGTCTTCCTTGGTTCCTCGTTCTACTTTGCTTTTTTCTCCCTCATGGTTTAGCACAGCCTTCTCCTTTCTCGGTTTGTTTCTTTCTCCCTCACGGTTCAGCACCTCCCTTTCTCGGTTGAATGCTTCTCCTCTTATTAGCTGAAGCTTCATCATTATTACTCGCTCCTGTCATATCCTCAGCTGAGCTACGGACTACCACCATAGCTACGAACAACTTGCCCACTTGCAGCCAAAAAACCACCACCAAAAAATCTCATCAGAGGAAGTTATGTTATCTTATATGCTTAGGTAGTTTTTGTTTTAATTTATTATTATTATTTTTTCTGATTTAACCCTTATTATTATTATTATTATTATTATTATTATTATTATTATTATTATTATTATATTATATTTATTTATTGTTATTCATTTATTTTTTTTGTCATCATCACCATTAATATTTATTTTTGGATTTTTCCTATTTTGTATTTTTTATGATTTTTTTTATTTTGATTTATTATTATTATTATTATTATTAATTCTTATTTTCCAATTTTTTTTTCTTTTTCTTAAATTCCCTCATTATTCGTTTTGAATTTTAATTTGTTTTTTACTTAAAAATATCATTTGAACCTCTATCCTTTTTATTTTCCTCATTTGCTTAATTTAGAATTGATTAACAAATCCGTGATAAATTTTAGATAGAGATGAGGTGTTCACAGTTGAGGACTAATTTGATACTTTCCTCTTATTATATGTATTATAATTATCTTAATTTAAAATAATTTTTATTTTAAAATTTTCCACAATATTAAATCTATTAATTATTGATGGTTAATAATTTGTTAAATGTATATTATATTAATAATTATTATATTAAATTTAATTATTTGATATAGATAATTTAACAATATAAGAAACATATATAAAATATTAGTAAAAATATAAATGTACTAAAGCAAATGTACATAGTGACCGATATAGTTATAAATATATATTTATTGTTATATTTTTATGTAAATTTATTTATATTATTTTTTATTATATTATATTATATGTTCCTTATAAGATAAATTTATATATAATATATATTCAATTATAATATTTAATTTATATTTTTAACTATTTAGTTACTAATTTATTGAATATATTTCTTTATTATTCAATTACTAATATATATTGACCGCTATTATTATGATAGTACTTTTGATATTAAATATATAAATATTCAATATATATTTATTATTTTATATATATTATATGTTTATTATGTTATGTTATATATTTCTTATATGGTAAATTTATATATATTATATATCCAATTAATATAGTTAATTTATACTATTAATTATTTAGTTACTAATTTAATGAATACATTGATTTATGATTTAATTCCTAACGTATATTTAATTAATATATTTATTTAATTACTAATATATGAATATAAAAATATAAATTCAATATCCAAAAGAAATAAAATTCTCTAATATTCTGCTATTATTATTATGGAATATTAATTGTTGTTATTGATTATATTAGTCATTGAATGATTAATTTATTATTAAGTTTTTGCATTAATTTAAAATTCTAATTTAATTATGTCAAATTGTAATATGTATTCAAATATTTTATTTATATAAATATTATTGATATTGGATTTAATAAATATAGATTTAATAACTTAATATAATAAATAAATTATTTATTAAATATTATCATTATTATACACATTGCTTTTGTCGAAAGTCTTACATCGTGTCCAAACAATTTTTCTTAACTCCTGCGTCATGTCCAAATAACTCACTGTCCTATCAAGGCTCTGATTTATATAAAATTCCCTTTCACTTGTTTTCCCTCAGCATGAGGAATGGTGTGTTCACATCTTTGTTTGCTCTTAAGTTGGGTCATCTCTTCACAATATTCGCTTCCCTAACCAAAGAGACAACCAAAGAGAGGTAACTGTGAACACCATATTCCAAAATAAAATAAAATAAAATTTAATAATTATCTAATGATCAATTAGGTTAATCCTATGATTAAACAAATACAAAATGGGTGTTACAAAATTAAAAAAAATAAATCTAAATATGAAAAAATAATAAAAAATCAAAAATAAGAAAAACATAAAAAATACTAATATAATATTATGAGAAAAAGCAAAAAACATGGGAATCTGAGGTAAAAAAAAAAATTAAAATATGCAAATCCATACCCCACATGCCAGACGTCCAAACCCATGCAAATCCTGGCACTACTCACACATGGTGATGACACATGGCTAGCTTTTAAAAGGCTGATAAATATAATTGTCTAGGTTATAACTCCTTTGTTAGAGCAGTTAACAAAGTTATTACCCAATGCCATGGTTCTGGTGAATCTTAATGAATTATCTACTAGTGCTTACAAGCTTTGGCCACGAGGCACTCGCATGGTAGTCTCATTACATGGTAACGAGTCTTATGAAGAATTAGAAGTTCTTGTAGGAGTTGATGCTACTATGCTTCTCCATGACCTACCAGGTATTGATGACAAAGTTAGCAGGCATGCAACAAGGAGGCTATTCGAGTACCTCATAGGCACATGGTTAAGTACGTAGGCTGCAGACATCAATGTATCAGCCCAACAGGTGATTAGCAAATTGGGCGGGGGCAATTTGGGGACCAATAATCCTCTAATATAATTAGACTTATCCTCATAATTGTGCACAGTAATAGATCAAACTCAACAGACAACCTAAGCCTACCATCTTTAGGGAAACATCTCATTTTACAGGTCACATCATTCATAGCATAATTACATGTTGTTTTGAAAAAAAATTATGTGGTTTTAATTGTCACAACTCTCCATTCAATACATTATTAGCTAAATAAAATAAGCTAAAATTGAAAGCTTCTTCCGCATGGGTAGTTTGGCCTAATGGGATTGTGAACCATTGAAAATCGATGATGTTTTGTGAAAATAATATATCAATGGATTATTTGGTTCACTTATTTAAGCCTTGCCCACGTGACAGCCTCCTCCTCCTTGGGTTGAGAGCTACACCTATTATTTCCAATGAATCAATAAGGCTCTTGGTGATTAATAGAAAATAAAGTGTCAATTAATCCACTGATTAAAGAAGTTATGTGCCCATTTCGTTTTTGTTTCTAACCAATGGACTTGTTATAGTACGAATTGTCATTTTAATCGATTAGCATAAAGATCTGGTGGAACCGTTGGGAACCACACAAGCTCGACAAGGATAGCCTTGACTGGGAAAAGAGTTAACTTGGTATAAGATTTGACACCATGCATCATCCAATTAGAGTCACCAGAGTTGCAAAGGATCAATCCCACTATAAGCAAAAATGAATCACGATAACTAGATAGAAAAAATAGAAGAGCTTAGATACTATCATTTGGTGAAAACTCGCCTGGTGGGAAAGTGAAGATATCATTTACTGTTGCAAAAATTTTCTAAATATACCTATTATGGGTCCCCGATGGTGCATTAATTATAACCTTGTAGTTGTACATTGCCAATTTGCATATAAACATAATGTCCCATTTGAAGAGGCTGTAGGGAGAATCAGTTTCTACTAAAGGAGGAAATGATCCATGAAATAAAGAGTGCATGGAACCAAGTGGTGTGTAAATGAGGTTTGAGTTAGGGAAATGTACTGTAGCGACCATGAAAGGATACGAGGCCTAGCTCAAGGAAAGGACATGTGGGATCAATCCACCCCTCGAACCACGCAACCCTCTATTGAGCAATAACCTACGGGAGGTTAATGAATGACACTAAGCAATTAGAAGATAAAAAAGGCTGAGCTGAAAATTCTAGAAGAACTAAGCAAATGGCACTTGGAAAGCTTATGTCATATGTCATAACCTTATGGAAGATGTGATGTATGATCTCGAATCAAATAGGGTAGTCAAACATTTTGTTCTTAGTAAAATGCATGGTTCCTTCTTTTTGTTATCAAGTGTGCCAATTACTACATGTGAGGAATGTCGGTATCATGCGAAAGATGAATAGGTTGTGTGGTACAAACCAGACCTATGAATGTGGGTATTAAATGTCCCTTGCATTAGCAGTTAAGCTTGATTCATTAAGCGATACAATAGGTAGTCTCAAAGAATCAAGGGTTCAAGGTTCTTACGTGCTTATGCCAAGTCGACATACTGACCGATTAAAAACCTAAATAATTGTTTTATCATTAAGATCTGTTTTATTTTTTTCAAAACAGGTAAGAAACAAACATTACTAAAAGAGAAAGAATCTGTCTAACCAAGCTCAATCATCAAGCTGAACATTATCTGACCTGGGCTCGTGTTAGATCCATGTCTGCTGAAAACAGTCGATCGGAGTCTAAGCAAAGGTTAGAGGCTAAAGTAGGGGCCTTGAAAGACCAAATGGGGACTATGCAGTATTAAATGCTGGAAATGATGAAGTTATTGCAAAATATGAGCTCAAGTGTGGCTACCAATAGTAATCCACCAAATGCTACTAACGCTGTGAATGCAGACCATGGGGTCCTCAATGCAAGTGTTGAAGATGCCGAGTGTGACTTCAGGTAGTCCATTCGCCACGAGAGCACTAGAACCTTCACAAAGGCCTACAATAGTATGTTGGCCACAAAATCTATTGACTTTAAGGGTATCAGGACTGGAATCAGGGGGACATTTTTACCTCCCAGGAAGAGAACTAGTTATCGTATTCACCGGTCCTACACAATCTACCACCAATATAATCCCCAAGGTAAAAGAGGACAATGAGAGGAAAGACTGGGAGGAAGACATAGTCGAAATCAAAGATAGGTTGCGAGATTTGCAAGGACTAGTTAATTGGAAATTTGTTGAGCTAGAGGAGCTATGTTTAGCCCAATCCCTAAAAAGTTTAAAATACCCAAATTCACCAAGTATGATGGCAATGGAGATCCACACTATCATTTGAAATCATACTACACCAATATGTCAGTGTGGTCTAAGGATGAAAGATTCCTAAAAAAATTTTTCCATGAAAGCTTGATTGGCTCAACATTGCGTTAGTTCATGAAACTAGATCACTCTAAACTATAGTGGAGGGATCTTACCGACGTATTCATGAAGCAATATAAGTTCAACTTGGATACAACTCTCACACGGGAGCATTTAAAGGGATTGAAGAAGAAAAGAATTGAAACCTTCAAGGAATATGCTTTAGGGTTTAGGATGGAGAGCCACGACAGCTGAGGTCCAGCCACCACTTCTAGACTCTGAATTATGCTTCTATTTCATTCGCACCTTCAGGGATCTGTATCACAAAATCATGCTGGGGACCCAAGTGCATGAATTTGCTAACCTTATCCAAGTTGGGGAAAGAATAGATGCTAATGTACACGATGGATTATTTAAAGGCACATCCTTAGAAACCAAGAAGCCCATAAGCAATCAGAAAATGGAAAGGGATGTCAGTCATGTCCATGTTACATACCAGCACCCTCGCACCATGCATAAATCAGTATCCCCAAGCACTATTTAACTACCAAAACTAGGTCACACACTACCAGCTGCAAGGTCAAGCTTTGAATAACCATCTGAACTACCAAACACCACCTCAATCCCATCTTGGACCACAACAAATGATGGCTCAAAACAGAGGGCTTAGGCCTGTGCAACAATCTCAAGACGATAGGCCATTGCCTGATTTTAATGTCACTGACCTGAACTCTTCCACGACCTAGTGGTAAAAAAGCTTATGGGTTCTAAATTTGTAAAACCTCTTTAGGCATCATTCCCTGGATGGTATGATTCTAATGCTACTTATGAGTACCATATGGGAGCTGTAGGGCATAACATTGTTTATTATTCAATTACTAATGTATATTGACCGATATTAATATGATAATACTTATGATATTAAATATATAAATATCTAATATATATTTATTGTTCTATTTTTATTTAAATATATATATATGTATTATATGTTTATCATATTATGTTATATTTCTTATATGGTTAATTTATATATATTATATATCCAATTAGCATAGTTAATTTATATTATTAACTATTTAGTTACTAATTTATTGAGTATGTTGATTTAATATCTTATTCATAATCTATATTTAATTCATATATTTTTGAAATTACTAATATATGAATATAAAGATAGAAATTCAATATCTAAGAGAAATAAATACTCTAATATTCTCTTATTATTATTATTATTATTATTATTATTATTATTATTATTATTATTATGGAATATTAATTATTATTACTGAATATATTTGTGATTTAATGACTAATTTATTATTAGTTTTTAGCATTAATTTATATTACTAATTTAATTATGTTAAATTATAACATGTATTTAATTATTTTATTTATTTAAATATTATATACATTGAATATAACTAGTAATTTAATAAATATATATTTTAATAATTCAATATAATAGACAAATATTTTTTTGAATATATATCATTTTTATACAGACTCTTACTATATATATATATATATATATATATTATTATATAGAAGAAAGTACGCAAATGAACCATCACTTTTGCACTTTGACTCCCCCACAATTTAAGTAATACAAATTAGTCCCTCACAAATTTAAATAGGTACAAAATCAGTCTCCCCAATTGTATTAATAAGTGACAAATTTTCCATGTAAAAAGATTTTTGAGGGACTAAATTGTCATAGTGCATTGTGAGGGACCTAATTGTCACAAAGTGTAAAGGTTGAGAACCAATTTGGTACTCCCCTCTTATTATATATATTCTGATTACATTAATTGTAAATTCTTATTTAACTTATAATTTTCTAAAATATTAAATCTATTAATTATAGCTGATTAATAATTTGTTAAATATATACTATATTAATACATATTATATTAAATATATTTATTTAATATATATAATTTAATAATATAAGAAATATATATATATATATAATTTTAGTAAAAAATATAAATATATTAAAACAAATATATAAAATACGAAGCAACTGATATAGTTATATAATAAATATGGTATTAAATATATAAATATATAATATATTTATTTTTTGTTATATTTTTATGTAAATTTATTTATATATTTGTTTATTATTCAATTACTAATGTATATTGGCAGATATAAATATGATAAAACTTATGATATTAAATATATAAATATTTAATATATATTTATTCTTTTCTTTCTATTTAAATATATATTATATATTTATTATATTATGTTATATATTTCTTATATGGTAAATTTCTATATATTATATATCCAATTAATATAGTTAATTTATATTATTAATTATTTAGTAACTAATTTAATGAATACATTGATTTATGATTTAATTCCTATCGTATATTTAATAAATATATTTATTTAATAACTAATATTTGAATATAAAAATAGAAATTTAATATCCAAAAGCAATAAAATACTCTAGTATTCTCCTATTATTATTATGGAATATTAATTATTGTTATTAAATATATTCGTCATTGAATGATTAATTTAGTATTAAGCTTTAGCATTAATTTACCATACTAATTTAGTTATGCTAAATCATAATATGTATTTAATTATTTTATTTATTTAAATATTATTGATATTGAATATAATAAATATAGATTTTAATAATTTAATATAATAAATAAATAATTTATTGAATATGTATCATTATTATACTCTTTATTACTCTATATATTATTATTGTATAGACGAAAGTACGCAATTAAACCCTCACTTTTGCACTTTGCAACTCTCACACAATTTAATTGTGACAAATTAGTACCATACAAATTTAAATTCGTACAAAATCAGTTCTTCCAATTGTAGTAATGAGTGTCAAAATTTTCCTGCAAAGAGATTTTTGAGGGACTAATTTGTCACAACACATTGTGAGGGACTTAATTTGTCACAAAGTTTAGAGGTGGGGGACTAATTAGGTACTTCCCTCTTATTATATGTATTATAATCGTGCTATTTTTAATTTTGTTTTAATTTATAATGTTCCATAATATCAAATCTATTAATTATTGCTGATTAATAATTTTTTAAATATATATTATATTAATACTGATTATATTAAATATAATTAGTTAATATATATAATTTACTAATATATGAAATATATATTAAATATTAGTAAAAAATATAAATATACTAAGACAGATATATAAAATACGTAATGATCAATATAATTATACAATAAATATGATATAAATACATAAATATGTAATATATATATATATATATTATATGTTTATTATATTATGTTATATATTTGTTATATGGTAAATTTATATATATTATATATCCAATTAATATAGTTACTAATTTAATGAATACGTTGATTTATTATTGAATTCCTAATGTATATTTAATTTATATTTTTTTAATTACTAATATGTGAATATAAAAATAGAAATTCAATATCCAAAAAAAATAAAATAATTGAATATTCTCTTATTATTATGGAATATTAATTTTTTATTGAATATATTAGTTATATAATGATTAATATATTTTTTATTTTTAGCATTAATTTATTATACTAATTTAATTATGTTAAATTATAATGTTTATTTAATTATTTTATTAATTTAAATATTATATACAATGAATATAACAAATAATTTAACAAAATATAATAAAAAACTTTATTAAATATTTATCATTATTATACAAACTATTACTATATAAATATTATTATTATTATTTTATATATATATATATATATATATGAAAGTACGCAAATAAACACTCACTTTTATACTTCGTGACTCCACTAAAATTTAAGTGTGGCAAATTAGTCCCTTACAAATTTGAATCTATACAAAATTAGTCCCTCCATTAGGAGAAATGTGTGACAAATTTTCTATGCAAAAAGATTTCTGAGGGACTAATTTGTCACAATGCATTGTGAAGGACCTAATTGTCACAAAATATAAAGGTGAAGGACCAATTTGGTACTTTCCTCTTTTTATATGTATTATGATTATGTAGATTTTAATTTTTGTATTATTTATATGTTTGCAAAATATTAAATCTATTAATTATTGCTTATTAATAATTTGTTAAATATATAATGTATTAATACACATTATATTAAACATATATATTTAATGTATTTAATTTGCTAATAAATGAAATACATATTATACTAATGTACATTGACCGATATTAATATGAGAATACTTATGATATTAAATATATAAATATTTAAAATATATTTTTTGTTTTATATATATATATATATATATATATTTGTTTATTATATTATGTTATATATTTCTTATATGGTAAATTTATATATATTATATAACAAACTAATATAGTTAATTTATATTATTAATTATTTAGTCACTAATTTAATGAATATGTTGATTTATGATTATATTCATAATCTATATTAAATTGATATATACTTTTAATTACTAATATATGAATATAAAAATAGAAATTCAATATCCAAAAATAAAATAAAATACTCTAATATTCTCCTATTATGGAATATTAATTATTGTTACTGAATATATCAGTTATTTAATTATTAATTTATTATTAATTTTTATCATTAATTTATAATACTAATTTAATTATGTTAAATTATAATACATATTTAATTATTTTATTTATTTAAATATTATATACATTGAATATAACAAATAATTAATTAATATATATTTAACTAATTTAATATAGTAAAAAAATACTTTATTAAATATGTATCATTATTATACACCACTTCCTTTCACTTTTCTATTAAAACACCTCAAACCACTCTTATAATTTCTCGTTTGGCTTGTCTCATAGAAATTTATTTTACAACTTTAACAATGCAGTCTACCCCTTTCAAACGTTTTTTTTGCCAAAAAGCAAGGAACTCTTTATGCTGCCATATTCTTTCTTGTGTCTTCTTCCTCCTATTCTATCTGGTGTTTCTACACTCACTAGCCTTCCCTTGGACCTATGGCAGAGGTAGTTGATATCTTCCACTGAGCTTCCACTCTCTCTGCCACGTCTATCTTCTCTCAAGCTTCCTTTCTTCTTTCCACGATGTAGCCTCTTTCAGCTTCATTCTTTTATTCGAGTTCCAGCCTCAACACGTTGTACTTAGTCTTTCTCTCTGGCGTGTTGCTACGTTTCACGTGCTCTATCCCATAGTTGGAAAACAGGGGTGGCTTGGCCTCGTGTGGCTTCCCTCAAAGCTTCCTCCCTCTCATATTTCTTTGTTTGATAGGTTCGCAACTTACGCGGCCATCCTCTTTTTCTCCGATGGCTTCTCAACGAGGAAGTTTTTGTCTCCCCTCTCGGCTTCTCTTTCTCCTTTCTTTTCGTTTTTTCTTTAAAGGTGAGCTCCACCCCGCCCCCCTTTCTCTTCTTTGGTTTCCTACTCTTCTTATCCTCTCTGATAGTCTCTGCTTTGAAGGTTTAAGAACAGGGATGCATGTTGCATGGGCTCTGCCTTTCAGAGCTCAGAACAGGGAGCATTCTTTCCTCGAAGCTTCTCCTCTTCGTTTTTATTTGCTCTTCTTATCCTCTCCAATAGTCTCTGCTTTGAAGGTTTAAGAATCGGGATGCACATTGCATGGGCTCTACTTTTTGGAGCTCGGAACAGGGAGCGTTCTTTCCTTGAAGCTTCTGCTCTTCTCATCTTCTCCGATAGTCTTTTTTCTCTCTTGGTTTTCATTTCCTCATTCACCCATCCCTCTCCATACCTACTTCGAGCTTCACCCCGAGCAGCGGTCTGGCGGGTCAACTCTGGCACCCTCATAAGTTTCCTTTCTTATCCTTCGCTTTTGCTAAAGGAAGAAAGCCCATTTGGTCTCAAGCCACTCCTTTAAAAGATAGCAGGCTCCTCATATGAGTTTTAGTGGTAGGTCTCAGTTTATCTTCTTGTCCTTTTGTCTTATTGTCTCTGTTCTCTTTCGAACATGGATCCGCTGCAGGGATCTGTAATATAATATTATTAAATATATTAATTTAATATATTTTTATTACTTTAATATTAATAAAATATTATAATTATTGGATCCATTGTAGTTACTGCAGCGGATCCAGGAGCATTCACTTTCACTTCAATTTTAAAAAAAATTTCCATTAATTGTTTTTGTTTAATATTTTTTAAATTAGTTAAAACATTTACTTCTGTTTTTTTTTTTTTTCCCTTTTTCAATTTTCCTTGCTTTTCTTGTTTTTCTTTCTTATTTTTTATTATTACTATTATTATTTTATTTTTTTATCTTGTTTTTTTTATTTTTTTTATATATTTTCTTTATTTTTATTTTGCTTTTTCCAAATTTTTTATTCCATTTTATTTATCTTATTATTATTTTTTGTTTTTGTTTTTTTCTCCCATTTTATATTTTCTCAATTAATGGATGAACTAATTGGTTAATTAATCCATCATTAATTATTCTTCTGAATTCATTTTGAGATGGGGTATTCACATACCTAATTGTCACAAAGTGTAAAGGTGGAGGAACAATTTAATACTTCCCTCTTATTAATGTATTATGATTATGTTAATTTTAAATTGCTTTTAATTTATAATTTTTCAAAATATTAAATCTACTAACTATTGCTGACTAATAATTTGTTAAATAATATTATATTAATACTTGTTATATTAAGTAAATATTTTAATATATATTACATACTAATATATGAAATATATATTAAATATTAGTAAAAAATAAAAATATACTAAGACAAATATATAAAATACGTATTGACCGATGTAATTATAAAATAAATATGATATTAAATATATAAATATAATATATATATATATATATATAGTCATATTTTTATGTAAATTTATTTATATTATATGTTTCTTATAGGATAGATTTATATATAACATATATTCAATTAGAATATTTAATTTATATTTTTAATTATTTACTCATTAATTTATTGAATCTATTTGTCTGTTATTCAATTACTAACGTATATTGACTGATATTAATGCGATAATACTTATGATATTAAATTTATAAATATTTAATACACATATATATATATATATTATTTTGTTTAAATATATATATATATATATATATATTATATGAATATTATAATATGTTAGATATCTCTTATATAGTTAATTTATATATATTACATATCCAAATAATATAGTTAAGTTATATTACTAATTATTTAGTTACTAATTTAATGAATACGTTGATTTATTATTTTATTCATAATCTATATTTATTTGATATTTTTTTAATTACTAATATATGAATATGAAAATAGAAATTCAATATCCAAAAGAAATAAAATACTCTAATATTCTCTTATAATTATTATGGAATATTAAATATTGTAATTAAATATATTAGTTATTTAATGACTTATTTATTATTAATTTTTTGCATTTATTTAAAATACTAATTTCATTTTGTTAAATTATAATATTTATTTATTTAATTTATTAATTTAAATATTATAGACATTGAATATAACATATAATATAGTAAATATATATTTCAATAATTTAATATAATAAAAAATATTTTATTACATATGTATCAATATTATTATACACATTATTACTATATATGTATATATATATTATTATATAGATGAAAGTACGTATATGAACCCTTTCTTTTGCACTATGGCTCACCCCTAATTTAAGTGTGACAAATTAGTCTTTCACTTATTTAAATCTATACAAAATCAGTCTTTCTAATTGTACTTATGAATGACAAATTTTCCATGTAGAAAGATTTTTGAGAGGCTAATTCTTCACAGTGTATTGTGGGGGACCTAATTGTTTCAAAGTGTAAAGGTGGAGGACCAATTTGATTCTTCCCTCTTATATTATGATTATGTTAATTTTAAATTGTTTTTCATTTATAATTTTCTAAAATATTAAATCTATTATTTATTTTTGATTAATAATTTGTTAAATATATATTATATCTATACTTATTATATTAAGTATAATATTTTAATATATATTACATGCTAATATGTGAAATATATATTAAATATTAGTGAAAAATATAAATATACTAAGACAAATATATAAAATATGTATTGATCGATATAATTATATAATAAATATGATATTAAATATATAAATATATATTATATTTATTTTTTGTTATATTTTTATGTAAATTTATTTATATTATATGTTTCTTATGGGATAAATTTATATATAATATATATTTAATTAGAATATTTAATTTATATATTTAACTATTTAGTTGTTAATTTATTGAATATATTTATTTATTATTCAATTACTAATGTATTTTGACCAATATTAATATGATAATACTTACGATATTAAATATACAAATATTTAATATATATGTATTGTTTTAATTATATATATATATATATATATATTATGTTTATTATATTATGTTTTATTTTTCTTACATGGTAAATTTATATATATTATATATCCAATTAACATAGTTAATTTATATTATTAATTATTTAGTTACTAATTTAATCATTACGTTGATTTATTATTTTATTCATAATCTATATTCAATTGATATATTTTTTAATTACTAATATATGAATATAAAAATAAAAATTCAATATCTAAAAGAAATAAGATACTCTAATATTTTCCTATTATTATTATGGAATTTTAATTATTGTTATTGAATATATTAGTCAATGAATGATTAATTTATTATTCATTTTTAGCATTAATTTGTAATACTAATTTAATTATGTTAAATTATAATATGTATTTACTTACTTTATTTATTTACATATTATTGATATTGAATTTAATAAATAAATAATTTATTAAATATGTATCATTATTATTATTATATAGATGAAAGTACGCAAATGAACACTCACTTTTGTACTTTGCAACTCCCCATAATTTAATTGTAACAAATTAGTCTCTTACAAATTCGAATATGTACAAAATTAGTCCCTTCAATCGCAGTAATAAATGATAAATTTTCCTTGAAATTTTTTTTTAAGGGACTAATTTTCCTTAAATTTACATATATTATATTATATATACATATATATTATATGTTTATTATATTATGTTATATATTTCTTGTATGGTAAATTTACATATTTTATATATCCAATTAATGTAGTTAATTTATATTATTAATTATTTAGTTAATAATTAAATGAATATGTTGATTTATTATTTAATTCCTAATGTATATTTAATTGATATATTTTTTAATTAATAATATATGAATATAAAAATAGAAATTCAACAACCAAAAGAAATGAAATACTCTAATATTCTCTTATTATTATTAGGCAATATTAATTATTGTTATTGAATATATTATTTATTTAATGTTTAATATATTATTGATTTTTAGCATTAATTTATCATACTAATTTAATTATGTTAAATTATAATATGTATTTGATTATTTTATTAATTTAAATATGATATACATTGAATATAACAAATAATTTAATAAATACATATATCAATAATTTAACATAGTAAAAAAAAATACTTAGTTAAAGATGTATCATTATTACACAGACTATTGCTATATAAATATTATTATTATTATTATTATTATTATTATTATTATTATTATTATTATATAGATGAAAGTACGCAAATGAATACTCACTTTTTCACTTTACGACTTCCTACAATTTAAGTGAGACAAATTAATCCCCTACAAATTTAAATATGCACAAAAAATATTTTAATTTATAATTTTCCAAAATATTAAATTTATTAATTATAGCTGATTAATAATTTACTAAATATATATTAAACTAATCAATATTATATTAAATATAATTATTTAATATATGTAATTTACTAATATATGAGAAATATATTAAATATTAGTAAAAAATATATAAATATACTAAGACAAATATATAAAATATGTATTGACCGATATAATTATATAATAAATGTGATATTAAATATATAAAATATATTATATTTATTTGTTGTTATATTTTTATGTAAATTTATTTATATTATATGTTTCTTATAGGATAAATTTATATGCAATATATATTCAATTAGTATATTTAATTTATATTTTAAATTATTTAGTTACTAATTTATTGAATATATTTATTTATTATTCAATTACTAATGTATATTGACCGATATTAATATGTCAATACTTATGATATTAAATATATAAATATATATTTAAATATATATTTTTTATGTTCATTATATTATATTATATATTTCTTATACAATAAATTTATATATTTTATATATCCAATTAACATACTTAATTTATATTATTAATTATTTTGTTACTAATTTAATGAACACATTGTTTTATTATTTTGTTCATAATCTTTGTTTAATTGATATATTTTTTAATTAATAATATATGAATATAAAAATAGAAATACAATATTCAAAAGAAATAAAATACTCTAATATTCTCTTATTATTATTATGGAATATTAATTACTGTTACTGAATATATTAGTTATTTAATGATTAATGTATTATTAATTTTTAGCATTAATTTATCATACTAACTTAATTATGTTAATTTATAACATGTATTTAATTATTTTATTTATGTAATTATTATATACATTGAATAATATAACTAGGAATTTAACAAATATATATTTCACTAATTTAATATAATAAAAAAATACTTTATTAAATATGTGTCATTATTATACAAACTATTACTATATAAATATTATTATTATATTAATAAAAGTACACAAATTAACTCACTTTTGTACTTTGTGATAATTATTATACAGACTATTGCTATATAAATATTATTATTATAAAATATTAATTATTTTTTTTGAATATATTAGTTATTTAAATATTAATTTATTATATAATAAATATATTATTAATTATATGAATATGTAATATATTTATTTATTGTTATATATTTGTGTAAATTTATTTATATTATACGTTTCTTATATGATAAATTTATATATAATATATGTTCAATTAGAATATTTGATATCTATTTTCAATTATTTAGTTACTAATTCATTGAATATATTTGTTTATTATTCTATATTGACCGATATTAATAAGATAATACTTATGCTATTAAATATATATATTTATTGTCTTATATATATATATATATATATATATATTATGTTTATTATATTGTTCAATATATTTCTTATTTTTAATTTTTAATTCCTAATGTATATTTAATTGATAAAATTTTTTAATTACTAATATATGAATATAGAAATAGAAATTCATTATTCAAAGGAAATAAAATACTCTAATATTCTCTTATTATTATTATTATGGAATATCAATTATTGTTTCTAAATATATTAGTTATTTAATTATTAATTTCTTATTAAAATTTAGCTTTAATTTATAATACTAATTTAATTATTTTAAATTATAGCATTTTTTAATTATTTTATTAATTTAAATATTATATACATTGAATATGAAAAATAATTTAATAAATATATGTTGTTTTAATAATTCAATAAATTTAAAAATTACTTTATTATATTTGTATCATTATTATACATACTATATATATATATATATATAATTTTATTATATAGACAAAAGTACACAAATGAACTCTAACTTTTGCATTTTGTGACTCCCCCACAATCTAAGTGAGACAAATTAGTCTATTAAAATTTTAAATTTGTACAAAATCAATCCCTCAAATTTAAGTAATGAGTGACAAATTTTTTAGGTATAAAAATTTTTGAGGGACTAATTTGTCACATTATATTGAGGGACCAAATTGTTACAAAGTGTAAAGGTTGAGGACCAATTTAATACTTCCCTCTTAATTGTAAAGTGTATGATGATTATGTTAATTTTAAATTATTTTTAATTTAAAATTTTTCAAAATGTTAAATCTATTAATTATAGCTTATTAATAGTTTGTTAAATATATATTATATTAAAACTTATTATATTAAATATAATTATTTAATATGTATAATTTAATAATATTTGAAATATATATAAAATATTAGCAAAAAAATATAAATACACTATAACAAATATATAAAATACATTGTGACCGATAAAGTCATATAATAAATATGATATTAAATATATAAATAATATATATATATATATTATATTATATTTTTATGTAAATTTTTTATATTATTTTTTTTATAACATATATTCAATTGTATTATTTAATTTATGTTTTTAGTTATTTAGTTATTAATTTATTGAATATATTTGTTTATTCTTCAATTACGAATGTGTATTGACCAATATTAATATGGTAGTACTTATGATATTAAATATATAAATATTTAATATATATTTATTGTTTTATTTTTATTTCAATATATATATATATATATTATATGTTTATCATATTATGTTATATATTTCTTATATGGTTAATTTATATATATATTATATATCCAATTAATATAGCTAATTTATATTATTAATTATTTAGTTACTAATTTAATGAATACGCTGATTTATTATTTAATTTCTATCTTATATTTAATTGATATTTTTTTTTCAATTACTAATATATGAATATAAAAGTAAAAATTCAATATTGAAAAGAAAAAAAAACTCTAATATTCTCTTATGATTATTATGGAATATTAATTATTTTTATTGATTATATTAGTCATTTAATGATTAATTTATTATTAATATGAACACTCCATCCCTAATTACTTAATTATTTAATTAATTGATTCACCAATTAATTAATAATTAAATGAATAAAAAAAATTTAAAATAACAAAGCCTCAAATGACATCCTCAAGTGAGAATAATTTAAAATTAAAAATAAATAATAGGAGACAATTAAATAAACTCAAAATCTAAAAATAAAATTAGCTAGTTAAAATAATAATAATAATAATAATAATAGTAATAATAATAATAAATCAAAGTAAAAATTATAAAAAAAATAATAATAGAAATATATATAAAAAAATAGAACATTAAAAAATAAAAAAACAAAAATTAATTAATAATAATAGTAATAGTAATAAAAATCATAAAAATAAAAAAATCATACTGCAACCAAGAGATATCACAAAATGGGAAAAAATAGAGCTCCAACCTACTCCATCTGTTACCAACTATGAAGCTGCAAAGAAAGCTGAAACAAGGAGAAAGCAGACGAGGCAAAGAGGGGGAGAGGGAAACGAAAGCTTCAACATCTCTGTTTTCTTGACTGAAAAGCAGAGGTGGAGCGTTGCCGAAGAAAGGGAAGCGGGAGGAGAGGCAGAGCGGGAGAGGAGAGCCTTGAAGACGAGACAGTAGAGTGAGAGGGAGTTTGGAGAGAGAGAGAGCACGAGAGGAAGAAAGGGAGCATGCTTGAAGGCCTCTCCACCGGAGCCACTGGTTGGCTGCATGGTAGAACGTTATGCGTGTTTGGTTCCATGATATAAAAGCATGAGGAAGAGGAGATATAGGGGAGAAGAAGCAGAAGCACAGAGGAGAGAGAAAGTCGGTAAAGATGTCTTCCTTCGATGCCTTCAACGTCGACGGCGAGGAGTTGAACATCAACTTTTCTTCCACCCACCCCTTCACCGACCACCAAGAGGACGACTCCTACTTCGGCTACGACGCTGGCTACTCCAGCTTCTCTGGCAGATTTCCCATCGAGGGTGATGTTGCAGTCGACCACACCGCCATCCCCAGCGGCTCCAACCAAGATACAGGCGTGCAACGTCTTGACCGTCGCATCTCTAGTAGCCCTCTGCTCCTCCGCCATCCCCAGCGGCTTCAACCAAGACACCGGCGTGCAACGTCTTCACCGTCGCATCCCTGGTAGCCCTCTGCTTCTTCGCCGCCGACTTCGTCCTTTTCCTCTCCATCCTCACTTCGCGGTTCCAAGTGAAGGACCTTGCTGCACCTTAGTGTCGAGCATCTCTGTTCGGAGCATGAAAATACAGGGCCTGAAAATGGTGATGAAATAGGGGGAAGAAGGAGCGAAACAGAGAAGATGAATTCCATGGAAAATGATGATACCACCTACTCAAATATTACAGCACATCCAAGTTAGCTTGCCATGCTGCAAGAGAAAATTTCGCATCCATTGATAGAGATTTCGGTGTAGTACGTATTTTTTTTTCTTTCATGGGGAAGGCAGGAGGAGGCTCTTGGTTGAAGGCTGTGAAAAGGGCCTTCAGGTCTCCGACCAAAGAAAAGGACAAGAGAAGCAGCAGGAGGAGAGAAGAACATGAACAAGAGCAGGAGGAGAAGAAGAGGGGTGAACGAAGATGGATCTTCAGAAAGCCCTTTAGCCAAGAAACAATTACCCAGCATTGTGAAGAAAGAACCATAACAACTATAGCTGACGTGACAGCAACAAGTTGTGAGGCAATTGAGGAGGCAGAACAAAGACATGCAATTGCAGTAGCCATGGCAACCATAGCTGCAGTAGCAACTGCTCAAGCAGCTGTGGAGGTCGTTCGCCTTGCTAAGCCTTCCTTCTTTGTCAGAGAACACAATGCGGCCATTGTTATCCAAACAGCATTCAGAGGCTATCTGGTAAGGAGAGCTCTTGGGGCACTTAAAGGATTAGTGAAGCTGCAAGCATTAGTAAGAGGTCATAATGTACGAAAACAAGCTAAACTAACACTTGCGTGCATGCAAGCTCTTGTTCGAGTTCAAACTCGAGTATGCCAAGAGCGAGCCAAGCGGCTTTCAAAGTACGAAAGAAACACCGATTCCAGAGATGATAGTGGGACAGAAGAAGTGAAGAAGCACTGGGATGACCACCCACAAACAGTAGATAATATTCGAGCTGTTCTACAGAGAACAAAAGAAGTTGCCTTGAAACGCGAAAAGTCCCTGGCTGATGCCTTCTCTCATCAGATATGGAGAACTAGTAGAGAAACCAGTGCCAGCGAGGGAGAGGATGAAAAAAGAGACAGCCCCATATGGAGGAGAAGGTATAGGGAGAACAGAGGTAGAGCTTCGTGTGATCGAAGAGACCCCATCAAAATAGATGAAATTGGCACATATAGACCCCACTCTAACCCTGTTCACACAGATCAAGAGAGATCATATAGTGGGTATAAACCCCACTTCAATAAACCACCGAGGCTTTCTTTGTCATCGCCTGGGCATCATAAAGCCCACTACGATATCTCAGTGGCACTGACACCATCAACGAAGATGAAGCATTTTGAGGTACGATCAGCTAGTCCTCCTTGTGCAAAGTCCAACCTCTTAATGCCAAACTATATGGCAGCCATTGCATCTGCTAAGGCTCGGTTTCGCTCACAAAGTGCACCCACACACATGGATTCAACCCCAGAAAAGGAAAAGCTGCGGATTCTCAAGAGGAGGTTCCATGTATAGAGGAGTAACAAGACATCATTAACATGGACGATGGCAAGCATGAATCGGTAGGGTGGCTGGGAACAAATATCTATATCTCGGAACCTTCAGTACCAAGAGGAAGCAGCTGATAAAGTTCTGGTTAAAAGTAGCTTGGAAGATGTAATTACAGCCATAGACCTCTCTAGAAAGACCATGTCTCGTATTCGTCTCAACTATATCTGGGCTCTTAGTTACAACATTCTTGGGATGCCAATTGCTGCGGGCATCTTGAACCCCTTCATTGGAATTAGGTTGCCCACTGGCTTGCTGGTGATTGCATAGCTACTTCATCTCTTAGTGTAGTTCCTTCAGCCCTCCCTATGCAGCTCTATAAGAAACCTTTGCACGTGGGATCACATGATGGCATATGTATGAGTTCGAGTTCGAATTCACCGTCCACAGTTCATCATCCTTCAGCCTCATATTGTAAGTTGTAACCATTCAGCAGACTAATCGATGCCATTTTTCCGAATGTCTCAATTAATTCTGCCTAATAATGTGTGGACTTTTCTTCAAAAAAATTTGAAAAAACATAATTTGTTTGAAAATCCAAATACAAAAAAAAGAAAAAGCTATTTTAAGGTTTTTTTTTCCGAAAATTTAATTTCCTTTAGATAGAAGAAAAAAACCAAAAACAACCAAAAATTTACCTTTTCCTTTTAACTGCGAAATAACAAATAGAAGAAGTGAATGACACCTTACATAAAATAAAATAAAAATTCCAAAAATTAAAAAGAGAAAAATGAAGAAAGCAAGGTAGTGAGGTTATATTAGTTTCGAAATTAAAACATACCAATCAAATCTCGAATTTATTTTGTTCACAAAAACTAATTTAACTTTGTCAATCTTGTTCTTTTCCCAAAAATTAAAAAAATAAAAATCACAAATATTTTCTTTCGCATTACAAATTGTTGCATGAGATCGTTAGTCTCCTCAGATATTTGAGAATTAACTAGTAGAGACTACATGAGATTCTTAGTCTCCTCATGTTTTAAAAATTAATATCTGTTTTCGAAATATAATGATGGAATAATAACAAAATAAAAAGGGAGTTTCATTTTGCATGTTATTTGTAATTAAAAATAAAAAAAATTCTTTTTCACTATGATCTCATTTTTTAAATAAAAATAAATTCCCAAAATAAACAAAAATTAAAAAGAGAAAAATGAAAGGAGAAAAGAAGTGATATTAAATTGATTTCGTAAATCAAAATACAACAACCAAATTCAAGCTCATTTTGCTTACAAAAAGCTTATTAATTTCAACCATCTAGTTCTATTCACAAAAATAAAAGTTACAAACCGACAAACTCACATTTTTTGTTAGACTTTGATCCCTATTACAAGATACGTAGGCCCGAAGCTTTCATCCTAGATCAAGTCCGCCCTTTTGTAAATGTCTATTTGTTTGCTTTTATTATTATTGTTTTTGCCTTCTTTCTTTAAGGAGCATGCATATCAATAAAGGATAATTGAGATAAATTTAAGGTTATATTCTATCTCATTTCACTAGTTTAAGGTAACCTTTCATTCGAGGCGGGTGTTGTAGGGTGCCTAACACCTTTCCCGCACTCAAATAGACTCCTGAACTTATCTCTATTTTTGCAGACCACTTTGCTTTTTTCTTTTTATTTTAAATTAGTTTACTAAAGTTTTCTGTTAAAAATTTTGGGGGTAACTCCAGTAAATTGATTTTCAAGATTCATTTTCGGAATAAATTATTTTATTTATTTAAATATTATATACATTGAATATAACTAATAATTTAATAAATATATTTTTTGTGATTTAATATATTAAAAATATACTTTATTAAATATGTGTCATTATTATACAAACTATTACTATATAAATATTATTATTATTATATAGATGAAAGTATGCAAATGAATACTCACTTTTTCACTTTGTAAATACATTGATTTATTATTTAATTTATAATGTATATTTAATCAATTTTTTTAATTACTAATATATGAATATAAAAAAAGAAATTCAATATCCAAAAGAAATAAAATACTCTAATATTCCCTTATTATTATTATTCTTATTATGGAATATTAATTATTTTTATTGAATATATTAGTTATTTAATGGTTGATTTATTATTAATTTTTAGCATTAATTTATAATACTAATTTAATTATGTTAAATTATAATATTTTTTAATTATTTTGTTAATTTAAATATTATATACATTGAAATAAAAAATAATTTAATAAATATGGATTTCAATAATTTAATATAATAAAAAATACTTTATTAAATATGTATCATTATTGTATTGACTATATATATATATATATATATATGTTATTTTATGGATAAAAGTACGCAAATGAACCCTCATTTTTGCACTTTGTAACTCCCCTACAATTTAATCGTGACAAATTAGTCCCTCTCAAATTTAAATCTATACAAAATCAATCCCATTGTAGTAACGAGTGACAAATTTTTCATGAAAAAATATTTTTTGAGGATTAATTTGTCATAGTGCATTGTGAGGGACCTAATTGTCACAAAGTGTTAAGGAGGAGGACCAATTGGGTACTTCCCTTTTATTATATGTATTATGATTATGTTAATTTAAAATTGTTTTCAATTTATAATTTTTCAAAATATTAAATCTATTAATTATTGTTGATTAATAATTTGTTAAATATATATTATATTAATACATATTATATTAAATATAATGATTTAATACATATATATATATATATATATTACTTACTAATATATGAAATATATTTTAAATAATAGTAAAAAGATATAAATATACTAAAACAAATATATAAGATACTTATTGACCAATATAATTATATAATAAATATATAAATATGTAATATATATTTATTGTTATATTTTTATGTAAATTTATTTATATTATATGTTTCATATAGGATAAATTTATATATAATATATATTCAATTCCTATATTTAATTCATATTTTTAATTATTTAGTTACTAATTTATTGAATATATTTGTTTATTATTCAATTATTAATGTATATTGATTGTATGATAATACTTATGATATTAAATATATAAATATCTAATATATATTTATTATTTTATTTTTATTTAAATATGTTATACATATTATGTGAATATTATATTATGCTATATATTTTTTAGATGGCAAATATATGTATATATATATATATATATATATTATATCCAATTAATATAGTTAATTTATATTATTAATTATATAGTTACTAATTTAATGAATATGTTGATTTATTATTTTATTCATAATCAATATTTAATTCATATATTTTTTAATTACTAATATATGACTATAAAAATAGAAATTGAATATCCAAAAGAAATAAAATACTCTAATATTCTCTTATTATTATTATGGAGTATTAATTATTGTTATTGAATATATTAGTCATTGAATGATTAATTTATTATTAATTTTTAGCATCAATTTACAATACTAATTTAATTATGTTAAATTATAATATATAATTAACAATTTCCTTTATCTAAATATTATATACATTGAATATAACAAATAATTTAATAAATATATTATTCAATAATTCATATAATAAAAAAATACTTTATTAAATTTGTATAATTATTATACATACTATATATATATATATATATATATATTATTATATAGATGAAAGTACGCAAACGAATCTTCACTTTTGCACTTTGTGACTCCCCCACAATTTTAGTGTGACAAATTAGTCACTCTGAAATTTAAATCGGTACAAAATCAATCTCTCTAATTGTAGAGATGAGTGACAAATTATTCATAAAAACATTATTTTTGAGGGACTAATTTGTCACAGTGCATTGTAAGGGACCTAAATGTCATAAAGTGTGGAGGACCAATTTCATACTTCCCTCTTATTATATGTATTATGATTATGTTAATTTTAAATTGTTTTTAATTAAGAATTTTCTAAAATATTAAATCTATGCATTATTGTTGATTAATAATTTGTTAAATATATATATTATATTAATAGTTATTATATTAAACATAATTATTTAATATATTTAATTTACTAATATATGAAATATATATTAAATATTAGTAAAAATATATAAATACACTAAGACAAATATATGAAATACGTAATGACCATTATAATTATATAATAAATATGATATTAAATATATAAATATGTAATATAAATTTATTGTTATATTTTTATGTAAATTTATTTATATTATATGTTTATTATATTATATTATATGTTCCTTATATGATAAATTTATATATAACATATATTCAATTATATTAATACTTGTTATATTAAATATGATTATTTAATATATATATATAATTTACTAATATATGAAATATATATTAAATATTTGTAAAAAATAAAATATAATTTGGTTAAATTATAAAATGTTTTTAATTATTTTATTAATTTAAATATTATATGCATTGAATATAACAAATAATTTAATAAATATATATTTTAATAATTCAATATAATAAAAAAATACTTCATTGAATTTGTATAATTATTATGTAGACTATTACTATATATATTATTATTATATAGACGAAAGTACACAAATGATCCTTTACTTTTGCACTTTTGATTCCCCTACAATTTAAGTGAGACAAATTAGTCCATTACAAATTTAAATCTATGCAAAATCAGTCCCTCCAATTGTAATAATGAGTGGCAAATTTTTCATGCATAAAGATTTTTGAAGGACTAATTTATCACAGTGCATTGTGAGTGACCAAATTATCACAAAGTGTAAATATTATATTGTTATATTTTTATGTAAATTTATTTATATTATTTGTTTCTTATATTCTATGTTCCTTATATGATAAATTTTTATATAACATATATTCAATTGTATTATTTAGTTTATATTTTTAGTTATTTAGTTACTAATTTATTGAATATATTTGTTTATTATTCAATTACGAATGTATATTGACCAATATTAATATATATTTATTGTTCTATTTATATATAAATATTATATGTTTATTATATTAAGTTATATATTTCTTATATGGTAAATTTATATATATTATATATCCAATTAATATAGTTAATTTATATTATTAATTATTCAATTACTAATTTAATGAATACGCTTATTTATTATTTTATTCATAATCAATATTTAATTGATATATTTTTTTAATTACTAATATATGACTATCGTAACTGACCTTTCGGCGAAAATTTTAAAAAAGAGAGTTTAAATTGATTCCTAAAATGAATCTTAAAAATCAATTCACAAAAGTTGCTACCAAAATTTTTAATGAAAAACTTTGGAAAACCAATTTAAAACAAAAAGAAAAGGCATAGTGGTTTGCGAAAATAGAGACGGGTTTGAGAGTATATTTGAGTATGGGGAAGGTGTTAGACACCCCACAACACCTGTCCATAATAATGGTTACCTTAAACTAGTCTAATGAGAAAGAATATGGCCTTAAACTTATCTTAATTACCCTTTTATTGACATGCATGCTTAAATAAAGGAGGCAAAAACAAAAATAACGAAAACAAACAAATAAATATTTACAAAAGGGTTGACTTGACCTAAAATGAAAGCCTAGGGCCTACGTATCCCATAATAAGGATAAAAGTCCACGTAGTTCGACCCAAGATTGCATGACTATCGTAACTGACCTTTTGGCGGAATACATAAAAGTGTTTAAATTGATTCCCAAAAACGAATCTTAAAAATCAATTTATTTGGAGTCGCCACCAAAATTTTTAACGGAAAACCTTGGGAAACCAATTTAAAATAAAAAGAAAAAGGCAATATGGTTTACGAAATCAGAGATGAGTTCGGGAGTCTATTTGAGTGTGGGGAAGGTGTTAGGCACCCCACCACACTCGTCCATAAGAACGGTTACCTTAAACCAGTCAGCTGAAATAGAATATGACTTTTAAATTTATCTCAATTACCCTTTTATCGACATGCATGCTTGTTAAACTGAGGAGACAAAACAACAAGAATGAAGGCAAACAGATAGATTTTACAAAGGGTGGACTTGACCTAGGATGAGAGCCTAGGGCCTACGTACCCTACGATAGGGATCAAAGTCCAAGTAGTTCGACCAAAAAGGCATGTTTATTGAGTGATGATTTGTACGTTTTGCGATGAGAATAGGAAGGTTCAAAAATAGATTTTCATAAACAAAACGGAATTGAGATTTGATTTGTGTGTTTTAATTTTCTACAATCTGATTAATCTCACTTCTTGATCTCTTCATTTTCTCTTAATAATTTTTTTTTATTTTTGGAATTTTGAATACTTTATTTTGAATTTTAAATGAAATGATTATAAAGAACGAATTCGATCATGTAAAGGAAAAAAATTATTTAATTAAAACATTTATTTTCATAATATTGTTATTATTGTTATTATTATTTTAAAACAAGCATGTGCTGATTTTGGGGATCCAAGGAGATTATAATTTCACATGACCCCATGCAATTGAGGAGAACAATATTCTCATACGATAATTTCGTAAATAATAGAAGGTATTTAATTAAGGTAAATATTTAATTATTATTATTTTTAGAACCACTGTGTACCAAATTTAGGGATCTAAGGAGATTAAAATTTCACATGATCCCGTGCAATCGAGGAGAACAAAATTCTCACACGATAATTTTATAAATAATGAAAAATATTATTAAAGTCAATATTTAATTATTATTATTTTTAAAACAAGTGTGTACTAATTTTAGGGATCTAAAGAGATTAAAATCACACATGATCCCAGGCAATCGAGGAGAATAGAATTCTCATACGATAATTTCATAAATAATGGAAAATATTTAATTAAAGTCAATATTTAATTATTATTGTTTTGTATTATTATTATTATTTGCAATGAATATATATTAATTTTTGGGATCTAAAGGGATCGAAATCTCACATGATCCTAAACATCCGAGAAGAACAATATTCTCATTCAATAATTTCTTTAAAACTTTACTTATAAAGCCAAGAAGAAAAGAAAAAAAAATTATTAATCCCATATACAAATAACAATACCAATAATAACACATTAATTAATTAATCAATTAACTAATAAACCAATAAAAAAAATAAAGAAGCTGAACGAGGACACCTGAAATGAACTGCAGCATGAACATCCACATGCATGCATCAGAGTTACCTAGCTTCGTCTCGGTTGGCTGCTCTTCCCAGTGACTCTCCTCCTCCAATGGTTCTACTCGGCCTTCCTTGGTTCATCGTAGCTCCTCACCTCAGCAGTCTTTCTCTCTCCTCAACTCACCGCGAATCCTTCTCGGTCTCCCTTAGTTTTCAGCGTTTCTCTCTCAGTTTACAGGGCTTCTCTCATACCCTTCAGCAGCCTCTTCTTCCTCTTAATTCCCACAAAAGTACCTCAGCTCCGTCTTGCTCCGTGTCTCCCTCCAGCAGCTCTCCTTTCCACCCTTCTCTCTCTGCTTCTCTCTCTCTCTACGGTCTGCAGTGGGCAACTGTGTTGAACTTTGTTTTGGGCTGTCAAAACAGAGGATTTTACTCCACTTGGATGGCTTTCAGTTCTGCTCCTTCTTGGCTTGCATTTGTCTTGTTCTTTCTCTCCTCCTCTTGGTTTGGCTTTCTTCTGCTTGGTCTCTTCTCCCTCCTCTCAGTTTCGTTATTTTCTGCTTGGTCTCCTCTCCCTCTCAATTTCTCTACTCGTCTCGGCTTCTCTTCCCTTTCTCCCCTCTCTACTCGTCTCAGCTTAAACCACCAACACTCCTCTCTTTTCTCCTCCAGCCACGGTTTCACGGTCTAGCAGTCTCTCGGTTTTAAGCCTCCAGCCTTTTTCTCTTTTTCCTCTCTTCTTGGTCCAACAGTCTCTCGGTTTTAAGCCTCCAGCCTTCTTCTCCTTTTTCTTGGTCTGTCTCTTGGTTTTAAGCCTCCAGCCTTATTCTCTTTTCTGTTGTCTTCTCGGTCCAGCAGTGCCTTTGGAAAAACTCCCCCCTTTCCTCTCCTTTTTAGCCCTTTTTACCCTCTTTTTCTGGTGCACACTGCCTCCCTTTTTAGCCCCTTGCCTCTGCTTCTGTTCTTCTCCACTTTTCAGCAACAAATCCCCCTTTTCTTGACGTGTCTCTTGCCCCTTTTTCTTTTTAGCCCTCCTTATGTCCTTTTGTTTCTTATGAGATTGTGTGAGAGTGGTGTGTGTGTTCGTGAGTGTGTGCAAGTGTCAATGGGAGTGTGTGAGTGTGAGAGTGTGTAAAAGTAAGTGAGAGTGTGTGAGAGCAAGTAAGAGTAAGTTTGTATTTTTATTTTTATTAGGTGGCCTTTATCTCTTCTTTGTATTTGGATCAATTCAAAAATTTGTTGACCCTATTCATTTTTATTTTTTGCAAGATGATTATCATGTCTTTACTTCAAATATGTATTTTGAATTTTTTCCTTTTAATATTTTTTGTTTTGTATTTGGCTTTTTCCCATGTTAATTCTATCTTTTGCTTTTTGCATTTTTATTTTTAATTAATTAATTTTTAAAAATTTTTAATTTTATTTATTATCCTTACTATGGTTATTATTATTAATTGTTTTATTATTATTATTATTTTTATTATTATTTTAGGTGGGGTGTTCACAGCGACAGTTGATTGAGGTCTTTTGGTTTTCATGAACAGAATAGAAGAGTTGAAATTAAACCATTTTTCGTAAATAAAACGAGACTAAAATTCAGTTGATGTGTTTTTAATTTACGAAATCAATTTACTATCACTTCCTTGCTCCTTCATTTTCCTTTCATTTTATTTTATTTTTGCCTGTATTATTTTTTTAAAATTTTAACTTTTATTTCAAAATTTAAATGAATTATATTAGGAGAAGATTTTCAAGATTTTTGGAGTTAAAATTTTATTTTATAATTGAAGTGAGATTATTATGGGAAAAAATATTTTAGGATTTTTCACTTTATGTTTTTTTTTTTTGAAGTTAGAATTTATTTTGAAATTAAAATGAAATTATAACGGAAAAAATGTTTTTTTCTTCTTTGATTTATATATATCCTTTTGGGTTTTTGAAATCATATATCAACTTTTAAAGCCTAAGGAGATTGGAGTTCTCGCTTAGCCTTGGTTAATTAATTTTTAAGTATCTAAGGAGATTAATGATCTCACATAGTTGTTAACGACTATTTAAGTGCCTGAGGAGATTAATAATCTCACACGACAACTCTTAATAAACAAGGGTCAAATAAATAATTTAGTCACTTGAAAATTACTTTCATCTATTTGCTTTTGCATTTTTGGAAATTGAGTGTTTAACATTCCTAGCCTATGGAGATAAAAGATTTCACATGGCCCATACTAATTAATTCTCAAGTGTTTAAGGAGGCTAATGACCTCACATGACACTCTATAGATAAGAGCAGAATGAATAAATTTTCAATATAATTTTTTATTTATTTATTTTTGTTTCTATTTCTTTTTCTTTTTTTAATTTTCAAAATATAATGTTAACTTTAAAGCTTGGGGGATAAAAAATCTCACATAGCCTTCATAGGTTAACTTTTTGACTACCCAAGGAGATTAAAATTATTACATGACGGCTTTTAAAAACAAGGACAATAACAAAATAAAATTATAGGAAGTGATGACAAGCTAGAAATAAAGAGCACACAAAAAAGCAATAAAAAGGAAAAAAAAATGATGTGAGTGTCGAGTGTGATAAATAACCAACTGAAATATTTTAATAGGATCCATACCTTAAAGTAAATAAATGATAAAAAAAAAATAGAAATGGCCACACTGTGCAAAACATTTACTCCAATACCTTGAAATATTTCAACAGGATCCATACCTTAAAGTAAATAAACAAATCGTTCATGACTTAAAGATCTCACAGGCACCCTACCTTTATTGGCCTCTGTTTTGAAAGTGCATAATCGTAAACACGCCTCTATCCCTCTGCTCTTCTTCTTCCTCTCAACATCGAGCTCTTGGTCTCCATTCTTCCTCCCTCTTCTCGCTGTCTAAACATAGCGACTCCCTCCTCCGTTCTCCGTCAGCCTTCCTCTCCTCTTTTCCTCTCTCTACTTCTTCCTCAATCACCCACTCTTCCTCTCTGGCTTCGTTTTTTTCTCTTCAACTCTCTCTTTCTCCTATTCTCTTCTTCTTCCTCAGCCTCTCACTCTTCCTCGGTCCTCCACGGTTCTTCTCTCCTTTTCCTTCTTTCTCTCTCTTTTCCTTGGTCCTCTCCTGTTCTTCTTTTCTTCTCCTCTCTTCTCCCTCTTCTCCTTGGTCCTTCCTGGTTTTTCTCTTCTTCTCCTCTCTTCTCCTCGGTTCTTCTCTTCTTCTCCTTTCTTCTCCCTCTTCTCAATTCTCTCCATAAACATCTCTCTCCTTTCTCAACTTCTTACTCTTTCTCTCTGGTTTGCCCTTCTCCTTTTGCTCTCTACCTCTTTAATTTTTAACGTAAAATGAACACACCCACCCATGCAAGCTCCCCTTCCTCTTCCTTTTTCAGCTTTTTCTACGTTAGCAGTCCCTTTTCTTTCTTCTAGTTACCCTTTCTTCTTCCCTCTTTGACGTCCTTTTGTCCCTTCCCTTAAGCCTCCTAGTATCAATGACATGAGGGCTGAGTCAATGCTTCTACAACCTAAATTTTCCTCCATTCCCTTTTGTTTCTGGCTGAGAAAGAGAGCTCGTTTTGATGTAAGTTTCCTTCGAAGGCATCTGCAGCAATTCTATAATAGGGTGCAGTACTATGCTTTAGGTAGCAACAAAACGTAATGCTTTGCGGCCACTTCAGATTTTTTTCCTTTTGGTTTTGATTTTGTATTTTGTTTTTCTTATTATTTTTTATTTAATATTTTCTGTTTTATTTTATCTTTTCATATATTTTTTTTAATTTTATTTTGTGACACCCATTTTGCATTTGTTTAATTATAGGACTAACCAATTGATCAATTAGGTAATTATTAATTTTTTTATTTTTGGGATGAGGTGTTCACAGTTGCCCCTCTTTGCTTGTCTCTTAGGTTAGGGAAGTGGATATGGTGAAAAGATGACCTAACTTAAGAGCAAGTAAAGATGTGAATATACCACTCTTCATGTTGAGGGAAAACAAGTGTAAATCAGTGCCTGAATAGGACAATGAGTTACTTGGCATGATGCACTTAAGAAAAAATTACTTAGGCATAATGCAGGACTTTCGATAGAAATGCAAATTCCCTGGACATGATGCAGGACTTTTAACATAAATGTAAATTGCCTAGACACGATGCAGGGCTTTTAACAAAAAATTGTAAATTTCCATAACACGATGTAAGGCTTTTGACAAAAAATTGTAAATTGCCTAGACATGATGCAGGACTTTGTAGAAAATGTAAATTGCCTGGGTACGATGCATAACTTTTGTAGAAAAATGTAAATTGCTTGGACACGATGCATGACTTTGTAGAAAATGTAAATTGCCTAGATATGATGCAGAACTTTTGTAGAAAATGTAAATTGCTTAGACACGATGCAGGACTTTGTAGAAAATGTAAATTGCCTGGACACGATGCAAAATTTTTGTAGAAAATGTAAATTGTCTGGACACGATGCAGGACTTTGTAGAAAATGTAAATTACTTGGACACGATACAAGATTTTTGTAGAAAATGTAAATTACTTGGACACGATACAAAACTTTGTAGAAAATGGAAATTGCTTGGACACAATGCAGGGCTTTTGTAGAAAATGTAAATTGCCTGGACACAATACATGATTCTTGTAGAAAATATAGATTGTCTGAATACTATGCAGGGCTTTCACATTAACTTGAAGAGAAGTATTTGATGAGCCTCAAGTTGAACAAGAGGCTAACTTAGGCCAAGGAGCTCCATTTGGGTCGATTACATGTTTTATAAGAAGATTCAGGCCATGGTTGTCCAACAATTCAAAATGGAATTAGCCCATTTAGGATCCAAGCCCAATTTCTATATAGATCCCAAGTTCGAGTGGACCAATTTGATCATGTGCTATAATGAATAAATTATGAAAAGTCAATTATGCATGTGATGAATGCATGTGATAAAAGTTGAAATAAGTATTGGTTAAAGTCTAAGTTAGGTGATCTACATTAGATGAAAAGTCTATGTTAGATGAATTTCTATGCATGTTTTTCCAAATTAGGTGAGAATTAAATAAATCTTAGACTTATGCAATGAGGGTTGTTCTTGGCTATAAATATGGAAGTTATCAATGAGAAATGCAACATTGAATGCTCTGAAAATTGGCTTAGCCTCTTATATGCGAATTTCTTATCTAAGTTTCCTAAACTTAGTGGTGAGATTATCCTCGATTCTTATCACTCTCCCTCTTCTATTCTAGAGTGTAGCGAATCAAACCTAGTATTCTTGAGTGTGGCATACAAACTTATCATTTGAGATTGCTAGTTGTTCTATCTTTTCATTTACATGTGTTCAGGGATTGTTCAATCTGAACTTCCTTGAAGCATATCAGTATTCAGCAAAAGTGAATGTTTATTTGCATACTTTTGTGTATATAATAACAATATTTATATAGCAATAGTCTGTATAATAATGATACATATTTAATAAGTATTTGTTTATTATATTAAATTATTAAAATCTATATTTATTAAATTCAATATCAATAATATTTAAATAAATAAAATAATTAAATGCATATTATAGCTTTACGTATTAAAATTAGTATTGTAAATTAATGCAAAAAATAAATAATAAATTAACCATTCAATGACTAATATAATCAATAACAATAATTAATATTTCATAATAATAGTAAGAGATTATTAGAGTATTTTATTACTTTTGGATATTGAATTTCTATTTTTATATTCATATATTAGTGATTAAAAAATATATAAAATAAATATAGATTATGAATAAAGTAATAAATCAACGTATTCATTAAATTAGTAACTGAATAATTAATAATATAAATTAACTATATTAATTGGATATATAATATATATAAATTTACCATATAAGAAATATATAACATAATATAATAAACATTTAATCTATATATATATATAAATAAAACAATAAATATATATTAGATATTTATATATTTAATGTCATAAGTATTATCATAATAATATTGGTCAATATACATTAGTAATTAAATAATAAATAAATTTATTCAATAAATTAGTAACTAAATAATTAAAAATATAAATGAAATATTATAATTGAATATATATTATATATAAATTTATCATATACGGAACATATAATATAATAAACATAAAATATAAATACATTTACATTAAAATGTAACAATAAATATATATTACATATTTATATATTTAATATCATATTGATTATATAATTATATCGGTCAATACGTATTTTATATATTTGTCTTAGTTTATTTATATTTTTTTGCTAATATTTAATTTATATTTTATATATTAGTAAATTATATATATTAAATAATTATATTTAATATAATATGTATTAATATAATATATATTTAACAAATTATTAATAAGCTATAATTAATTAATATAATATTTTGAAAAATTATAAATTAAAAAAATTAAAATTAAAAAAAATCATAATGCATATAATAAGAAGGAAGTACCAAATTGGTCTTCCTCCTTTACACTTTATGACAATTAGGTCCCTCACAATGTAGTGTAACAAATTAGTCCTTCAAAAATCTTTTTACATAAAAAATTTTAACACTCATTACTACAATTGGAGGGACTATTTTGGACATATTTAACTTTTTAAAGGACAATTTTGTCTCACTTAAATTTTGGAAGAGTCATAAAGTGTAAAAGTGAATGTTTATTTACGTACTTTTATCTATATAATAATAATATTTATATAGCGCCGCATACTAAACTTGGTTGTTCAGTGGCTTCCGCTCCTCTCGCTTTGCTCGAGTCTCTTCGCTCCTTGCTTGTATGCTGCCTGTGCTGTGTAAGTTGTGCGGCTGCCGAGGCTGCGCGTGTGGCGCGATGCCTTTTCCGATTCTGCTGCTGCCATTGCCCCTTATGGTTCGACGTCAGTCCCTGATCCGGTTGGAGTCGATCGATCGCATTTCGGATGACCCAATAACCAGGTTTTTTCCTAGAGCCAAATCCCCCACGTCCGTAGGGAGAGGTCCTCCCGATTCCTCAGTAGCATCAGCTGGATGGGGAATCCTCCGCTTTTTCATTCAATTAATGAAAAGCGATAGCACATCTTGGTGGGGAAAAAAGCCACAGCTGGGCTGGGAAAGAAGGTCTCAACCGGATCTCTATAGAAAAAAAATATTATAAATTCCACTAAGCTTTGGCCCTCAATTGTCACTTCGAAAAGGAAAACTATTTTTTATATTGAAATTGGTTTGGGCGATAGTTCCTTCTTCAGCGAGCTTGGGATTGGCTATTGCGGTTCCTCCATGCCTTCGAGGTGAGATTTATTTTGAAATAAAGTAACCCGCTATCGTTTCCGGGCGTACTCAAGTGACCTATTTTTTTTCCTGTCGATGGCTATCCCGTTTACGAATAGATAGATCAAACAATGTTCTTCCGACATCACTCACTTTAACAAAGATGCGGCTAGCGGCCTGATGGGATAGCGTTTGACGATGTGGAACAAGCAGAATTGCTTGCCTGAGTTCCACCCCCTGCGGTTTGCAAAACCTAAACAATGCTTTAGCTTCTGATGACCTTTCGTACCCGTATTCAGAATTCTACCTCCTCCAGGTCCGAAAGGCGGATCTCCCCTCCTTCTCCGAAAGAGAAGACTTCCCACTTTACGAATCAGACAGGGCAATTCCTTACTTTCACTTCAGAAGTTTCCTAATAAGAGCAAAGTACACGATTTTGTCTCAGATTTAGACCAATTGGTTGCCCTTTTTGGAAGAGTTGGGGCAAAAGAGTAGTCCCCTTTGGGACTGTAATAAATAATAGGCTGCTCCGAGCTCGATCTGCTGTTCCGGCAAGCTTTCGCTCGTTCCCTTGGAGCTTTTGGGGGCCAACCTGTTCCATATGAGCAGCAGGAGCATAAATACGTGAGAGAAAGCGTGCCCCCGTGTCATGTAAAGGGCCTACTTCCCTTTTCACTAGACCTTCCGGAGTGCTTATGGAATATCCTGTTGAGTGGGTTTGATGCTAAGCATTAATAAAAAAATACAGGTCTGGAGCCCAGCAATTTTGGCTCCCCTTTTTCGGGATAAAGTAACGAAATATGGTAGGAATTGATACAAAACTAGATATGTATAAGAGGAATGTGGAAAGAAGTGAAAACGAAAGAGTTGGTGTCGCAGATAACTCTATTGCGCGCTTTAAGTTTCGTTGTTTTGTTTCATAAAGACAAAAAGCTGGGCGCTTTCAGAAAGATTCTAATAAGTGGAGAAATCATCAATTCAATGAGATTCCGGGTTCATTCCATTTCAACTAGCTGGCACTTTCGGGAGTGCTATTCCCTATCAGCTTCAAAAGGGCTTCCCCGAGGGGAGGACAGGGCATCTCTATGGTTCCAATCTGGTATCGCGGAGTTCGTGGATCTTCTTCTTACTAGTGGTTACTCTGATCGATCCGGTCGATCTGCTACGTTCCCCTTTCTTCTGTCCTGTCTTTTGGGGCCTTTTTTGTGGGTTTGTGACTGTCCAACTACATATCTTCCAATAGAAGGCATCTCCGATAAAGCAGCGGTTATAAATCGTTACCTTTCCTTTCCATAGCGGAAGTGATGATCGATTATGCAGTCAGACAATAGTTTGTATAATAATGACACATATTTAATAAGTATTTGTTTATTATATTAAATTATTAAAATTTACAGTTATTAAATTCAATATCAATAATATTTAAATAAATAAAATAATTAAATGCATATTATAGTTTACGTATTTAAATTCGTATTGTAAATTAATGTAAAAAATTAATTATAAATTAATCATTTAATGACTAATATAATCAATAACAATAATTAATATTCCATCACAATAAAAGGAGAATATTAGAGTATTTAATTTTTTTGGATATTAAATTTCTATTTTTATATTCATATATTAGTAATTCAATAAAAATGTTAATTAAATATACGTTAGGAATTAAATCATAAAACAACATATTCATTAAATTGGTAACTAAATAATTAATAATATAAATCAACTATGTTAATTGGATATACAATATATATAAATTTATCATATAAGAAATATATAACATAATATAATAAACATGTCATATATATATATATATATATATATCATATAATAAATATATATTAGATATTTATATATTTAATATCATAAGTATTATCGTAATAATATTGGTCAATATGCATTAGTAATTAAATAATAAATAAATTTATACAATAAATTAGTAACTAAATAATTAAAAATATACATTAAATATTATAATTGAATATATATTATATATAAATTTGTCATATAAGGAACATATAATATAATATAATAAACATAAAATATAAATAAATTTACATTAAAATGTAACAATAAATATTTATTACATATTTATATATTTAATATCATATTGATTATATAATTATGTCGGTCAATACGTATTTATATATTTGTCTTAGTATATTTATATTTTTTTACTAATATTTATTATATAATTCACATATTAGTAAATTATATATATATATATATTAAATAACTTTATTTAATATAATATGTATTTAACAAATTATTAATCAGCTATAATTAAAAATTTTAATATTTTGTAAAATTATAAATTAAAAACAAACTTAAATTAACATAATCATAACACATATAATAAGAGGAAAGTACCAAATTGGTCTTCCACCTTTATACTTTGTGACAATTAGGTCTCTCACAATGCACTATGACAAATTAGTCCTTTAAAAATCTTTTTACATGAAAAATTTGTCACTCAATACTATAGTTGGAAGGACTAATTTTATACCAATTTAAATTGGGAAGTGACTAATTTGTTACACTTAAATTGTGGGGGAGTCATAAAGTGCAAAAATGAGGGTTCATTTGTGTACTTTTCTCTATATAATAATAATAATAATAATAATAATAATAATAATAATAATATAGTAATATGTATAGTAATTATGTAAATTTAATAAAGTATTTTTTATTATATTGAATTATCAAAAAATATATTTATTAAATTATTTGTTATATTCAATGTATATAATATTTAAATGAATAAAATAATAAATACATATTATAATTTAACATAATTAAATTAGTATTGTAAATTAAAGCAAAAAATTAATAATAAATTAATCATTCAATGACTAATATATTCAATAATAATAAGTAATATTCCATAATAATAATAATAATAATAATAATAGGAGAATATTAGAGTATTTTATTTCTTTTGGATATTCAATTTCTATTTTTATAGACATATATTAGCAATTAAAAAAATATATCAATTAAATATGATTATGAGTAAAATAATAAATCAACATATTCATTAAATTGGTAACTAAATAATTAATAATAGAAATTAACTATATTAATTGGATATATAATATATATAAATTTACCATATAAGACATATATAACTGAATATAATAAACTTATTATATATATATATATATATATATATAACAATAAAATTTGTATTAAACATATAATATAATGTAATAAACATATAACATATATAAATTTACATAAAAATATACAATAAATAATTTTTTTATATTTCTATATTTAATTTCATCTTTGTTATATAATTATATCTGTCAATATGTATTTTATATATTTGTTTTAGTATATTTATATTTTTTTCTAATATTAATATATATTTCATACATTAGTATATTATATATATTAAATAATTATATTTAATATAATAAGTATTAAGATAATATATATTTAACAAATTATTAATCAGCTATAATTAATAGATTTAATATTTTGGAAAATTATAAATTAAAAATCATTTAAAATTAACATAATCATAATACCTAATAACAAAGATGTACCAAATTGGTCTTCAACCTTTACGCTTTGTAACAATTAGGTCCTTCACAATGCACTATGACAAATTAGTCTTTCAAAAATATTTTTTCATGAAAAATTTATCAATCATTATTACAATTGGAATGACTGATTTTGTACAGATTTGAATTTGTAAGGGACTAATTTGACACAATTAATTTGTGGGAGAGTCACAAAGTACAAAAATGAGGGTTCAATTATTTACTTTAATATAATAATAATAATAATAATAATAATAATAATAATAATAATATTTATATATCAATAGTCTGTATAATAATGACTCATATTTAATAAGTATTTGTTTATTATATTAAATTTTTAAAATCTATTTTTATTAAATTCAATATCTATAATATTTACATAAATAAAATAATTAAATACATATTATAATTTAACATAATTAAATGAGTATTGTAAATTAATGCTAAAAATTAATAATAAATTAATCATTTAATGACTAATATATTCAATAACAATAAGTAATATTCCATAATAATAATAGGAGAATATTAGAGTATTTTATTTCTTTGGGATATTCAATTTCTATTTTTATAGTCACTATGAACTCCCATCCCAAAAATAAAAAATTAATAATGAGGATTGATCAATTGGTTAGCCTATAATTAAACAAATGCAAAATGGGTGTCACAAATAAAATTTAAAAAATATATGAAAAGACAAAATAAAACATAAAAAAATTTTAAAAAATAATAATAACAGCAAAAACAAAACAAAAAATCATAAGTGGCCCAAAGCATTACGTTTTGTTGTTACCTAAAGCCTTTCACTGCACTCTAATATGGAATTGCTGCATATGCTTTTGAAGGAAACTTACATCAAAACGAGCTCTCTTTCTCGATCAGAAATGAAAGGAAATGGAGGAAAATTTAGGTTGGTAGAATCGTTGACTCAGCCCTCATGTTATTGATATCAAGAGGCTCGAGGGAAGGGAGAAAAGGACATGAGCTGAGATGAGTTGAAGAACAGAAGAGTTAATACGTCAAAGAGGGAAGAAGATAGGGTAACTAGAGGAAAGAAAAGGGACTAGCAACATAGAAGAGGCAGAAAAAAGGAGGAGGGGGAGCTCACATTGCGGGGCGTGTTCATTTTGCGTTAAAAATTGAAGGGGTAGAGAGCAAGAGGAGAAGAGCAAACCAGAGAGAAAGAGTGAGAGGCTAAAAAAGGAGAGAACCAGTTTCCAGAGAGAACCGAGGAGAAGAGGGAGAAGAAAGGAGAAGAAGAGAAGAACCAAGGAGAATCGAGGAGAAGAGGGAGAAAGAGAGAAGAAGAGAAGAACCAAGAAGGACCGAAGAGAAGAGGGAGAAAGAGAGGAGAAGAAGAGAAGAACTGAGGAGGACCGAGGAGAAGAGGGAGAAGAGAGGAGAAGAAGAGAACCAGGGAGGATCGAGGAGAAGAGGAAGAAGAGAGGAGAAGAAGAGAAGAACCAGGGAAGACCAAGGAGAAGTGGGAGAAGAGAGGAGAAGAGAAGAACCAGGGAGGATCGAGGAGAAAAGGGATAAGTGAGTAGACGAAGAGAAGAGAGAGAAGGGAAGAGAAGAAGAGAAGAACTGTGGAGGACCGAGGAAGAGTGAGAGGCTGGCAAAGAAGAAGAGAAGAGGAGAGAGAGGGAGTCAAAGAGAAAAAACAAAGCTAGAGAGGAAGAGTGGGAGGCTGAGGAAGGAGTGGAGAGAGGAAAAGAGGAGAGGAAGGCTGACGAAGAACAAAGGAGGGAGCAGCTACGTTTAGACAGCGAGAAGAGGGAGGAGGAGCCAAGATGTGGAGTGACTAAGGGAGGAGGAGCCAGACGTGGAGTGATTGAGGAAGGAGGAGCTCAGACGTGGAGTGACTGAGGAAGGAAGAACCGAGACTGGGAGCTCGAAGTTTAGAGGAAGAAATAGAGCAGAGGGAGAAGGCAGTGGTGAACAAGCCTCTGTTCTGTACTTTTAAAACAGAGGCCAACAGAGGAAGGGTGCCTGTGAGATCTTTAAGTCACGAACGATTGGTTTATTTACTTTAAGGTATGGTATCTTGTTGAAATATTTCAAGATATTGGATTAAATGTTTTGCACTGTGTGGCCATTTCTATTTTTTTTTAATCACTTATTTGCTTTAAGGTATGGATCCTACTGAGATAGTTCAGTTGGTTATTTATCTCACTTCACATCATTTATTTTTTTTCTTTTTATTGCTTTTTGTGTGTTCTTTATTTCCAGCTTGTTGTCACTTCCTATAATTATATTTTGTTCTTGCCCTTAACTTTAAAAGTCATCATGTGATAATTTTAATTTCCTTGGACAGCCAGAGAGTTAACCTATGAAGGCCATATGAGATCTTTTATCCTCCAAGCTTTAAAGGTTAATATTAGATTTTGAAAATTAAAAAAAAAAAAAAGAAATAGGAAAAAAAATAAAACGATTTCTATTAAAAATTTATTCATTTTGCTCTTATCTATAGAGTGTTATGTGAGGTCATTAGCCTCCTTAGACTTGAGAATTAATTAGTGAGCCAAGTGAAATCTTTTATCTCATAGGCAAGGAATGTTAAACACTCAATTTCCAAAAATGCAAAAACAAATAGATGAAAGTAATTTTCAAGTGACTAAATTATTTATTCTACCCTTGTTTATTAAGAATTGCCATGTGAGATTATTAATCTCTTCAGACACTTAAAAGCATAGTAGCTAACAACCATGTGAGATCATTAATCTCCTCAAGTACTTAAAAATCAACTGATTGAGGCCACGTGAGAACTCCAATCTCCTTAGGCTTTGAAAGTTGATATATGATTTCAAAAACCCAAAAAGATATATATAAATCAAAGTAAAAAAAAAAAAAACATTTTTCTGTTCTAATTTCAAAGAAAAAACATAAAGTGAAAAATTCTAAAATATTTTTTCCTATAATAATCTCACTTCAATTATAAAATAAAATTTTAACTCCAAAAGTCCTGAAAGTCTTTTCCCAATATAATTCATTTAAATTTCAAAATAAAAGTTAAAATAAAAAAAAAATAAAATAAAATGAAAGGAAAATGAAGGAGCAAGGAAGTGGTAGTAAATTGATTTCGCAAATTAAAAACACATCAACTGAATTTTAGTCTCGTTTTATTTATGAAAAAAGGTTTAATTTCAACTCTCCTGTTTTGTTCCCGAAAACCAAAAGACCTCAATCAACTACTATGCATTCTTGAGTCGAACTACGTGGATTTTGATCCCTATTACGAGGTACGTAGGCCTTAGGCTTTCATCCTAGGTCAAGTCTGTCCTTTTGTAAATATCTATTAGTTTGTTTTCGTTATTGTTGTTTTTGCCTCATCTGTTTAACAAGCATGCATGTCAATAAAAGGGTAATTGAGATAAATTTAAAATCATATTCCATCTCATTAGACTAGTTTAAGATAACCGCCCTTATGGATGGGTGTTGTGGGGTACCTAACACCTTCCTCACACTCAAATAGACTCTTGAACCTGTCCTATTTTCGCAGATTGCTGTGTCTTTTTTTTTTTTTAAATTAGTTTTCCAAAGTTTTTTGTTAAAAATTTTGGTGGCGGCTCCAATAAATTGATTTTCAAGATTCATTTTGTGAATCAATTTAAACTCTCATTTGCAAATTTCCATCGAAAGGTCAGTTATAACAATTTGACGACTCCACTAGTGACACTTCAAGAGTCAAGCCTATTTAACTAGTCAGTTGAGATTATATGGCCTTTTGTTATCTAGATTACCGTTGTGTTTTGTTTGTTTTATTTGTTTATTTTTCCTTGTTTCTTGTGGTCGCATGATATGCCTATATGTTCCTATGCATTTGTTATTTCTTTTATTGGTGTAAGTATATATCTCCCTTTTAATTGTGTAACATGCTTATAGTTTCTCATTAGCCATATAGTTTTATTTGTTCATTTGTAAGATAACACGCAGAATAAAACCTTAGGGTAGACGATTCCTATCTATATTATAAATTCCTGGCTTCTTTTGTAGTTTATCTATTTGACAGATAAAGGTTGGGTAGACTATAGGTTCAAAGGTTTGTATGCTCCTCTCACACATTAAGCACATTGAAATTCCACCTCACAGACTTTTTGGGCTCTATACCCGAGTCCTCGCTTACCTTAGATTAACAGAGGTTTATATCAGTTTTCTTGTGAAGTTTCTCACTTCTAGAGATTATCATGAAGACCTTGTTTAGGTTGTACCTTGTTATAAGGATTTGACTAAGGTGAGATTCTGTCCTCTTTTACTCTAGTTCAAGTCGTGAGATCCTCATTCTTTTAGGTGGGGGCAATGTGGGGACCAATAACCCTCTAAGATTATTAGACCTACCCTAGAAACCGTGAATAGTAATAGACCGAACTTAATAGACATCCTTTCTAGAGCCTGTCATCTTTAAGGCTATCCCCCCATTTAGGGTTGACCTGAGTTAGGACATCAAGGAAGCAAATTTCATTCTCATTTTACATGTTGTCACATCATTCATGGCATAATTACATGTTTTTTTTAAATTTTAATGTGGTTTTAATTGTCACAACGTCTCCATTCAATACATTATTAGCTAAACGAAATAAGCTAAAATTGTAGGCTTCTTTCACATGGTTAGTTTGCCCTAATGATGTATCAATGGGGTTGTGAATCGTTGAAAATCAATGATGTTTTGTGAAAATGATATATCAAATGGTTATTTGGTTCACTTATTTAAGCGTTGTCCACGTGAGGGCTCCTCCTCTTGGGTTGAGAGGTACATCTATTATTCCCAATGAATCAATAAGGCTCTTGGTGATTAATAGCAAATAAAGTGTCAAGTAATCCACTGATTAAAGAAGTTATGTGCCCATTTTGTTTTTGTTTCTAACCACTGGACTTGTTACAACACGAAATTGTCATTTTAATTGATTGGCATAAAGATCTGATGGAACTATGGGGAACTGCACAACCTCAAGACACAAGCTCGACAAGGATAGCCTTGACTTGGAAAAGAGTTAAAAATAATGGTAGAAGCTGAATCAGTCGAAAGTTTAATCGTTATAAGTGGGAAACTCAGAGGGGAAAAGCTCCGTCATTTTCAATAAGATTATGGGGATATCTTATCAGTCCCTATCCAACTTGATGCACTTGTGACCCTAGCACAGTATTGAGATGATTTATTAAGATGCTTCACATTTTCGACCTTTGAGCCCATGTCAGAAGAATACGGGGGGTTGATGAAAATGCCTGTTACCAAAGACATTCATGTCTACTTGTACCCTGGACACTTCCCCTTGAAACGTGTTGTAACCAAAATTCTGGAAGAGAAGCCTACATGAATAAAGTTATGCCGCTATGGGGCAATAGAAGGCTTGTCCAGAAAGTACCTAGAGAAAAGGTTAGAAACCTTAGCTGAGAAGGGAAATTAGGTTGTTTTGAAAAGAGTTCTTGCTCTAGAAGTATATGGATTAGTATTATTCTCCATGACAGTGGGAGTAATCGATCTTGCGGTAGTGAGTGTTCTGTGGCTGGTAGAGAACCATTGTGTGAATTTAGTACCAGCACTTCTAGCAGAAATATTTTTGACATTAAGTTTCTGCCATTGAGAAAAGAAGGGAAAGTTGAAGTGTTGTTTGCCGATTTTGAATATATGGTGGGTCAATCACATTTACGACAGGGAATATCAGCTCGGTACTAGATTTGACACAATACATCACCTAATCAAATATTACCCACGTCGCGAAGGATTAACCCTACTACAAGCAAAAATAAATTGCAATAAATGGATGGAAAAGATAGAAGAGCTGAAAGTAAAGATATCATTTACTATTGCAAAATTTTCCAAATATACCCCTTATGGGTGCCCAAATGTACATTAATTATAACCCTACAGTTGTACACTGCTAATTTGCATATGGACAGGATGTCCCATCTGAAAAGGCTATACGAAAAATTAATTTCTACTACAGTAATCCGTTGAAGGTGGAAATGCATGGAGCCAAGTGGTGTGCAAAGGGTGGTTCGAGTTAGGGAAACATGCTGTGACAACTACGAAAGGATACGAGACCTGGCTCAAGGAAAGGAAGGGTGGGATCAATCCATCCCTTGGATCTCGCAAGCCCCAATTGAGCAATAACCTACAGGTGGTTAATGTGTTTTGCTAAGCAATTAGAAGATAAAAGGGTTGAGCTAGAGAATCTTAAAGTACTAAGCAAAAGGCACTTGGAAAGTTGAGCTAAGTCCCAGTAAGACAAAAGAGCAAAAAGGAAGAAGGAATTAGAGATGAATACCAAGCTGAAAAGATTGAAAGAGGAAAACAGCAAGCTAAAAGATACCATGGGAAAGATTCAAAAATGGGCTGAAGATAGCAACAAAAAGGCTCTCAATTATTAGACTCAACTGTTAAAGGTCGTTAAAAGAAAAGATGCTATGATGAAACAGGTGGAGGAACTCAAGTCTCCTAATGACCTCCAGCGAGAAATCAACATGCTCGCCAAATGACTAGAAGAAAAAAAATGGGAGTTGACCATTGTCAAGAGTAATAATACAATAGCAGTACAAAACCTAATATAATAGATCAACCATTAAATTGAAATGGCCTGATTGTGGGAGACTCGCCATGAAGAGCAAGTGAAGGAGAAAGAAATGTGGCTAGAGCGTTTCAAAAGAATGATCCTATTTGTTAACAATGTCATCCCTGAATTCACATATGCATACAAGCAAGCCGAAGGGCATGCCATCCCTACAAAGACTCTCGCAACTATAATTGAATTCTTCACCTTGTGTCATAACCTCATGGAAGCTTTGAAGATGTTGATGAAATTTTAGACAATTGAGAGACGGAGCCAGTTTCAATATTTTGTAATGTGAACTCTTAGGCGGGTCACTTTTGATGTATGATCTCAAATCAAATGATGTAATCAAACATTTTGTTCTTAGTAAAATGCATGATTTATTCTCTTGATTATCAAGTACGCCAATTACTACATATGTGCAATGTTGGAGTCATGCAAAGGATGAATGCGTTGCGTGGTGCAAAACAGACCTGCACATGTGGGCATTAAACATCCCTTGCGTTAGCAGTTAACCTTGATTCATCAAGTGATCCAATACGTACCTTCAAAGAATCAAGGGTTTAAGGTTCTTATGTCCTTTATGCCAAGTCAACATACTGACAAATAAAAAACTTAAGTAATTGTTTTATTATTAAGATATGTTTTATTTCTTTTTTTTTAAAAAAAAAAACAGGTAAGAAACAAACATTGCCCGAGGGAGAAAAAATTTATCTAATTAAGCTCAGTTGTCAAGTCGAACATATCTGATCCGGGCACATGTCAGAGCCATGTCTGCCAAAAATAGCCCATTAAAGTATGAGCAAAGGTTAGAGGCTGAAGTTGAATATATTTGTTTATTATTCAATTACGAATGTATATTGTTCGATATTAATATGATAATACTTAGGATATTAAATATATAAGTATTTAATATATATTTATTGTTTTATTTTTATTTATATATATAATATATGTTTATTATATTATGTTATACATTTCTTATATGATAAATTTATATTATATATATATATATATATCCAATTAATATAGTTAATTTATATTATTAATTACTTAGTTACTAATTTAATGAACACATTGATCTATTATTTAAATTCTAATGTATATTTAATCAATATATTTTTTAATTACTACTACATGAATATAAAAATATAAATAAAATGCTTTAATATTCTCTTATTATTATTATGGAATATTAATTAGAGATTATTAATAATTTTTTAAATACATATTATATTTATACTTATTATATTTCTTATAATGATTTAATATTTATAATTTAATAATATATGAAAGAAATATAAAATATTAGTAAATAATATAATTATACTAAAAATAATATACAAAATACATAGCGAACGATAAAGTTATATAATAAATACGATAGCAAATATAGAAATATATAATATAAATGTATATATTTATTGTTATATTTTTACACAAATTTATTTATACTATATGTTCCTTAAATGATAAATTTATATATAACATATATACAATTATATTATTTATTATTTATTTTTATTTATTTAGTTACTAATTTATTGAATATATTTGTTTGTTACTCAATTACTAATGTATATTGACTGATATTAATATGAAAATACTTATGATGTTAAACATACAAATATCTAATATATATATATATATATATATATATAGTTTATTATATTATGTTATACATTTCTTATATGGTAAATTTATATATATTATATATCCAATTAATATAGATAATTTATATTATTAAATAATTAGTTACTAATTTAATGAGTACGTTGATTTATGATATATTTCCTAACATATATTTAATTAATATAATTATTTAATTACAATATATGAATCTAAAAATAGAAATTCAATATTCAAAAGAAATAAAATACTCTAATATTTTCTATTATGATTACGGAATATTAATTATTGTTATTGAATATATTAGTCATTGAATGACTATTTTATTATTAATTTTTAGCATTAATTTACAGTACTAATTTAATTATGTTAAATTATATTATGTATTTAATTATTTTATTTATTTAAATATTATAGATATTGAATTTAATAAAAATAAATTTTAATAATTTAATATAATAAATAAAAATTTATTAAATATGTATCATTATTATTCACTTTATTACTCTATATATTATTATTGTATAGATGAAAGTACGTAAATGGACCTACACTTTTGCACTTTGCGACTCTCCTACAATTTAATTATATCAAATTAATCCTTTACAAATACAAATTTGTACAAAATGAGTCCCTCCAATTGTAGTAATAAGTGATAAATTTTCTATGAAATAATATTTTTGAGGAACTAATTTGTTACAGTGCATTGTGAGAGACCTAATTGTCACAAAGTCTAATTACTGTTGATTAATAATTTATTGAGTATATTATATTAATACATATTATAATAAATATAATTATTTAATATAAATATAACTTACAAATATACGAAATATATATTAAATATTAGTAAAAACTATAAATATACTATCACAAATATATTAAATACATACTGACAAATAGAATTATATAATAAAAACAATATTAAATATATAAATATATAATATATTTATTTATTGTTATATTTTTATGTAAATTTTTTCATGTTATATATTCTTATAGGATAAATGTATATAAAATGTATATTCAATTAGAATATTTAATTTATATTTTTAATTTTTTAGTTACTAATTTATTGAATATGTTTGTTTATTATTCAATTACTAATGTATATTGACCGATATTAATATGATAATACTTATGATATTAAATATATAAATATTTAATATGTATTTATTGTTTTATTTTTATTTATATATATATATATATTATTTATATTATATTATGTTATATAAATATTATGTATCCAATTAATAAAGTTAATTTATATTATTAATTATTTAGTTTCTAATTTAATGAATACATTGGTTTATGATTTAATTCATAGCGTATATTTAATTAATATATTTATCTAATTACTAATATATGGATATAAAAATAGAAATTCAATACCTAAAAGAAATAAAATGCTCTAATATTCTCCTATTATTATTATTATGAAATATTAATTATTGTTATTGAATATGTTAGTCATTGAATGATTAATTTATTATTAATTTTTTTACAAAACTACTTTAATTATGTTAAATTATAATATGTATTTAATTATTTTATTTACCTAAATATTATATACAATGAATATAACAAATAATTTAATAAATATATATTTTAATAAGTCAATATAATAAAGAAATACTTTATTACATATGTCTCATTATTATATAGACTATTATTATACATACTATTATTTTATAAAGGAAAGTACGCAAATGAACACTCACTTTTATATATCGTGACTCCTCCATAATTTATGTGTGACAAATTAATCCTTTGCTAATATAAATTTGTATAAAATCAGTCCCTCTAACTGTAGTAATGAGTGACAAATTTTTCATGCAAATTTTTTTTTGAGAGACTAATTTGTCACAAAGTGTAAAGGTGGAGGACTAATTTAGTACTTCCTTCCTATTATATGTATTATGATCATGTTAATTTTAAATTGTTCTTAATTTATAATTTTCCAAAATATTTAATCTATTAATTATTGCTGATTAATAATTTATTAAATATATATTATATTGATACATATATTAAATATAATTATTTGATATATATAATTTACTAAAACAAATATATAAAATACGTATTGACAGATATAATTATATAATAAATATGACAATAAATATATAATATATATTTATTGCCATATTTTTATGTAAATTTGTTTATATTATATTATATGTTCCTCATATGATAAATTTATAAATAATATATATTCAATTATGATATTTAATTTATATTTTTAATTATTTAGTTACTATTTTATTGAAAAGATTTATTTATTTTTCAATTACTAATGTATATTGACTGATATTAATATGATAACACTTATGATATGAAATATATAAAGATTTAATATATATTTACTGTTTTATTTGTATTTATTATATTATGTTATATATTTCTAGTGTGGTAAATTTATATATATATATATATATATATAATATGATACAATTAATATAGTTAATTTATATTATTAATTATTTAGTTACTAATTTAATGAATACGTTGATTTTTTATCATATATTTAATTAATATATTTACTTAATTACTAATATATGGAAATCAAAATAGAAATTCAATATCAAAATGAAATAAAATATTCGAATATTCTCCAATTATTATTATGGAATAATAATTATTTTTATTGATTATATTAGTCGTTGAATGATTAATTTATTATTAATTTTTAGCATTAATTTACAATACTAATTTAATAATATTAAATTATAATATGTATTTAATAATTTTATTTATATTAATATTATATATATTGAATTTAATACAAAAAGATTTTAATAATTTAATATAACAAATCAAAAACTTACTAAATATGTATCATTATTATACACATTACTACTCTATATATTATTATTGTATAGACAAAAATAAGCAATTGAACTCTCACTTTTACATTTTGCGACTTCCCCACAATTTAATTGTGTCAAATTAGTCCCTTACAAATTTAAATCTGTACAAAATCAGTCCCTTCAATTATAGTAATGGGTGATAAATTTTCCATGAAAAAATATTTTTGAGAGACTAATTTGTCACAATGCATTGTGAGGGACCTAATTATGACAAAGTGTAAAGTTTGAAAACCAATTTGGTACTTCCCTCTTATTATGATTATGTTAATTTAAATTTTTTTTAATTTATAATTTTCCAAGATATGAAATCTATTAATTATTGTTGATTAATAATTTGTTAAATATATATTATATTAATACATATTATAATAAATATAATTATTTAATATATATATATATATATAACTTACTAATATACGAAATATATATTAAATACGTATTGACTAATATAATTATATAATAAAAATGACATTAAATATATAATATATTTATTTATTGTTACATTTTTATGTAATAGGGATTAAAGTTTACATAGTTCGACCAAATTGGCATATCTGTTAGGTGTTTTTATACTTTTGTGAAAAAACACAATAGTTGAAATTGAATAAATTTTTGTAAACCAAATGGGGCTGAAATTTGATTGATGTGCTTTAATTTACGAAATTGATCTAATATCACTTCCCTTCCCTTTTTCATTTTTTCTTTGTCTCGTTTAGAATTATTTTGGAATTTTGGAAGCTAAGATGTTTGTGTTAAATAAATTCTTCAAGGGTTTCAACTTATAATCAGCAAGCAAAGCAAGTAATTATTAAACCTAAATGCCTAGTGAGACTAGGGTCTCACATGACCTTTATGATTAACTCCTAAATGCTCGCGGAGACTAATGATCTAACATAGTCTTTAGGAATTATTTGATTTCACTATTATTTATTACTATTTGTTTATGATATGCTTCAAGAAAGTTCAGATTGAACAATCCCTGAACACAAGTAAATAAAAAAGAGAAAAGATAGAACAACTAGCAATCTCGGATGATAAGTTTGCACACCACACTCAAGAATACTAGGTTTGATTCGCCACACTCTAGAGTAGAAGAGGGAGAGTAATAAAAATCAGGTATAATTTTGCCACTAAGTTTAGAAAACTTAGATAAGAAATTCGCATATAAGAGGCTAAGCCAATTTTCAGAGCATTCAAGGTTACATTTCTCATTGATAACTTTCATATTTATAGCCAAGAACAACCCTCATGGCATAAGTCTAAGATTTATCTAATTCTCACATAATTTGGAAAAACATGCATAAAAATTCACCTAACATAGACTTTTTATCTAATGTAGATCACCTAACTTAGACTTTCAAAGAAATATAGCTCACCTAACTTAGACTTTAACTAATACTTATTTCAACTTTCATTACATATATAATTGACTTTTCATAATTTATTTATTATAGCACATGATTAATTTGGCCCACTCAAACTTGGGCTCCATATAGAAATTGGGCTTGGATCCTAAATGGGCTGATTCCATTTTGAATTGTTGGACAACCATGGCCAGAATCTTCTTAGCCATAGAACGTGTAATCGACCCAGATGGAGCTCCTTGGCCTAAGTTAGCCTCTTGTTCAACTTGAGGCTCATCATTCTCTCCGGGTTCAAAAGGATTTGTCCTCAAATCCAAGTCTTCATTATCATCTAAGTATGACGTCAAATCTTTTACATTGAATGTGGCAGAAATATTGTAGTTTCATGGTAAATCAACCTTGTAAGCATTGTCATTTATTTTCTCTAGAATCTTGAATGGACCTTCTGCTCTGGGCATAAGTTTTGACTTTCGTTTGTTGGGAAACCTTTCCTTCCGAAGATGAATCCAAACAAGATCACCTGGCATGAACTGAACTTGCTTCCTTCCCTTGTTTGCTGCGTTTTCATAAGCAGCATTCTTCTTTTCAATCTGTCACTTCACATTTTCATGTAGAGCTTTCACCATTTCAGCCTTTTTCTTTCCATCAATGCACAGTCTGTCACTTAATGGTAGCGGTACTAGATCAAGTGGGGTGATAGGATTAAACCCATAAACCACTTCAAAAGGAGAATATTTAGTAGTACCATGAATACTTTTATTATAGGCAAACTCAACAAACGGCAAGCATTCATCCCAATTTTTCATATGCTTACCAACAATAGCTCTAAGTAAGGAAGAAAGTGTTCTATTACTACCTCAATTTGCCCATCAGTTTGAAGATGACAAGTTGTGCTGAAAAGTAATCTTGTCCCAAGTTTTTTCCACAATGTTTTCCAGAAATAACTCAGAAATTTGGCATCTCGGTATGACACAATGCTCTTTGGAATACCATGTAATCTCACAATTTCTTGGAAGAACAAATCTGCTATATGACAAGCATCATCAGTTTTGTGACAGGGAATAAAATGTGACATCTTTGAAAATCGATCTACTACCACCATAACAGAATCTTTGCCCCTTGGAGTCCTTGGTAACCCAAGCACAAAATCCATATTCAAATCAACCCATGGTTGATCAGGAACTGGTAATGGCATATACAAACCTTGTGCAATATCCTCGCTTTTTGCTTTCTTGCAAATTGCACATCTTCCCACCACTCGATGCACATCTTTGATCATCCTTGGCCAAAAGAAGTGTTCCTTAATCATCTCTAATGTCTTATTTTCACCAAAGTGTCCTGCCAAACCTCCTGCATGAGCTTTTCTTACTAATAATTCTCTGACAAAGCAATTGGGAATACAAAGTTTGGAACCTTTGAACAAGAATCCCTCATGCTTAAAGAAACCGTTAGTAGCACTTTTTTCACATGCCAAATATATAGTAGAAAAATCAGGATCTTCTACAGATTGGCTCTTCATTAACTCGAATCCCATCAACTTGACATTCATTAATGAGATTAAAGCATACCTTCGAGATAAGGCATCTGCAACAATATTCGCTGCTCCCATTTTATATTTGATGATGTAGGAAAAAGCCTCCAGAAACTCCACCCATTTAGCATGTCGCTTGTTTAACTTGGTTTGACCCTTCAAATATTTCAATGACTCATGGTCAGTATGAATAACAAACTCCTTGGGTAACAAGTAGTGTTCCCAATTTTGTAAAGCTCTAACCAATGCGTAGAACTCTTTGTCAAAAGTTGAATAGTTTAAAGTTGCCCCATTCAACTTTTCATTGAAATAAGCAACAGGATGCTTCTCTTGCATAAGAACTGCTCCAATTCCAATACCTGATGCATCACACTCAATCTCAAAAGTTTTAGAGAAATCAGGGAGTGCAAGAATTGGTGTTGAACATAACTTCTCTTTAATGATCTCAAAACTTCGTTGGGCCGCTACACTCCACTTAAAGTCACTGCTCCCTCTGATGCAATTAGTCAAGGTTGCTAGAATAGTACTGAAATTCTGTACAAATCTTCTATAAAAGGATGCTAATCCATGAAAACTTCTCACCTCAGAAATGTTTGTAGGAATAGGTCATTCCTTGATAGCTTTAACTTTCTCCGGATCAACTTCAACTCAATGCCGACTAATCACAAACCCAAGAAAAATAACTCGGTCTTGGCAGAATTGGCACTTTTTGAGATTGCAGCTCTTGAGATCAATCTTCGAAAAGATTGTAGAGCCATGTAGTTAGTCAAGCATGTTATCAAGCCTAGGGATAGGATACCGATACTTCACTGTGATTTTGTTTATGGCCCGAGACTGTCTACGTACATCCTCATAGTTTCATCTTTCTTTGGCACTAACAAAGCTGATACTGAACAAGGGCTCATTGACTCTCTCACAAAGCCTTTTTCTAGTAACTCATTTACTTGATGTTGTAACTCCTTGGCCTCATCTGGATTACACCGGTAGGCCGATCTATTAGGCAACACAGCACCTGGAATGGGAGCAATTTGATGCTCAATCCCCCTAATTGGCAGTAATCCTTTTGGCATTTCATTTGGAAACAAGTTGGCAAATTCTTTTATTAACTTCTCAATCAGCGGAGGTATAGAACCTATCTCTGTTGGCATAGCTTCCTTCACTATTAACATCAATATTGGATTAGTTGAACGCAAAGCTCTTTTAACTTCTCCTTTAGTTGCAAATAAGTTCTCATTTTTCTATTTCTTTGCTAGTTGATCTTGTAGAACTTGTTGAGGACTAAGAGGTGCTAGGACAATCTTCATCCTATCCTTGGTAACAGAATAGGTGTTTTATAACCCATCATGAATGGCTCTACTATCATATTGCCAAGGTCTTCCCAGAAGCAAATGACCAGCATTCATTGGTACCACATCACATACGACTTCATCTTTGTATGACTTGCCAATAGAAAATGGTACCTGAACTTGTTTAGTGACTTGAATTTCTCTTTGGTCACTCAACCATTGCAGCTTGTACGGACAAGGATGCTTTGTTGATGAGCCTCAAGTTGAACAAGAGGCTAACTTAGGCCAAGGAGTTCCATCTGGGCCGATTACACGTTCTATGGCTAAGAAGATTCAGGCCATGGTTGTCCAACAAGTCAAAATGGAATCAGCCCATTTAGGATCCAAGCCCAATTTCTATATGGAGCCCAAGTTCAAGTGGGCCAATTTGATCATGTGTTATAATGAATAAATTATGAAAAGTCAATTATGCATGTGATGAATGCATGTGATAAGTATTGGTTAAAGTCTAAGTTAGGTGAGCTATATTTCTTTGAAAGTCTAAGTTAGATAAGTTAGGTGATCTACATTAGATGAAAAGTCTATGTTAGGTGAATTTCTATGCATGTTTTTCCAAATTAGGTGAGAATTAGATAAATCTTGGACTTATGCCATGAGGGTTGTTCTTGGCTATAAATATGGAAGTTATCAATGAGAAATGCAACCTTGAATGCTCTGAAAATTGGCTTAGCCTCTTATATTCGAATTTCTTATCTAAGTTTCATAAACTTAGTGGCGAAATTATCCCCGATTCTTATCACTCTCCCTCTTCTATTCTAGAATGTGGCGAATCAAAGCTAGTATTCTTGAGTGTGGCGTGCAAACTTATCATTCGAGATTGTTAGTTGTTCTATCTTTTCTTCTTTTTATTTACTTGTGTTCAGGGATTGTTCAATCTGAACTTCCTTGAAGCATATCATTTGTGGTCTTCAAGTCTAATTTCTCCACTAATGTTGTTGAAGCAACATTAGTACAGCTACCTCCATCAATAATGATACCACAAACCTTTCCCCCAATTGTACACATAGTATGGAATATGTTCTTACGTTGATCATCTTTTACCTTAGCTTGTGAGTTCAAAATTCGTCAAACTACAAGTAACTCCCCTTCATCTGGATACTCGATAATGAGCTCGTCATCTTCCTGTTCAATTTTTGTTTCATCTTCACTTTCAATTTCCCCTTGTGTTCCTCGAGCAATCATCACTCCTCGATTTGGACATTCAGAAGCAATATGTCCAAAACCAAGACATTTGAAGCACTTAATTTTTCTGCTCCTCTTTGAGTTCTTTGTATTGTTAACCTTGTCCTTTCCTCTAGATGTATCAAAAATGTTGTTGGAGCTTGTCTTTTCCTGTCGCCGTTCATTCCACTTTGAGACATCTTTGGGAGTCGAAGAGGTTAAATTTGTTCTCCTGAAACTAACAGATCGTGAGCTTCCTGGTTTAGTTGCTCCTCTTCTATGTTGTCTTTCTACCTTAACAGCAAGCTTAATTACATCTTCAAGTGTTACATAAGGTTGTAATTCCATCGCATCTGCAATTTCCTTATTCAAGCCTCCCAAGAACTGTGCAATAGACTATTCCTGAGGCTCTTGTATCTCACATCGCATCATCAACATTTCAAACTCCTTAACATAGTCTTCAACACACATCGTCCCTTGCCTAAGAGTTTGTAACCGGATATAGAGCTCCCGCTTGTAATAGTCAGGAACAAAACGCTTTTGCATGAGTCTCTTCATAAGCCCCCAACTCCTGATCTCTTCTTCACTGTCTCTCCTTCGTTGCGATTTCAAATTCTCCCACCATAGATTTGCATAATCAATAAATTCAAGGGTAGCTAGTTTGTATTTCTTAACTTCAGAATAGTCGTGACACTCGAACACCTTCTCCACTCATTGCACCCACTCTAAGTACTCTTCTGGTGAGCTAGTACCTTTGAATGGTGGAATCTTCAATTTGATGTTGTTCCCCAAGTCACGCTGCTGCCTCCTTTGTCTATTTGCATCTGCTTCATCTTCCGTGTCCTCATTACGATCAGAATCAATGGAAGCTTGATGATTACGTCGCTGTGGAGGTTGTTGAACAGTCAATCTTGTGATTGCCTGCTCTAGACGAAGCAGTTGCTCCCTCATTTCTTGTTAATTTTGTTGTATGCCCATAATCTGAGCTTGTTCCAACGAAAGTCCTCTTGGAAAATTGGTAGCATTGTTTTCAGCCATATCTCACTATAAATGCTATTCTCAAGTGTTTCTCTTTCTAACCAAAAAGTGTTTCTCTCTCTACCCACTCTCAACCAGAGCTTTGATACCAAATGATATGCTTCAAAGAAGTTCAGATTGAACAATCCCTGAACACAAGTAAATAAAAAAAAAAGAAAAGATAGAACAACTAGTAATCTCGGATAATAAGTTTGCACGCCACACTCAAGAATACTAGATTTGATTCGCCACACTCTAGAATAGAAGAGCGAGAGTGATAAGAATCGGGGATAATTTCGCCACTAAGTTTAGAAAACTAAGATAAGAAATTCGCATATAAGAGGCTAAGCCAATTTTCAGAGCATTCAAGGTTGCATTTCTCATTGATAACTTCCATATTTATAGCCAAGAACATGCCTCATGGCATAAGTCTAAGATTTATCTAATTCTCACCTAATTTGGAAAAACATACATAAAAATTCACCGAACATAGACTTTTCATCTAATGTAGATCACCTAACTTATCTAACTTAGACTTTCAAAGAAATATAGCTCATTTAACTTAGACTTTAACCAATACTTATTTCAACTTTCATCACATGCATTCATCACTTGCATAATTGACTTTTCATAATTTATTCATTATAGCACATGATCAAATTGGCCCATTCGAACTTGGGCTCCATATAGAAATTGGGCTTGGATCCTAAATGCGATGATTCCATTTTGAATTGTTGGACAACCATGGCCAGAATCTTCATAGCCATAGAACGTGTAATCAGCCCAGATGGAGCTCCTTGGCCTAAGTTAGCCTCTTGTTCAACTTGAGGCTCATCAGTTTACCCATTTATCTTAGAAAAACATGTATTAACTTTCGAAGCCTAAGGAGTATGAGAATCTCACACGGTCTCTACTTGTTAATTCCAAAGTGCCTAAGGAGGTCAGTTGCCTCACACGACAACTTTTTCAATGTAATGCCTAATTAATTAGAAAAAAACTATTTATCCTTTTATTATTATTATCATTTGTTGTTAAGGTGTCTTTATTTTTATTAATGCTATTCTTATTTCTCTTTTATTATTATATCTTTTATTTATGAAAAATCATTGATTTTATAGTCTAAGGAGACTAATGTTTCACATAGCCTATATGTCTGAGGAGATTGACGGTCTCACACGGTAACCCCTTTTTCCTTTTTTCTTTCTCTTCCCTTTCTTTCAATAAATAAATAAAATGTAGAATAAATCATTTTTACATATTAAACTTATTCATTCATTTGATATAAAAGACCTATGCATTAACTTCCAAAGTCTAGGGAGACTAAGATTTCACATGACTTTATATTGATTAATTTTTCAGTGCCTGAAAAGACTAATAATCTCACATAGCAACTTCTAAAATAAATTAAATAATTAAGTTTTGGAAATCATCTTATTCTTGTATTATGGGGAGATTTCCATTTTATTTGGAATGTATATTTATATTTCTTTGCATTTTAGGACTCCATCAATTTTGTGAGTTTCGAAATTATTTCATTTGTTCTCTTGCCTTATCAGATAAACTTCCTAAGGCTTAAGAGTAATGTCTAACATGGATATTCAAAATAAAATAGTAAAACAATGGAACAATACAAAGAACAAAGAAATTGATGGATGTGATAGTAACAACTACAATAACATGTATCCAAGTAGCTTAAACTCTTTAACATGCAAGACTAGTCGGGCCTGTGACTTGCTAACACCAAAAACCATGCACATGAACTTCCCAGGAAAAGAAAAACATCTCCTCTCGGTTCCTCTTTTGTTCACCTTTAGTTTTATCTTTAGTTTTTTATCAGTAAAACACCAGCTTGCAACCATTGAGTTGAGCTTAGTGATGGTATGATAGGACACATTGATGTTACACACTTTAAGCTAGATTTCAGGCAGCAAGAAAATAGTGCAGCATGTTTCAGCATGTTCAAACAGCATATTTGAGGTATTATGCCACAGATTTTAGCACCCTTGGACACCAAGTCGAAGACATCACGCAGCTAACCTCAGCAGTGACCCGACAGCGGAACGGAAGGGAGACAGCAGCCGAGCTTCAGCATGCTTCCCTGACAGACTGTAAAAGGGATGTGCAGCAACAGGAATTAAAACTAAGGACAAGAAAAGAAACGAAGCAGGGCAGCAATCCGAGGAACCTGATGGATGCTTTCAGCATCCCTTTTCGCTCCTGTTCTAATGTGTGTGAGCAGGGGAGCTCATCTCGGCCATAGTGACCTGGTGGGCCAACGAATATGCCTCAGCAGTGGTGTGATTCTCAGCCTTCTTAATGCCTTCACGTTGATTCTTCCCCTCTTAACTCAAGTTTTTTCCTTCGTATTTTCTAGTGGGTAGAGCAGAGATTCCCTTTGACTTTCTCTATTTGGCTGTGTCTGTATCTGTATCCTTCTTCTCTCTATTTTCTCCTTCTTGGTATGCTCTCTCACGTTCCTTTTTATAAAGGACTCCATCATCATTCCACACTCAGCTCCTGTCCCTTTCACCGGCTTGTAGAGGAGGCTATGGACTACAGCAGAGCAGTAACTTGCAGGGGGAGGTGCTTCTTTCTCTCCCTTCTTTGCTGGGTAAGATGCATGTATCTTCTCCCTTTGTTTGGCCAGCCTTTCCCTTTTTATTTTTTTTATTTTTTTATTTTTTTTTATTTTATAATTTTCTATTTTTGTTTTCTTTTATATATATATATATATATATTTCATACTAATTTTTTTTTTATAAATTTTACTTTGATTATTATTATTATTATCATCATCATTTTTTAATTAGTTAATTTAAATTTTATGTTTTGAGTTTATTTAATTATCTCCCATTATTTATTTTTGATTTTAAATTATCCCCATTTCAAGATGTTGTTTGAGTTTTGTTATTATTTAACTTTCCCTATTCTTTTAATTATTAATTAATTGGCAACTCAATCAATCAGATAATCTTAATTAAGGTGTTCACAGTTGCCACTCTTTGCTTATCTTGTAGGTTAGGGAAGTGAATATTGCTTAAGAGCAAGCAAAGACGTGAACATCATTCCTCAGGCTATGGGAAAACAAATGAAAGGGGACCTTATGTGAATTAGAATCAAGACAAGACAGTGAATTCCATCTAGATTAGCAAAGACATCAAATCTAATACAGTTAATGGGTTAAAACCATACACAATTTCAAATTATGAAAAACCTATGGAAAAATGTACAACTCGATTATATACAAACTCAACAAATGGTTACAATCTTCCAAAGTTTTTAAATTCTTCCCTACAATAGCACGCAACATGGTTCCTAATATCTTATTTACCACATCAGTTTGGCCATTAGTCTGTGGGGGGCATGCAGTGGAGAATAAAACCTTAGTACCTAGCTTGTCCCACAAGACTTTCCAAAAATGACTAAGGAACTTAGTATCCCTATCAGAAACTATGATTCTTGGCACTCCATGTAGTCTAACCACTTCCCTTAAGAAAATGTCAGCAATGTTTGTTGCATCATCTGTTTTATGGCAAGCAATAAAATTAGCTATTTTATTGAATCTATCAAATACAACAAATATGTTGTCTCTACCCCTTCTGATTCTAGGTAGTCCCAAAACAAAATCTTTTGATATGTCAGTCCAAGGTTCAGTAGGGACAAGCAAAGGTGTATACAAGCCATGTGGTTTAGACTTAGACTTAGCTTCTTTGCATGTGATACACTTGGCACAAACTCTTTCAACATCTTTTCTCATGTTTGGCCAATAAAAATGTTCAGTAAGCATGTGTCTAAAGTCTTTTGAACACCAAAATGTCCCATTAACCCACCACCATGTGATTCCCTTACAAGCAATTCTCTAATAGAACATGTAGGAATGCATAGTTGTTTATTTTTAAAGAGAAATCCCTCATGCCTATAGAACTTGTTAAATGCAGCATGTTCGCAACCTTGATACATATCACCAAAATCAGAATAATTACAATACAATTCTTTCAAATGCTCAAATCCAAGTAGTTTAGAGCTAAGCATAGAAATCAAAGCGTACCTTCTTTAAAAGAAAACACATGCACCATGCAGTTCATCCAACATATCATCTAGTCTAGGAATAGGATGACGATACTTTATAGTGATTTTGTTGACCGCCCTACAATCCACACACATCCTCCAAGTTCCATATTTCTTAGGCACCAAGAGGACAGGAGCAGCACATGGGCTCATACTTACCCTCATGCACCCTTTTGCCAGTAACTCATCTACTTGTTTTTGCAACTCCTTTGTTTCCTCAGGACTGCTTCAGTATGCTGGTCTGTTAGGAATCTGTGCACCGGGGGTGAAATCAATTTTATGTTCAATCCCTCTGAATGACAGTAACCCGTGAGATTCCTCTTCATAAAACATATCATCATACTCATGTAACAAACTCACAAACACATCAGATAAATTTGAATCAAGGTCAGTGTTATTGAACAAAGTTTCCTTGCACCGTATTAGGATTAAAGCTCTTTTGCCTATGTATGCACTTTTAATTCTCTTTCTTTTGCATAATAACAACGTTTTTCACCCCTCTCAGTCTCTTTTTCCTCACTTTTTTCATTCTTTTCTTGTTTTCCAATCACTAGTTTCTTCTAGCTTGTACTTCTCACTTTCTTTTCCTCACTCTTGCAGTCAACTACTCACCATTAGGCCATTTTCTTTGTTCTTTAAGTTTTTGGCCTCTTTTCTCTCTTTTCTTTTGGAACCCTCACAATCCTTTCCTTCATTTATCGAAGACCGTGTTTTGAGTAGGTCTTGATAAATTTCAGATGGTGTCATCGGAGCAAGTGTAATCTTACGACCGGTCATGTCAAACATGTACCTATTTATGAATATATCATGAATTGCCATTCTATCAAACTACAAAGGCCTGCCTAATAAAATATGTCCAGCTTGCATAGGCACTACATCACACCTCACTTCGTCAATATATTTGCCAACGGAAAAAGGCACAACAACTTGCTTAGTCACTTTGTACTCTCCACTACCATTAAACCACTGGAGCCTATACGGTTTGGGGTGCTATTCACACTCAAGCCCCAACTTCTCAACCAAGTATGTACTAGCCACATTGGTAAAACTACTATCATCTATGATCATGCTGCAGACTTTCCCACTTACCAAACACTTGGTATGAAATATATCCCTTTGTTCTAAACTTTCTTTTTTAACAGACAAATTTAATGCACACCTAGTCACTAAAGATTCATCTTGCACAGCATATTCAATATCCTCATCGACATCTGAAAAATCATCTAAAGATGGCATACTCAAGTTATAGTCTTTCGATTAGGGCAACCAGATGCGTAATGACCACCCCCTTAGCACTTAAAACACTTAATATCTCTATGTTTAGAAAGCAGATTAGAAGTACCTTTTTGATTCAAAGTACTGTTCACCCCTGCCCTTGTCTATGTCATTGGCCTTCACTTTTGAATCCAAACTTGGTCCTTTCCTTTTGTTGTCATCTTTACTCCATTTTGAGCTCCTTTTACTGCTAGAATTTGGAAATAATCTTGCTGAATTCTTCTGTTTTTGTTGCCTGTCCACTGTCATGGATAGGCTAACTAGATCTTCCATCTCTACACAAGGGTGCAAATCTACCACATCAATGTCTTTATTCAAACCAGCAAGAAATCTACACATTGTCACTTGTTCATCCTCCTCAATATTAGCTTTTACCATCAGCATCTCCATCTCCACTTCGTAGCAAGAAATCTATCCTCCTCAATAAGAAGGAGCAAAACGCTTTCTCATCACTCTCTTCATCTCAGCCCAAGTTTCAATTGGATCCTCACTATTTCTCCTTCTAGACTTCACAAGTTCACCCCACCAAACTAAAGCATAATCTGAAAATTCAACTGTAGCCAATCTCACCTTCTTCTCCTCTGAATAATTATGGCATGCAAATAACATCTCAATCTTCCTCTTGTATAACCTTCATAAATAGCTTCATATCAACTTTATTATTTTCGCTAGAACTACTCATGATTCTCAATCTGAAAAAGAACTAAAGAAAACAAAACAGAATAATCGGAAAGTAGTTCACTTCCTCACGTGTTTAACTCTAGGGTGTTTAATTCACCTGTGTTTAATATTGATATTAGCTTTTACCACTCTTAAATTCACCAAGCTTGTCCTCAATTGCGCTTCAAAATATATTTCCACACAAGATAAACCACTTTTACAAATTAAATGAATGGAAGGATATTTAAAGACTAGCAGATAGTGAAATGATATAAGAATAACAAAAAATTCCAGCTGTAGAAGGTATGTGAGAGGAAAATGAAGATTGACTAATGGCAACTTACAAAGCCTGAAAACGCACAGTACCCTTGACCAATTCTTCTCAATAATGCATCCTCTCTCCCATACTCTTTTTTTTTTTTCAACTTCGGATTTTTTTGGTTTTAAAAAAAATGAATCAGTAGCCCTAATTTCTCTTGGATTCCTATGTCAGACAGCTCTTCCAAGTTGCATTCAAAATTTTGGGATGCTTGTGGTAGGCTACCAACTCCAACATTCACTCATTAGAAGTCCTCAAAAGATGCTTTCACTTTTCACTTCTGTACAATACACTTAATACTTTCAGACTTCTTCTTGTTTTTTGAATTTTCGTTTTTTCCAAAGAAGATAAGAATACTGGACAAGATCAGAGGCAAATTCTCTTATGAACAAAGAGTGATAGTAGATGAACAAAATTTAATAGCTGAAGGATTAATCTGGGCAAGACATAATTAAAACAAAATGAGCAGGCACTGATTCTTTTTTTTTTTGGTTCCACAAACTCTCTAAGATAGGATCAAGAAAATAAGATTATAGAAACAAAATCAGATTTCCATACACTGATGGACATAAATTAGTAACAGATGAAACAATCTAGGCAAGATTAAGAAAGACCAAAATAGAATGAACAAAAATTGATAATTTTTTTTTTTTGAATTCTGAACAGGAAGGTTAAGAACAACAAACAAGAAGGATAAATAAGAATTTGCCTCAGTCCAAACTCTGATACCAAATGATTCAGAACCCCAAGGTTATGAAGAATCTGAAACTGCTAGAACACACACTATGGCCAGAACATGAAATGGAATGAACTCCCAACCTATTGAACCCCCAAATGATAGATGTAAAGGAAACACAAATAATAGGTTGATTAGAAACAATAATAAATTAACCTCAAGAGATCACCTTGTTAAGAATTAATTCTCGTTGCAATAGAGGAAGACAAACTATCTTCTCCTAGATTGTTGTTGCAAGCTAAGAATTAATTCTTATTGCAATCGATTGTAAAATTTTCTTTCTTTCTTTTTTCTTTTATTTCTTTCTTCATCATTTTTCATTTTTAAGCAAAGTCTTTGCTGCATTTGAGTTAATTGGTTTTCCTAGCTCTCTTCCATCCATGTTGACGAGGACCAGTGCTCCTCCAGAGAATGCTTGTACCACAACATATGGACACTTATATGAAGGGGTCCACTTGCCCCTAATATCCTCCTGATTTGAGAGGATCTTTTTCAGAACTAAATCCCCTGGTTTGAATTCTTTGGGATGAAGCTTTTTATTGAAAGCCCTTGCCATCCTTTTTTGATATAGTTGCCCATGACACATAGCTACTAGTCATTTTCCTTGGATCGTATTCAACTGTTCTTACTGTGTCTTGACCCATTCACTTTCCTCTAGGTTAGATTCTATCAACACTCAGAAAGAAGAGATCTCAACTTCAATTGGGGTGACAGCCTCCATGCCATATTCTAGAGAGTAAGGAGTTGCCCCTGTGGATGTACGTATTGTCATCCGATACTCATGAAGAGCGTAGAGAGTATCTCATGCCAGTCTTCATACATGATAGTCATCTTACTAATGATCTTTTTGATATTCTTATTTGCTGCTTCGGCTGCCCAAATTATTTGTGCCTGATAGCGTGCGAAATTATGATGCTTAATGTTAAATTGTTTGCACTACTTCTTATTGTCAGCTCCATTCAGATTGGGAGTTTTGTTAGTGATGATCCTTTCCGGTATCCATATTGACATATGATGTCTGATTTCAAGAATTGAAGAAAGACCCTTCGGGTAATATTAGAGAATGAGATATGCCTCTATCCATTTGGCGAAATAATCGATGGCTACCAAAATAAATTGGTGTCCATTAGATGCATTCGGATTAATTGGACTGATCACATCAATTCCCCACATCGAGAATAGCCAAGGTGCCACAAGGTTGTGTAATGGTTAGGGTGGAGTATTAATCCTATTGGCCTATGTCTGACACTTATGGTATTTCCTAACATAATCAATGCAGTCCTTCTCCATGGTTAGCTAGGAGTATCCACACCTTTTTATCTATCAAATCATGGTATGGTCAGTAGCATGAGTCCCGCACGTCCCCTCATGAATCTCTGCCATAATTCTTCGTGCTTCCGACCCACAACTAATTAGTGTGCTAAGGAAGAAACTCATTGTTAATCGACGAAGGGTCTTCTGATCATTATTAAACGCCCCAGCTGGATATTGCTGACTCTGGACATAGCTTTTTTATGTCGTGAAATCATGGTTGCCCGTTGCTTTCTTCCTCCACATTTAGACAGTAAGTTGGGGTGTTTCGGGTCTTAATTCGTATTGGCAGTTCATTGACCCTACAGTCTAATTTGATCATTACGGCGAGAGTAGCTTACGCTTCAACAAACTGATTTTTATCATGGGTCCAGTGTGAGAAGGTTATATCTTCTCAAACTTTGAAATTAATTTTGTTAAGTACTTTTAGTATGGGATCAGTTTGGGATCTTTGGTTTTCCATTCTTCTTTTACTATTATAAGAGCTGAATCTCCAAACACGTCAAGGTCTTTGATACCTAATGCTATTGATACAAGCCTCGTATTCCGCCACATTATTTGTGCAGTCAAAATTAAGTTTGACTGCCACTGGATATTGCTTCCCTTTGGGGGATGTTATCACAACCCCTGATCCACTACCGTGCACATTGGTTGTCCTATCAAAATACATTATCCACTTAACCTCCTTTAGTTTGTCTTCCTCCACTGTCATAACATCCTCATTTGGGAACTGAAAGTCTAAGGGTTGGTATTCATCAAAGAGATTAGCCGCCAAATACTCGGCCATAATGCTTCCTTGACTGACTTGCTGGTCATATAGTTCACATTGTATTATGAGAATGTCACTTGCCACTTAGAGACTCTTCCTGATACATGAGGACTCTCAAAAATGTACTTGATTGGCTCCATTCTAGAAATCAACCACGTGACTTGGTATAACATGTATTGCCTTAGTCTCTTTGTGGTCCACACAAGGCCACAACAGGTTTTCTCAATGGATATCACGACTTGCATTCATTAAACTTCTTGCTTAGGTAATAAATTGCTTGCTCTTTTCTTTCTGACTCGTTGTGTTGCCCTAATACAGCACCCATGGACCCTAGTTGAATTGTCAGGTAAAGAATAAGGGGCCATCCTAGCGTAGGTGGTACCAAGATGTGAGGATTCAAGAGGTATTCTTTGATCCTATCAAACACCAGCTGGCAGGTCTCATTTCATTCTCCCAGTTGATTCTTACGTAATAATTTGAATATTGGTTTGCAAGTGGCTGTTAGGTTTGCGATGAACCTATATAATTCAAATGCCCCAAAAACCCTCAAACCTTTGTTTCCGTATTGGGTGGTGGCATGTCACGAATTACCTTAGAATCAGGGTGCACTATTCCCCGTTTACTGACAATGAACCCAAAAGCTTCCCTGATGTGGCTCTGAATACACATTTACTGGGATTCAACCAGAATGTATACTTCTGCAGCCTTTCAAAAAGCCTTCACAACATAGCGACGTGACTCTCTCCTTCAGCTAACTTAGTGACCATGTCATCCATATATACCTCTATCTCTACCATTGCACGTTGATAGGTTGCCCTAGCATTTTTAAGCCCAAATGACATCATTTTGTAGCAGAAGGTTCCCTATTGAGTGATGAAGGTGGTTTTCTCTTTATCAAAGTATCCATTCATGAAGGAATACCTAAAGTTTTTTGCTATATTATCAAACTAAAACATCAATATGAGGTAAAGGAAAGTCATCCTTTGGCCTGGCCCGATTTAAATCTCGATAATCAATGCACATTCTCACACGCCCATCTTTCTTTGGTACGGGGATTATGTTTGTGATCCATTGAGGGTATTTAGCAACTTTTAGGTAACCAGCATCCCATTGTTTCATTACTTCTTCTTTGATTTTGAGGGATATCTGTGGGCTCATTTTTCTTAATTTTTGTTTCTCAGGCCCCACATCAGGGTACAAGGGTATTTTATGGGCAGCAATTCCAAGATTTTGGCATATCTTGATATGACCAAGCAAACACATCCATATATTCTTTAAACAGATTAATCTTTCTTCCTTTTCTGGGTTATCGACTATTTTTAACTCCATTTTATCTTCGGTGGTTTCTTCTTGCAGAATGATACCTTTTTCCGAAGACTATTATTTTAGCATAGGTCTGAGACAACTCATCATGATCATCAGTTTCTAAATCATTCGTATCCATGACAATATGTGGTTCATTCAAACAGTGCTCAAGTGCTTCAGATAAGAGTCCTGAGAATTTAAATTCCCTGAAAAGTGAGTAGAGGGGGCAAGAATAAATATGAAAAGATTGAAATGACTGTATTCATTCCGTATTCAAAATAAGGTTCAAATTGTTAGTTAGTACAAAATCTTTTAAAACGGTATCATTTCAAATTCCCACTTGTTAAGTGTTTCTCCTAGCTCGTTCAATCGGATCCATATTGCTTTATTAGAGTCCACCTTCTTCTTCATTCGTCATTGCAACCAAGTCACTCTGGTGGATTATCCCGGTAGTACCAGGGAATGTTTCCTGGATGTGAATTATTTCTGTTTTTCTTCTTGGCATACCCTCTTTCAGTTGTGCCTTTTCAGACAAGGAGGTTTCTATAGATAGCTCATACCCCAACCCTTGTTGTCCAGGGTTTTCAGGCAGCTTGATTGGTTCTTTTGTGCCTTGCAGTTTTGCATCCAATCCTTTTCCTTTTTGATACCCATTGTTCCTCATAATCTTAGTCACCACTGGGTTAACATCCTCAGTAGATTCCCCAGTTCCCAATGTCCTCCGGTTGGCACCTTTCGTAGACTTCCCAATCACTAACACCTCCAGACTTTGGTAGGAACTATTTACGACCTGTTCTATATTCTCAATATATGGCACCGTGCTAGGCTTGTTGATCATCATCTCCTCTTCTCCTAAGGTGATGAGCCTTCCTTTATCAATGTATTTGATCCTCTGATGTAGAGTTGATGGTACTGCACTAGCTGCATGAATCCAGGAGCTTCCTAAGAGTATAGTGTATGATGCATCAATGTCCTTGACCTGGAACTTGACGGTGAATAGATTCAGCCCAATTTCTAATGGAAACTCAATCTTTCCTATCACTTTTCTCCTTGTTCTATCAAAGGTTCAAAGGTGGATAAATACATTATTTATCAACCAGTAATTACCCTAAGGTGGATAAAGGTAGGACATTCAGAGCTGATCCTCCATCAATGAGTACTTTAGCGATTACATACCAATGGCATTTCAAAGTGATATGAAGGGCTGTGGGATTTTTGGTTAATGCGGGGTATATCTCGTCTTCAGATATGGTGATCAAGGTAGAGTTTTTTACTACATTTACCATGTTTACTGCCCTTCTATGAGGTAATGTCAGGACAGACATAGGCTTCATCCAACACACTTTGTAATGCCTTTCGGTGGGCTTCTGAATTCATTATAAATGTTAAGATAGAAATTTGAGCTGGTGTTTTTCATAGTTGCTCGACCACGTCATACTAGCTCTGCTTCATTATTTTCAGGAATTCATTTGTTTCCTCTCGCTCCCCTCTCCTAGGGGCTTCTTTTAGGTTAGAGTTTTCCCCTGTTTCTAGATCTGGGTTTGGAATTTTTTCTAACTCGTTGGAATAAACCCAACCACTCCGAGTAATACCATCTATAATTTCTGAATGACTCCCCTCCACGACGGACATTTCCTCCGATGCCTCATTGTTCTGAGAAAGAACATTCTATCTTTAAACCGTAATACCATGGTACTGCATGGTTGCTCTGATATGGGGATGGAGATGGCACATGAATAATGGTTGTTGGATTTTTGGTGGCCACCGGTGTATGTACAACGAGTAAGGATCCTCTCGTCATGTTTTGTGAGTCATAGTCTCCTTGGGTTGGAGTAACCTCTTTGACCTCATAAATTAGCTTGTTAATTACCAGAAAAGAGTTTCTGGGCTTTGTCGAGTCAGACAATCCCCTTGTCTTAGGACCACCTTTCTCTACGATGCACACATCCTCCTCTAATCGTTCTTTGGTTCCCTCAATGATCAAGACCCCGAGTGTTATCATCCTTTGTATTAGTTCCTTAATATGATTACAATCTTTGAAGTCATGCCCCACATTTCCTTTGTGAAATTCACAGTAACTATTTGATAGCCCTTTGGGCATATTCTGCTTCTCATCCTTGGCAGAGATATAATCAGTGTCCTTCAGGCATTTGTATAATTGTTGCATGGTACATGATACATCTTTCAAGTTTTTCAAAGTGAGCTCATCCCTGTCTATCATGGACACTCACTTCCCTTTGTCATGATTTGGCAAGGGATTGGTGACAATGTTAGGGTCATTACTCACCTTTACGCCAATATGATTGTTATCTAACATTGCCAGAACATGCCCCCTAAAGTCATCACACTTATCAATGTGATGATATTAGAAGAGTTCCATAACTCCCATATGATACTCACAAGTAGCATTAGCATCATACCATTCAGGGAATAGTGGCTGGAGAGGTTTTACAGGCTTAGGATGTATAAGCTTTTTTGCCACTAGGTATTAGAAGAGTTCAGATCGACTAACATTAAAATCAGGTAACGACCTATCATCAAGAGGCTGTTGCATAGGCCTAGGCGCTCTGATTTGAGCCACCATTTGTTGTGGTCCAAGATGGGATTGAGGCGGTGTTCAATAATTCATTTAGTTATTTAAGGCTTGACCTCGCGGCTAGTATGGTATGGACTGGTTTTGGCCATTAAATGGTGGCTGGGGATACCGATTATGTATAGGGCAAGGGTGCTGGTATGTAGCATGGAGTGACTATATCCCCCTTCCATTTTCCAATTATTTATGGGCTTCTTGATTTCTGAAAATGTACCTTCAAATAATCCATCATGTACATCAGCATCTATTTTTTCTCCTACCTGAATGAGGTCAGCAAATTCCCACATGTGGGTTCCCAGTATGATTTTATGATACAGATCCCCCATGGTGTGAATGAAATAGGAGCATCTTTTAGAGTCTAGAAGTGGTGGCTGGACCTCAACTACCGTGGCTTTCCACCTTTGGGCATAGTCCTTAAATGTTTCAGTTCCTTTCTTTTTCAGTTCCTTTAAATGGTCCCATGTGGGAGCTGTATTTAAGTTGAATTTATATTGCTTCATGAATACATCGGTAAGATCCCTCCAGTTCTTTAGCTTAGAGTGATCTAGTTTTATGAACCAGTGCAACGCTAAACCAGTCAAGCTTTTGTGGAAAAAAATTTATAAGGAATCTTTCATCCCTAGATCTACACCAATATAGTGTGGGTGTGTGGATCTCCACTGTCATCACACTTGGTGAATGCACTTTAGACTTTTTAGGGATTAGCACCTCTAGAGCTAAACAGAGCTCCTCTAGCTCGATTGATTACATATTAACTGGCCCTTTACGCTCACAACCTATCCTTAACTTCGGTTATGACCCAATCTTTCCTATCATTGTCCTCTTTTACTTTGAGGAGTGTATTGGCTGTGTAGGACCGGTGAATATGATTGCTGGTTCCCCTCCCAAGATGATACAAACCCCAATGACAATGTCATGAGACCCAATACCAATACTCTGGAATCAAATAGAGTCACCAACAGAGAATTAAAACAAAACAAAAGAAAAGAGATTGACCACATAGCTATAAGGAGCTAGAAATCAATTTCATAGAGGGTTGGAGATTGCAAGAACCCTTGTAATCACCAGGGAGCCCCAAGAGAGTGCTAAGATGGAGAGACTTCTCACCAAATTGTATATTCTGATGCCAAAATCCCCTCAAGTTGAAGCTAAAAACCTTTTTATAAGGATTATCATCCTAAGAAACTCTAATTTCGGATGTCCCCCTTGGCCCTTCAGTAAACCTTCTCAGAGACCCAAAATCTACTAAAACATCCAAAACAAAAGCCTAACATGTAACCAAACATATCTCAAGTCCAAAATTAACTAAATAAGATCCAAGACACTTATTGTAACAACAAAGAACAAGATAGCTTAACCTAAAGTAATTGGGTCTTCATCTGGTTGGACTTGAATAATATTGATCACTTGAGTTTCCTTCTCTAAACCCAACTCTTCCAACTAGATCTCCTCCACATGTAGACGGCCTATTAAGCCTTGGATGACTTCCTGAAGTTTCTTAGCCCAAGCTCTTGTTATAGGACCGATTGGCAAATGAAGATCCCTACTTTGTATCTCTTCTCTATTAAATAGCTCATGTTCATGCACTTCCTCATCATTCTCTCCTCCCACAAAAGGATTTGTCCTCAAATCAAAACCTGTAAGATAAGGAGAAAGGTCACCACCATTGAATGTTGGATTAATTTGATAAGAGTCAGGGAGATCTATCATGTAAGCATTAATTCATTGATTTTCTCCAATACTGTGAAAAGTCCATCCCCTCTTGCATTGAGTTTTGATTGCCACTCTTTGGAAAATCTTTCCTTCCTAAAATGGATCTAGACTTGATCACCAGGTTGGAAAGAAACTTGTTTTCTCCCCTAACTTGCACGAATTGCAGTCTGTTCATATTTCTCCATGATGTTTTTGTGTGCTTCTTCAGGTATTTTTTTAACTAACTCTGCTTTGTGATTACCATCCAAACTTGAAATCTCATTCACAGGCAAAGGCAATAATTCCAAATGTATATTTAATTGATATATTTTTTAAATTACTAATACATGAATTTAAAAATAGAAATTCAATATCCAAAAGGAAAAAAATACTCTAATATTCTCTTATTATTATTATGCAACATTAATTATTGTTACTAAATATATTCATTATTTAATGATTAATTTATTATTAATTTTTAGCATTCATTTATAATACTAATTTAATTATGTTAAATGATTACAAGTATCTAATTATTTTATTTATTTAAATATTATATGCATTGAATATGACTAGTAATTTAATATATATATATATATATAAATAATTTAATATAATAAAAAAACTTTATTAAATATGTGTAATTATTATACAGACTATTACTATATAAATATTATTATTATATAGACAAAAGTACGTAAATGAACACTCACTTTTGCACTTTGTGACTTCCCCCCAATTTAAGTGAGACAAATTAGTCCCTTGCAAATTTAAATCCATACAAAATCAGTCTCTCTAATTATAGTAATGAGTGTTAATTTTGTCATAAAAAAAGATTTTTGAGGGTCTAATTTGTTATAGCATATTGTGAGGGACCTAATTTTCACAAGGTGTAAAGATGGAAGACCAATTTAGCACTTCCCTCTTATTATATGTACTATGATTATGTTAATTTTAAATTGTTTTTAATTTATTTTTTTTCCTAGATATTAAATATATTAATTATAGCTGATTAATAATTTGTTAAATATATATTATATTAATACTTATTATATTAAATTTATTTATTTAATATATATTACATACTAATATATGAAACATATATTAAATATTAGTAAAAAATATAAATATACTAAGACAAATATATAAAATACGTATTGACCGATATAATTATATAATAAATATGATATTAAATATATAAATATATAATATATTTATTTGATGTTATATTTTTATGTAAATTTATTTATATAATATGTTCCTTATATGATAAATTTATATATAACATATATTCAAATATATTATTTAATTTCTGTTTTTAGTAATTTAGTTACTAATTTATTGAATATATTTGTTTATTATTCAATTATGAATGTATGTTAACTGATGTTAATATGGTAATACTTATGATACTAAATATATAAATATTTAATATATATTGATTATTTTATTTTTATTCTTATAAATATATTATAAGTTTATTATATTATGCTATATATTTTTTATACAGTAAATTTATATATATATATATATATTATATCCCATGAATATAGTTGATTTATATTATTAATTATTTAGTTACTAATTTAATGAATACGTTGATTTATTATTTAATTCCTATTGTATATTTAATTGATATATTTTTTCAATTACTAATATATGAATATAAAAGTAGAAATTCAATATCCCAAAGAAAAAAAAATACTCTAATATTATCTTATTATTATTATGGAATATTAATTATTGTTATTGAATATATTAGTTATTTAATGATTAAGTTATTATTAATTTGTAGCATTAATTTTCAATACTAATTTAATTATGTTAAATTATAATATGTAATTAATTATTTTATTGAATTAAATATTATATACATTGAATATATCTAATAATTTAATATAATAAAAATATACTTTATTTTAAATATGCGTCAGTATTATACATACTATTACTATATAAACATTTCTATTATATAGACAAAAGTATGTAAATGAATACTCACTTTTACATTTTATGACTCCCCCACCATTAAAGTGGTATTTGTCCCTTGCACAGTTAAATATGTACAAATTCAGTCCCTTCAACAGTAGTAATGAGTGACAAATTTTTCATACAAAATTTTTTTTAAGGGACTAATTTGTTAGAGTGCATAGGAGGTACCTAATTGTCATAAATTCTAAAGGTGGAAGACCAATTTGGTACTTCCCTCTTATTATATATATTATGATTGTGTTAAATCTATTAATTATTGCAAATTAATAAATTGTTAAATATATACTATATTAATACTATTATATATAATTATTTAATATATTTAATTTACTAATATATGAAATATATATTAAATATTAGTAAAAAATATATAAATATACTAAGACAAATATATAAAATACGTATTGACCAATATAATTATATAATAAATATGATATTAAATGTATTGATATGTAATATATGTATTTATTGTTATATTTTTATGTAAATTTATTTATATTATATGTCTCTTATAGGGTAAATTTATATATAATATATATTCAATTAGTAATGTATATTGACCGATATTAATATGATAATACTTATGATATTAAATATATAAATATTTAATATATATTTTTTGTTTATATATATATATATATATATTATATGTATATTATATTATGTTATATATTTCTTATATGGTAAATTTATATATATTATATATCCAATTAATGTAGTTAATTTATATTATTAATTATTTAGTTACTAATTTAATGAATACGTTGATTTAATATTTAATTCCCAACGTATATTTAATTAATATATTTATTTAATTACTAATATATGAATATAAAAATAGAAATTCAATATCCAAAAGAAATAAAATACTCTAATATAACCCTATTACTATTATACAATATTAAATATTGTTATTGATTATATTAGTCATTGAATTATTAAATGTTAGCTTTAATTTATAATACTAATTTAATTATATTAAATTATAATATTTCTTTAATTATTTTATTTATTTTAATATTATATACATTGAATTCAACAAATAATTTAATAAATAGAGAATTTAATAATTTAATATAGTAAATAAATACTTTATTAAATATGTATCATTATTATACAAACTATTACTATATATATTATAATTATATAGACAAAAGTACACAAATCAACTCTCACTTTTGCACTTTGTGACTCCCCCATAATTTAAGTGTGACAAATAAGTCCCTTACAAATTTAAATATGTATAAAAGTAGTCCCTCCAATTGTAGTAATGAGTGGCATTTTCCATGTAAAACGATTTTTGAGGAATTAATTTATCATAATGCATTGTGAAGGATCTAATTGTCACAAAGTGCAAAGCTAGAAAACCAATTTGGTACTTCCCTCTTATTATATGTATTATGATTATGTCGATTTTAAATTGTTTTTAATTTATTTATTATAGTTGATTAATAATTTGTTAAAAATTATCATATTAATACTTATTATATTCAACATAATTATTTGATATATATAATTTACTAATATATGTATATATATATATATATAATTAAATATTAGTAAAAAATTATAAATATACTAAAACAAATATATAAAATATGTATTGACTGATATAATTATATAATAAATATATAAATATATATTCTATGTTTATTGTTATATTTGTATGTAAATTTATTTATATAATAAATATAATATATGTTCAATTATGATATTTAATTTATATTTTAATTATTTAGTTACTATTTTACTGATAATATTTATTTATTATTTAATTACTAATGTATGTTGACAGATACTAATATGATGTAACTTATGATATTAAATATATAAATATTTAATAAATATTTACTGTTTTATTTTTATTTTTACATATATATATATATATATATTATGTTTATTATATTATGTTATATATTTCTTATATGGTAAATTTATAAATATTATGTATCCAATTGATAAACTTAATTTATATTATTAATATATTTATTTAATTACTAATTTATGAAAATAAAAATAGAAATTCAATATCCAAAAGAAATAAAATACTCTAATATTAGTCTATTATTATTATTATTATGGAATATTAATTATTGTTATTGATTATATTGGTCATTGAATGAATAATTTATCATTAATTTTTTGCATTAATTTACAAGACTAATTTAATTATGTTAAATTATAATATGTATTTAATTATTTTATTTATTTAAATATCATTGTATTGAATTTAATAAATATAGATTTTAATAATTTAATAAATAAATAAATAATTTATTAGATATGTATCATTATGATACACATTATTACTATATATATATATATATATATATTATTATATAGGTAAAAGTATGCAAATAAATCCTCTCTTTTACACTTTGTGACTCCCCCCAATTTAAGTTTGACAAATTAATCCCTCACAAATTTAAATATATGCAAAATCAGTCCGTCCAATTATAGTAAAGAGTGACAAATTTTTTATACAAAAAGATTTGTGAGAGACTAATTTGTCACAATACAATGTGAGGAACCTAATTGTTACAAAGAGTAAATGTGAAGGACCAATTTGGTACCTCCCTCTTATTATATGTATTATGATTATGTTAATTTTAAATTATTTTTAATTTATAATTTTCCACAATATTAAATCTATTAATTATAGTTGATAATTATGTGCAAAAGTGAGGGTTCAATTGCGTACTTTCACAGCTGATAATTATGTTCAATTGTGTAAAATAGTAACTAAATAATTAAAAATATAAATTAAATATCATAATTGAATAATATATTTATTATATAAATAAAATTACATATAAATATAACAATAAACATAGAATATATATTTATGTATTTATTATCATATTTATTATATAATTATATCGGTCAATATGCATTTACTAATATTTAATATACATACATATATATATATATATATATATACACACACACACACACACACATATATTAGTAAATGATATATATCAAATAATTATATTGAATATAATAAGTATTAATATGATATATTTTTAACAAATTATTAATCAACTATAATTAATAGATTTACCATTTTGGAAAATTATAAATTGAAAAAAATAAAATTAATATAATCATAATACATATAATAAGAGGGAAGTACCAAATTGGTCCTCCAGCTTTGCACTTTATGACAATTAGATCCTTTACCATGCATTGTGACAAATTAATTCCTCAAAAATCTTTTTACATGGAAAATGTCATTCATTACTACAACTGGAGGAACTAATTTTGTACAGATTTAAACTTGTAAGGAACTTATTTGCCACACTTAAATTGTGGGGGAGTCACAAAGTGTAAAAGTGAGGGTTCATTTGCATACTTTTGTCTATATAATAATAATAATAATGTATATATATACTAATAGTCTGTATAAAAAAGATACATATTTAATAAAGTATTTATTTACTATATTAAAATTTTAAAATCTATATTTATTAAATTATTTGTTAAATTCAATCTATATAATATCCAAATTAGTATAATAATTAAATACATATTGTAATTCAACATAATTAAATTGTGGGGAAGTGACAATGCAAAAGTGAGGGTTCATTTGCATACTTTCATCTATATAATAATAATATATATGGTAATAGTCTGTATAATAATGATACAAATTTAATAAAGTATTTTTTATTATATTGAATTATTAAAATATATATTTATTAAATTAGTTGTTATATTCAATGTATATGTAATTTAAATTAATAAAATAATTAAAACATATTATAATTTAACAAAATTAAATTAGTATGATAAATTAATGCTAAAAGTCAATAGTATATTAATCATTAAATAACTAATATATTCAATAATAACAATTAATATTCCATACTAATAATAAGAGAATATTAGAGTTTTCTTTTTGGATATTGAATTTCTATTTTTATATTCATATATTAGTAATTAAAATATATATATATATATATAAACTAAATATACATTAGAAATTACCTATTAAATCAACATATTCATTAAATTAGTGACTTAATAATTAATAATATAAAATAGCTATATTTATTGGATATATAATATATATAAATTTACCATATAAGAAATATATTACATAATATAAGAAACATATAATATATATATATATATATAAACATATATTAAATATTTCTATATTTAATATCATAAGTCTTATCATATTAATATCGGTCAATATATATTTGTAATTGAATAATAAACAAATATATTCAATGAATTAGTAACTAAATAAGTATAAAAATTAAATTAAATAATACAATTGAATATATGTTATAGATAATTTAATCATATAAGGAACATTTAATATAATATAATAAACATATAATATAAATAAATTTACATAAAAATACGACTATATATATATATATATATATTACATATTTATATATTTAATGTCATATTTATTATATAATTATATTGGTCAATACGTATTTTATATATTTGTCTTGGTATATTTATATATTTTTACTAATATTTATTATATATTTCATATATTAGTAAATTAAATATATTAAATAATTATATTTAATATAATAAGTATTAATAATATATATATTGAACAAATAATTAATCAGCAATAATTAATAGATTTAATATTATGGAAATTATAAATTAAAAAAATTAAAAATTAACACAATCGTAATACCTGTAATATAGGGAAGTACCAAATTGGCTGTCCACCATTACACTTTGTAACTATTAGGTATTGTGAGAAATTAGTTTCTCAAAAATCTTTTCGCATGAAAAATTTGTCACTCATTAGTACAATTGGAGAAACTGATTTTTGTACATATTTAACTTTGAAAGTGACTAATTTGTCTCACGTAAATTACGGGAGAGTCACAAAATGCAAAAGTGAGTATTTATTTGCATATTTTTGTCTTATATAATAATATTTATATAGTAATAGTTTGTAGAATAATGGCACATATTTAATAAAGTACTTTTGTTATATTAAATTCTTAAGGTATATATATCAAATTACTTGTTATATTCAATGTATATAATATTTAATTCAATAACAATAATTAATATTCCATAACAAAGATTGCTCCAGGAAACAGGCATCAGGGAGAAAAAGAAAAGAAAAAAAAATATACCCATATACACACATGCATATACATATATATATATATATATATATAAACATATATGTAATATCTATATAAGCATGATATGAAAGGTATGAAAGGGTCAGGAAACGCATGGAACACTCTCACACTTATATATATATATATGCATACATATATATATATATATGTAAACAGACATGTATATGTATATAAGCATGATATGAGAGGTAGAAAGCTTCAGGAAATGCATCATGCAGTGAAAGCAGCATATATCTATATCTACACACACACACACACACACACATATATTCATCTATATACATATATATAAACACCTATGTAGTATATATATGAGCATGTAGAAGGAGAGAGAGCAAGCATCAGGCAGCAGTGAAACATATATCCGTATATATATGCTCAAATATATATATATACATCTACATGCATATATATATATATATAAACACATATATAATATACTTCTATGCATATATATATATATATATATATACATGTAGACACAAGAGGAAGCAAACTTCAGGAAGTAGAAGAAGCATCCCCACACCTACATCTATATGTATCTATATATATACACACATATATATAAACACATACACATACATACATATAAGCATGATAAAAGAAAACTAAAAGCATCAGGAATCCAAAGAAGCTTACTCTCTCCCTCTCTTCTCCTTCACGGCACCCTTGACTCACTCTCTCTCTGTTTATCCCTGCTCACAGCGTCCAAAACAGGGGAGGGTAGTCTTAACCTTAGCTCAGTCTCAGCTTGTCACCTTCTCCTCTACAGCTCGGTTTGTTCTTCTCCTTGGTTTCGTTTCTCGGTGCTCCTTCTGTTTTTTCTCCCCCTCCAGCAGCAGCTCTCGACCTCACTTTATAGAGGCCACCATCATCATTGTCTCTCTGCTGCCCGTCACTTCCTCAGGTAGGCTACGGCAACTTGCAGAGAAAAGGCGGCTATAGCACCTTGCAGAACAGCGCCCACTTGCAGCCACCGTCAAAATGAACTAGCATCCTCATATCATATGTATTGTATTATATAGGTTCCGTGATTACTTTTAATTTAACCCCCTTTTCATATATATTTTTTTCTTTATTTATTATTATTATTTTATTTTTTTTAATTTTTGTCATCATCACCATTAATATTTACTTTTGGATTTTTTTTCTATTTTTGTGTCTTTTATGAATTTTTTTATTTTGATTTGTTATTATTATTAATTAATTCTTATTTTCAAATTTTGGTTTTTCCTTTTTTTTCCTTAAATTCTCCCATTATTCATTTTGAATTTTAAATTGCTTTTATTTTAAAATGTCATTTGAGCCTCTGTCCTTTTTATTTTTCTCAATTGCTTAATTATTAATTAATTAGCGAATCTATTAATTAAATGATTAAGTAACTAGAGATGGGGTGTTCACAGTTGCCCCTCTTTGCTTGTCAAGTTAGGGAAGCAAAAATTGTGAAGAGATGACTCAACTTAAGAGTAAGCAAAGACGTGAACACACCATTCCTCACGCTGAGGAAAAACCAGTAAAAGGAGACCTTATGTAAATCTGGGTCCGAATGGGACAGTAAGTTGTCTCCTCATGATGCAAGATTTTTGAAAAAAAAAGTACATGGACATAATGCAAGGCTTTGTTAATTGTAAATAAATAAATAAAAACAATGAAGGGAAAGCAGTAAAATGAAGAATGAAAAAACATAAGAGAGAACGAAGAGGAAATATGCCAATAAGAGACAAAACGAAAGTGGTCAAACGAGGAAATTAGAGCTGAAAATAAAAGTTCTCTATCTGTTGTCCTAACCAGCTATTACCTGCACTTAGAGGATGGAGAAAGCAACAGGCAATATCCTACTACGAAGAGGCAAATATGAAGGAAGGGCATAAGGTGAACAGCGAGGATTTAAGGAAGCAACAAATAGATGATAATAGAGAAAGGAGAGAGGTTGATGCAGTGGGGGTAGGGGGTTCTTTCTTTGACGTTAAAAAGAGACGTCAAGACACAAGGAAGAGGAGGGAGAGGTCACATGCATGATTATGTTCATTTTACGTTAAAAACAGAGGCTTAAGAGAAGAAGAGAAGAGACCGAGAGAGAGGGCGTAGCAAGGATGGAGGGAGCTGGAGTGAGAGAGAGATAGTGTGAGAAGAAGAAGGTCTGAGGAGGAGAGAAGCCATGCATAATGTATATTTATAATTATTTAGTTACTAATGCATATTGACCAATATTATTATGAGAATACTTATGATATTAAATATATAAATATCTAATATATATTTATTATATTATATTATATTATATATATATGACATGTTTATTATATTATGTTATATATTTCTTATATGGTAAATTTATATATATTGTATATCCAATTAACATAGTTGATTTATATTATTAATTATTTAGTTACCAATTTAATGAATATGTTGTTTTATGATTTAATTCCTAACATATATTTAATTAATGTTTTTATTGAATTACTAATATATGAATATAAAAATAGAAATTCAATATCCAAAAAAATTAAATACTCTAATATTCTCCTTTTATTATTATGGAATATTAATTATTGTTATTGATTATATTAGTCATTGAATGATTAATTTATTATTAATTTTTTGCATTTATTTACAATACGAATTTAAATACATAAAATTATAATATGCATTTAATTATTTTATTTATTTAAATATTATTGATATTGAATTTAATAACTTTAGATTTTAATAATTTAATATAATAAATGAATACTTATTAAATATGTGTCATTATTATACAGACTATTGCTATATAAATATTATTATTATATAGATAAAAATACGCAAATAAACATTCATTTTTGCACTTTGTGACTCTCCCAAAATTTAAGTGAGACAAAATAGTCCTTTACAAAGTTAAATATGTCATCCTTCCAACACTAGTAATGAGTGTCAAAATTTTTCATGCAAAAAGATTTTTGAAAGACTAATTTGTCACACTGCATTGTGAGGAACCTAATTGTCACAAAGTGTAAAGGAGGAGGACCAATTTGGCACTTCCCTCTTATTATATGCATTACGATTTTGTTAATTGTAAATTTTTTTTAATTTATAATTTTTCAAAATATTATATTAATTAATTATAGCTTATTAATAATTTGTTAAATATATATTATATTAAATATAATTATTTAATATATATAATTTAATAATATATGAAATATAAATTAAATATTAGCAAAAAATATAAATATACTAAGATAAATATATAAAATACGTATTGACCGATATAATTATATAATCAATATGATATTAAATATATAGATATGTAATATATATTTATTGTTACATTTTAATGTAAATGTATTTATATTTTATGTTTATTATATTATATTATATGTTCCTTATATGATAAATTTATATATAATATATATTCAATTATAATATTTCATTTTTATTTTTAATTATTTAGTTACTAATTTATTGAATAAATTTATTTATTATTTAATTAATAATGTATATTGACCAATATTATTATGATAATACTTATGATATTAAATATATAAATATCTAATATATATTTATTTTTTTGTTTATATATATAGATTAAATGTTTATTATATTATGTTATATATTTCTTATATGGTAAATTTATATATATTATATATCCAATTAATATAGTTAATTTATATTATTAATTATTCAATTACTAATTTAATGAATACGTTGATTTATTACTTTATTCATAATCTATATTTATTTGATATATTTTTTAATCACTAATATATAAATATAAAAATAGAAATTCAATATCCAAAAGTAATAAAATACTCTAATAATCTCTTACTATTATTATGGAATATTAATTATTGTTATTGATTATATTAGTCATTGAATGGTTAATTTATTATTGATTTTTTTGCATTAATTTACAATACTAATTTTAATACGTAAAACAATAATATGCATTTAATTATTTTATTTATTTAAATATTATTGATATTGAATTTAATAAATATAGATTTTAACAATTTAATATAATAAACAAATACTTATTAAATATGTGTCATTATTATACAGATTATTGCTATATAAATATTATTATTATATACACAAAAGTACGCAAATAGACACTCACTTTTGCTGAATACCTCTCTTCAAGTTAATGTGAAAGCCTTGCATTGTGTCTAGGCAATTTACATTTTCTACAAAGTCCTGCATCGTGTCCAAGTAATTTACATTTTCTACAAAAATCTTGTATCGTGTCCAGACAATTTACATTTTCTACAAAGTCCTGCATCGTATCCAGGCAATTTACATTTTCTACAAAGTCCTGCATCGTATCCAAGCAATTTCCATTTTCTACAAAGTCTTGTATCGTGTCCAAGTAATTTACATTTTCTACAAAAATCCGGTATCATGTTCAGGTAATTTACATTTTCTACAAAGTCCTGCATTGTGTCCAGGCAATTTACATTTTCTACAAAAGTTTTGCATCATGTCTAGGCAATTTACATTTTCTACAAAGTCCTACATCATGTCCAGGCAATTTATGTTTTTTACAAAAGCTCTGTATCATGTCTAGGCAATTTACATTTTCTACAAAGTCCTACATCGTGTCCAAGCAATTTACATTTTCTACAAAAATTCTACATCGTGTCCAAGCAATTTACATTTTTCTACAAAAGTTCTACATCGTACCCAAGCAATTTACAATTTCTACAAAGTTTTGCATTATGTCTAGGCAATTTACAATTTTTTGTCAAAAGCCTTGCATCGTGTTCAGGAAATTTACAATTTTTTTTCAAAAGCCCTACATCGTGTTTAGGTAATTTACATTTATGTTAAAAGTCAAGCATCATCTGCAGGTAATTTGCATTTCTGTCGAAAGTCCTGCATTGTGCCTAAGTAATTTTTTCTTAAGTGCATCATGTCCAAGTAACTCATTGTCCTATTCAAACACTGATTTACACTTGTTTTCCCTCAACATGAAGAGTGATGTATTCACATCTTTTACATGCTCTTAAGTTGGGTCATCTCTTCACCATATCCACTTCCCTAACCTAAGAGACAAGCAAAGAGGGGGCAACTGTGAACAGCCCATCCCAAAAATAAAAAATTAATAATTACCTAATTGATCAATTGGTTAGTCCTATAATTAAACAAATGCAAAATGGGTGTCACAAAATAAAATTAAAAAAAAATGAAAATACAAAATAAAACAAAAAATATTAAATAAAAAATAATAAGAAAAACAAAATACAAAATCAAAACCAAAAAAAAAAAATCAGAAGTGGCCCCAAAGCATTACGTTTTGTCGCTACCTAAAGCATAGCACTACACCCTATTATGGAATTGCTGCAGATGCCTTCGAAGGAAACTTATGTCAAAACAAGCTCTCTTTCTCAGCCAAAAGCGAAAGGGAATGGAGGAAAATTTAGGTTGTAGAAGCATTGACTCAGCCCTCGTGTCATTGATACTAGGAGGCTTGAGGGAAGGGACAAAAGGACGTGAACTGAGAAGAGTTGAAGAACAGAATAGCTAATAGAAGGAACTAGAAGAAAGAAAAGGGACTGCTAACGTAGAAGAAACAGAAAAAAGGAGGAGGAAGGGGAGCTCGCAAGGGTGGGTGTGTTCATTTTAAGTTAAAAATTGAAGGGGTAGAGGGCAAAAGGAGAGGAGCAAACCAGAGAGAAAGAGTAAGAGGCTGAGAAAGGACAAAGAGCCAGTTTTTGGAGAGAATTGAGAAGAGGGAGAAGAGAGGAGGAGAAGAGAAGAACCAGGGAGAACCGAGGAGAAGAGGGAGAAGAGAGGAGAAGAGAGAGAGAAAGAAAAGGAGGGAAAAACCGTGGAGGACCGAGGAAGAGTGAAAGGCTGAGGAAGAAGAAGAGAATAGGAGAAAGAGGGAGACAAAGAGAAAAAATAAAAATGAAGCCAGAGAGGAAGAGTGGGAGGCTGAGGAAGAAGTAGAGAAAGGAAAAGTGGAGAGGAAGGCTGACGGAGAATAGAGAAGGGAGCGGCTATGACATAATGTTGAGACTGGGAGCTTGATGTTGAGAGGAAGAAGAAGACCATAGGGACAAGGCAGTGGTAAACACGCCTCTATTATGCACTTTCGAAACAGAAGCCAATAGAGGTAGGGTGGGTGCCTATGAGATCTTTATGTCATGAACGATTTGTTTATTTACTTTAAGGTATGGATCCTATTGAAATATTTTAAGGTATTGGAGTAAATGTTTTGCACAGTGTGGCCATTTCTATTTTTTTTTTATCATTTATTTACTTTTAGGTATGGATCCTGTTAAAATATTTCAGTTGGTTATTTATCACACTTGACACTCACATCATTTATTTTGTTTTTCCTTTTTATTGCTTTTTTGTGTGTTCTTTATTTCCAGATTGTCATCACTTCCTATAATTTTATTTTGTTGTTGTCCTTATTTTTAAAAGCCATCGTGTAATAATTTTAATCTCCTTGGGTAGTCAAAAAGTTAACCTATGAAGGCTATGTGAGATTTTTTATCCCCCAAGCTTTAAAGTTAACATTAGATTTTGAAAAAAAAAAAAAGAAAAAAAGAAAAGAGATAGAAACAAAAATAAATAAAACAATTTCTATTGAAAATTTATTCATTTTGCTCTTATCTATAGGGTGTCATGTGAGGTCATTAGCCTCCTTAAAACATTTGAGAATTAATTAGTATGGGCCATGTGAAATCTTTTATCTCCAAAGGCCAGGAATGTTAAACACTCAATTTCCAAAAATACAAAAGCAAATAGATGAAAGTAATTTTCAAGTGACTAAATTATTTATTAGTTATCGTGTGAGATTATTAATCTCCTCAGGCACTTAAAGCACAGTCACTAACAACCATGTAAGATCATTAATCTCCTTAGGTACTTAAAAATCAACTAACCAAGGCCACACAAGAACTCCAATCTCCTTATACTTTAAAAGTTGATATATGATTTCAAAAACCCAAAAAGATATATATAAATCAAAGAAGAAAAAAACATTTTTTCTGTTATAATTTCACTTTAATTTCAAAATAAATTCTAACTTCAAAATAAAAAACATAAAGTGAAAAATCCTAAAATATTTTTTCCTATAATAATCTCACTTCAATTATAAAATAAAATTTTAACTCCAAAAATCTTGAAAATCTTCTCCTAATATAATTCATTTAAATTTCGAAATTAAAGTTAAAATAAAAAAAATAATACAAAAAAATAAAATAAAAGGGAAGGAAAATGAAGGAGCAAGGAAGTTATAGTAAATTAATTTCGTAAATTAAAAACACATCAACAGAATTTTAGTCTCGTTTTATTTACGAAAAACGGTTTAATTTCAACTCTTCTGTTCTGTTCATGAAAACCAAAAGACCTCAATCAATTGCCACGCAATTTTGGGTTGAACTATGTAGACTTTGATCCTTATTACGAGGTACGTAAACCCTAAACTTTCATACTAGATCAAGTAAGCCCTTTTGTAAATATCTATTTGTTTGTACAGATTTAAATTTGTAATGGACTAATTTGTCTCATTTAAATTGAAGGGAAGTCAAAAGTGCAAAAGTAAAGAATCATTTGTGTACTTTCATCTATATAATAATAATAATATATATATAGTAATAGTCTGCATAATAATGATACAAATTCAATGAAGTATTTTTTATTATATTGAATTATTAAATTATATATTTATTAAATTATTTGTTATATTCAATGCATATAATGTTCAAATTAATAAAATAATTAAAAACATTTTATAATTTAACCAAATTATATTTTTATTTTTTACAAATATTTAATATATATTTCATATATTAGTAAATTATATATATATATATATTAAATAATCAAATTTAATATAACAAGTATTAATATAATTGAATATATGTTATATATAAATTTATCATATAAGGAACATATAATATAATATAATAAACATATAATATAAATAAATTTACATAAAAATATAACAATAAATTTATATTACATATTTATATATTTAATATCATATTCGTTATATAATTATAACGGTCATTACGTATTTCATATATTTGTCTTAGTGTATTTATATATTTTTACTAATATTTAATATATATTTCATATATTAGTAAATTACATATATTAAATAATTATGTTTAATATAATAACTATTAATATAATATATATTTAACAAATTATTAATCAACAATAATGCATAGATTTAATATTTTAGAAAATTCTTAATTAAAAACAATTTAAAATTAACATAATCATAATACATATAATAAGAGGGAAGTACAAAATTGGTCCTCCACCTTTATATTTTATGACATTTAAGTCCCTCACAATGTACTGTGACAAATTAGTCCCTTAAAAATAATGTTTACATGAATAATTTGTCATTCATATCTACAATTGGAGAGATTGATTTTGTATCGATTTAAATTTGGGAAGGACTAATTTGTCACACTAAAATTGTGGGGGAGTCACAAAGTGCAAAAGTGAATATTCATTTGCATACTTTCATCTATATAATAATAATAATAATATATATATATATATATATAGTAATAGTATGTATAATAATTATACAAATTTAATAAATTATTTTTTTATTATATGAATTATTGAATAATATATTAATTAAATTATTTGTTATATTCAACGTATATAATATTTAAATAAAGGAAATTGTTAAATACATATTATAATTTAACATAATTATATTAGTATTGTAAATTAATGCTAAAAATTAATAATAAATTAATCATTCAATGACTAATATATTCAATAACAATAATTAATACTCCATAATAATAATAATAATAGGAGAATATTAGAGTATTTTATTTCTTTTGGATATTTAATTTCTATTTTTATAGTCATATATTGTAATTAAAAAATATATGAATTAAATATTGATTATGAATAAAATAATAAATGAATGTATTCATTAAATTAGTAACTAAATAATTAATAATATAAATTAACTATATTAATTGGATATAATATATATATATATATAGATATATATATATATATATTTGCCATCTAAAAAATATATAACATAATATAATATTCACATAATATGTATATACATATTTAAATAAAAATAAAACAATAACTATATATTAGATATTTATATATTTAATATCATAAGTATTATCATACGGTCAATATACATTAATAATTGAATAATAAACAATTATATTCAATAAATTAATAACTAAATAATTAAAAATATGAATTAAATATACGAATTGAATATATATTATATATAAATTTATCCCATATGAAACATACAATATAAATAAATTTACATAAAAATATAACAATAAATATAGATCACATATTTATATATTTATTATCATATTTATTATATAATTATATTGGTCAATACGTATATATTTGTTTTAGTATATTTATATCTTTTTACTATTATTTAAAATTATTTCATATATTAGTAAGTAATATATATATATATATATATATATGTATTAAATCATTATATTTAATATAATATGTATTAATAATATATATATATATATATTTAACAAATTATTAATCAACAATAATTAATAGATTTAATATTTCGAAAAATTAAAAATTAAAAACAATTTAAAATTAACATAATCATAATATATATAATAAGAGAGAAGTACCTAATTGGTCATCCTCCTTTACAGTTAGTGACAATTAGGTCCCTCACAATGCACTGTAACAAATTAGTCTTTAAAAAATCTTTTTTCATGAAAAATTTGTCACTTGTTACTACAATGAGATTGATTTTGTATAGATTTAAATTTGTGAGGGACTAATTTGTCATGATTAAATTGTAAGGAAGTCGCAAAGTGCAAAAGTGTGAATTCATTTGCGTACTTTTATCTATAATACATATATATATATATATTAGTAAGTAATATATATATATATATATATATATATATAGTCAATACAATTATGATACATATTTAATAAAGTATTTTTTATTATATTAAATTATTGAAATCCATATTTATTAAATTATTTTTTATTTCAATGTATATAATATTTAATTAAAAAATATTATAATTTAACATAATTAAATTAGTATTATAAATTAATGCTAAAAATTAATAATAAATCAACCATTAAATAACTAATATATTCAATAAAAATAATTAATATTCCATAATAATAATAATAAGAGAATATGAGAGTATTTTATTTCTATTGGATATTGAATTTCTTTTTTTATATTCATATATTAGTAATTAAAAAAATATTGATTAAATATACGTTATAAATTAAATAATAAATCAACGTATTTACAAAATGCAAAAAGTGAGTATTCATTTGTATACTTTCTCATCTATATAATAATAATAATATTTATATAGTAATAGTTTGTATAATAATGACACATATTTAATAAAGTATATTTTTAATATATTAAATTACAAAAAATATATATTTATTAAATTATTAGTTATATTCAATGTATATAATATTTAAATAAATAAAATAATTTATTCCCAAAATAAATCTTGAAAATCAATTTACTAGAGTTATCACAAAAATTTTTAACTAAAAACTTTAGAAAACTAATTTAAAATAAAAAGAAAAAGGCAAAGTGGTTTGCGAAAACAGAGATGAGTTCGGGAGTCTATTTGAATGCAGGGAAGGTGTTAGGCATCCTACAACACCCGTCTCGAATGACGGTTACCCTAAATTAGTGAAATGAGATAGAATATAAGCTTAAATTTATCTCAATTATCTTTTATTGACATGCATGCTCGTTAAAGAGAGAAGGCAAAAACAATAATAATAAAAGCAAACAAATAGATATTTACAAAAGGGTAGACTTGACCTAGGATGAAAACTTAGGGCCTACGTATCCTATAATAGGGATCACCGACAAAAAATGTGAGTTCGTTGGTTAGTAACTTTTATTTTTTGTGAATAGAACTAAGTGGTTGAAATTAATCGGCTTTTCGTAAGCAAAATAAGCTTAAATTTGGTTGGTGTATTTTGATTTATGAAATTGATTTAATATCACTTCTTTGCTCCTTTTATTTTTCTCTTTTTAATTTTTGTTTATTTTTGGAATTTATTTTTATTTAAAAAATGAGATCATAGTGAAAAAGCATTTTTTTTATTTTTAATTACAAATAACATGCAAAATGAAACCCCTTTTTTATTTTGTTATTATTCCATCATTGTATTTCGAAAACAGATATTAATTTTTAAGACCTAAGGAGACTAAGGATCTCACATAGTCTCTACTAGTTAATTCTCAAATATCTGAGGAGACTAACGATTTCATGTAACAATTTGTACTGCAGAAAAAGTTATTTGTGATTTTTATTTTTAAAATTTTTGGGAAAAGAACAAGATTGACAAAATTAAATTAGTTTTTGTGAACAAAATAAATTCGAATCCATTTGTGTGTGGGTGCACTTTGTGAGCGAAACCGAGCCTTAGCAGATGCAATGGCTGCCATATAGTTTGGCATTAAGAGGTTGGACTTTGCACAAGGAGGACTAGCTGATCGTACCTCAAAATGCCTCATCTTCGTTTATATTCATGTATTAGTAATTAAAAAATATATCGATTAAATATACTTTAGGACAGAAATAATAAAATAACGTATTAAATAAATTAGTAACTAAATAATTAATAATATAAATTCAATATATTAATTTGTTATATAATATATAAAAATTTACCATATAAGAAATATATAAGATAATATAATAAAATATATATATATATATATATAAATAAAAATAAAACCAAAAAATATATTTTAAATATTTATATATTTAATACAATAAGTATTCTCATATTAATATCAATCAATGTACATTAGTATAATATATATTTCATTTATTAGCAAATTAAATACATTAAATATATATGTTTAATATAATGTGTATTAATATAATATATATTTAACAAATTATTAATGAGCAATAATTAATAGATTTAATATTTTGGAAACATATAAATTTAAAGAAACTAAAATCTACATAATCATAATACATATAAAAAGAGGAAAGTACCAAATTGGTCCTTCACCTTTATATTTTGTGACAATTAGGTTCTTTACAATACACTGTGACAAATTAGTTCTTCAAAAATCTTTTTGCAAAAAAAATTTGCCACATTTCTCCAAATGGAGGGACTAATTTGCCACACTTAAATTTTAGGGGACTCACGAAGTGCAAAAGTGAGTGTTTATTTGCGTACTTTCATATATATATAATAATAATATTTATATAGTAATAGTCTGTATAATAATGATAAATATTTAATAAATTTTTTTATTATATTACATTATTGAAATATATATTTATTAAATTATTTGTTATATTCTTTGTATATAATATTTAAATTAATAAAATAATTAAATAAATATTATAATTTAACATACTTAAATTAGTATAATAAATTAATGCTAAAAATAAAAAATATATTAATCATTAAAAAACTAATATGTTCAATAACAAAATTAATATTCCATAATAATAAGAGAATATTCGATTATTTTATTTTTTTTGGATATTGAATTTCTATTTTTATATTCATATATTAGTAATTAAAAAATATATAAATTAAATATACATTAGGAATTCAATAATAAATGAACGTATTCATTAAATTAGTAACTATATTAATTGGATATATAATATATATAAATTTACCATATAACAAATATATAACATAATATAATAAACATATAATATATATATATATATATTGAACAATAAATATATATTAAATATTTATCTATTTAATATCATAAGTATTATCATATTGATATACATTCGTAATTGAATAATAAACAAATACATTCAATAAATTAGTAACTAAATAATTAAGAATATAAATTAAACATTCTAATTGAATATATATTATATATAAATTTGTCCTACAAGAAACATATATTATGAATGAATTTACATAAAAAAATAGAACAATAAAAAAACAATATATATATATAGATATATTACATATTTATGTATTTAATATCATATTTATTGTATAATTATATCGATCATTACATATTTTATATATTTGTCTTAGTATATTTATATTTTTTTACTAATATTTAATATATATTTCATATATTAGTAAATTATATATATTAACTAATTATATTTAATATAATCACTATTAATATAATATATATTTAAAAAATTATTAATCAGCAATAATTAATAGATTTAATATTATGGAACATTATAAATTAAAAAATTAAAAAATAACACGATCATAATACATATAATAAGAGGGAAATACCTAGTTAGTCCCCCACCTCTAAACTTTAGGACAATTAAATCCCTCACAATGTGCTGTGACAAATTAGTCTTTAAAAAATCTCTTTGCAGGAAAATTTTGACACTCATTACTATAATTGGAAGAACTAATTTTGTACGAATTAAAATTTGTATGGTACTAATTTGTCACAATTAAATTGTGTAGTGCAAAAGTGAAGGTTTAATTGCATACTTCCATTTATACAATAATAATATATAGAGTAATAAAGAGTATAATAATGATACATATTCAATAAATTATTTATTTATTATATTAAATTATTAAAATCTATATTTATTATATTCAATATCAATAATATTTAAATAAATAAAATAATTAAATACATATTTTGATTTAGCATAACTAAATTAGTATTGTAAATTAATGCTAAGGATTAATACTAAATTAATCATTCAATGACTAATATATTTAATAACAATAATTAATATTCCATAATAATAACAGGAGAATACTAGAGTATTTTATTGCTTTTGGATATTAAATTTCTATTTTTATATTCAAATATTAGTTATTAAATAGATATATTTATTAAATATACGATAGGAATTAAATCATAAATCAATGTATACATTAAATTAGTTACTAAATAATTAATAATATAAATTAACTATATTAATTGGATATATAATATATAGAAATTTAGCATATAAGAAATATTTAACATAATATAATAAATATATAATATATATTTAAATAAAAATAAAAGAATAAATATATATTAAATATTTATATATTTAATATCATAAGTTTTATCATATTTATATCCGCCAATATACATTAGTAATTGAATAATAAACAAATATATATATATAAATTTACATAAAAATATAACAAAAAATAAATATATTATATATTTATATATTTAATACCATATTTATTATATAACTATATTAGTTGCTCCGTATTTTATGAATAAATTGCCTATAGAAACTTGTCAAACCATGGAAACTCCTAACCTCACTAACAGACTTAGGTATTGGCCATTCGTGGATAGTTTTCATCTTTTTAGAATCAACCTCAACTCCTTTTGAACTCATTACAAAACCAAAGAATGTAACTTTATTCACACAAAAAAAAAACACATTTTTTAAGATTTGCATATAATTTCTCCTTCCTAAGCACATCTAAAACGGTCTTAACATTCAAGGTCATTCATTTAAGCATTTGCTGTAGATCAAAATGTCATCAAAGTAGACAACAACAAATTTTCTAAGAAACTCTTGCAAGACATGATTCATTAAGCGCATAAATGTATTAGGTGTATTAAATAACCCAAAAGGCATCACTAACCATTCATACAATCCATATTTTGTCTTAAATACAGTTTTCCATTCATCACCTTCTTTCGTCCTAATCTGATGATAGCCACTTTTCAAATCAATTTTAGAGAAAATACAGGCACCATGCAGTTCATCCAACATATCATCTAATCTAGGAATAGGATAACGATACTTTATAGTGATTTTGTTGACCGCCCTACAATCCACACACATCCTCCAAGTTCCATCTTTCTTAGGCACCAAGAGGACAGGAGCAGCACATGGGCTCATACTTTCCCTCACGTACCCTTTTGCCAGAAACTCATCTACTTGCTTTTGCAACTCCTTTGTTTCCTTAGGATTGCTTCGGTATGCTGGTCTATTAGGAATCTGTGCTCTAGGGATGAAATCAAATTTTATGTTTAATCCCTCTAAATGGTAGTAACTCATGAGATTCCTTTTCAGAAAACCCATCATCATACTCCTGTAACAAACTCACAAACACATCAGATAAATTTGAATCAAGATCAGTGTTAGTGAACAAAGTTTCCTTGAACCGTATTAGGATTAAAACTCTTTTGCCTATGTATGCACTTTAAATTCCCTTTCTTTTGCATATTAACAACGCTTTTCACCCCTCTCAGTCTCTTTTTCCTCACTTTTTTAATTCTTTTCTTGTTTTTTGATCACTAGTTTCTTCTCGCCTGAACTTCTCACTTTCTTTTCTTCACTCTTGCAATCACTCACCATTGGGCCATTTTCTTTATTCTTTAAGTTCTTGGCCTCTTTTCTCTTTTCTTTTGGAACCCTCACAATCCTTTCCTTCATTTATCGAAGACCATGTTTTGAGCAAGTCTTGATAAATTTCAGATGGTGTCATCGTAGAAAGTGTAATCTTGTGGCCGTTCATGTCAAACGTGTACCTATTTGTGAATCTATCATGAATTACCTTTCTATCAAATTGCAAAGGCCTGCCTAATAAAATATGTCCAGCTTGCATAGGCTACATCACACCTCACTTCATCAATATATTTGCCAACGGAAAAAAGCACAACAACTTGCTTAGTCACTTTGCACTCTCTACTATCATTCAATCACTGGAGCCTATACGATTTGGGGTGTTTTTCACACTCTAGCCCCAACTTCTCAACCAAGTATGTACTAGTCACATTAGTAAAACTACCACCATCAATGATTATGCTACATACTTTCCTACTTACCAAACACTTGGTATGAAATATCCCTTTGTTCTAAGCTTTCTTTTTTAACAGACAAATTTAATGCACACCTAGTCGCTAAGGATTCTCCTTGCACAACATATTCAACATCCTCATCATCATCTGAACAATCATCTAAAGATGGCATACTCAAGTTATCATCAAGATCACTATCATGCTCAAATTTAGAAACAATTTCATTTCCCCTAATAAGCATAGTCTTTTGATTAGGGTAATCAGATGCATAATGACCATGGCTTTTGCACTTATGAATCCAAACTTGGTCCTTTCCTTTTGTTGTCATCTTTACTCTATTTTGAGCTCCATTTACTGCTAGAATTTGGAAATGATCTTGCTGAATTCTTCTGTTTTTGTTGCCTTTCCACTTTCCCACTAAATCTTCTATCTCTATATAAGGGTGCAAATCTACCACATCAGTAATGTCTTTATTCAAACCAGCAAGAAATCTACACATTGTCACTTCTTCATCCTCCTCAATATTAGCTTTTACCATCTCCATCTCATTGTGGTAATCTTCAACTGACTTTGATCCTTGAATAAGCCTTTGTAGCTTCTGATGTGTTTCTCTATTGTAATAAGAAGGAGCAAAATGATTTTTCATCACTCTCTTCATCTCAGCCCAAGTCTCAATCAGATCCTCACTATTTCTCCTTCTAGACTTCACAAGTTCACCCCACCAAACTAAAGCATAATCTGAAAATTTAACTGTAGCCAATCTCACCTTCTTCTCTGCTGAATAATTATGGCATGCAAATAACATCTCAACCTTCCTCTCATATTCAAGATAAGTTTCAGCATCATTCTTACCTTTAAATGGAGGAAAGCTCATCTTGATAGCATTGAAATTGTTATCATTTATTTCAATTCATACCTCCCTTCTTCTAGTTCTATAGAGTTTGCATCATCTTGATCAGATTCTCCTTCAACAATTGGAGGCCTTCGGGTAGGTCTTGACATAATTGATGATTCTAAATTATCCAACATCATGTTTAAAGCCTTGAACTGATCTTGTATAGCCTTCATAAATAATTTCATATCAACTTCATTATTTTGGCCAGAACTACTCATGATTCTCAATCTGAAAAAGAACTAAAGAAAATGAAATAGAATTATTGGTAAGTAGTTCACTTCCTCACGTGTTTACACTCTAGGGTGTTTAATTCACCCATGTTTAATACTGATTTTGGCTTTTACCACTCTTAAATTCACCAAGCTTGTTGTCCCCAATTGCGCTTCAAAATATATTTCCACACAAGATAAATTACTTTTGCAAATGGAAGGATATTTAAAGACTAGCAGATAGTGAAATGATATAAGAATAACAAAAAAATTCGAGCTGAAGAAGGTACGTGAACGGAAAATGAAGATTGACGAATGGCAACTTACAAAGCCTGAAAATGCACAGTATCCTTGACCAATTTTTTTTCTTTCTTCTCAATAATGCATCCTCTCTCCCAAACTTTTTTTTTTCAACTTTGGATTTTCATTATAAAAGAAAAAGAATCAGTAACCTTAATTTCTCTTGGATTCCTATGTCAGACAGCTCTTCCAAGTTGCATTCAAAATTTTGGGATTCTTGTGGTAGGCTACCAACTCCAACATTCACTCATTAGAAGTCCTCAAAAGATGCTTTCACTTTTCACTTCTATACAATACACTTAATACTTTCAGACTTCTTTTTTTTTTTTTTTTTTTGAATTTTCGTTTTTCCCAAAGAAGATAAGAATACTGGACAAGATCAGAGGTAAATTCTCTTATGAACAAAGAGTGATAGCAGATGAACAAAATTTAATAGCTGAAGAATTAATCTGGGCAAGACATAATTATAACAAAATGAGCAGACACTGATTTTTTTTGGTCCACAAACTCTCTAAGATAGGATCAAGAAATAAGATTATAGAAGCAAAATCAGATTTCCATATACTGATGGACAGAAATTAGTAACAGATAAAACAATCTAGACAAGATTAACAAAGACCAAAATATAATGAACAGAAATTGATAATTTTTTTTTTTTTGAATTCTGAACAGGAAGGTTAAGAACAACAAACAAGAAGGATAAATAAGAATTTACCCCAGTCCAAGCTCTAATACCAAATGATTCAGAACCCCAAGGTTATGAAGAACCTGAAACTCCTAGAACACACACTATGGCAAGAACATGAAATGGAATGAACCCCCAAATGACATATGTAAATGGAAACATAAATAATAGGTTGATTAGAAACAAGAATAAATTCACCTCAAGAGATTACTTTGTTAAGAATTAATTCATGTTGCAATAGAGGAAGACAAGCTATCCTCTCCTAGAGAACTCTTGTTGCTTAAGTCACATTTTCAGATTTTCGACTTGACAGACCTTGATTGTAAAATCTTCTTTCTTTCTTTTTTCTTTTATTTCTTTCTTCATCATTTTTCATTTTTAAACAAAGTATTTCTTCGCTGCATTTGAGTTAATTGGTTTTCCTAGCTCTCTTCCACCCATGTTGATGAGGACCAGTGCTCCTCCAGAGAATGCTTGTACCACAACATATGGACCCTTATATGAAGGGGTCCACTTGCCCCTATTATCTTCCTGATTTGAGATGATCTTTTTCTGAACCAAATCCTCTGGTTTGAATCCTCTGGGATGAAGCTTTTTATTGAAAGTTCTTGCCATCGTTTTTTGATATAGTTACCCATGACACAAAGCTACTAGTCATTTTCCTTCGATCACATTCAACTGTTCATACTGTGTCTTGACCCATTCACTTTCCTCTATGTTAGATTCTATTAACACTCGGAAAGAAGAGATCTCAACTTCAACTGGGATGACAGCCTCCATGCCATATACTAAAGACTAAGGAGTTGCTCCTGTGGAGGTACGTATTGTCATACAATACCCATGAAGAGTGTAGAGAGTATCTCATGCCAGTCTTCATACATGATAGTCATCTTACTAATGATCTTCTTGATATTCTTATTTACTGCTTCAGCTGCCCAATTTATCTGTGGCCAATAGAGTACAAAATTATGATGCTTAATTTTAAATTGTTTGCAAAACTTCTTATTGTCAACTCCATTCAGATTGGGAGCATTGTCAGTGATGATCCTTTCTGATATCCCATATCGATGTATGATGTTTGATTTCAAGAATTGAAGAAAGACCCTTTGGGTAATATTAGAGAATGAGATATGCCTCTATCCATTTGGTGAAATAATCAATGGCTACCAAAATAAATCAGTGCCCATTAGATATGCCTTCGTATTAATTGGACTGATCACATCGATTCCGCACATCGAGAATGGCCAAGGTGCCACAAGGTTGTGTAATGATTAGGGTGGAGTATTGATCCTATTGGCCTATGTCTGACACTTATGGTATTTCCTAACGTAATCAATGCAGTCCTTCTCCATGGTTAGCTAGGAGTATCCACACTTTTTTATCTATCAAATCATGGTATGGTCATTAGCATGAGTCCTGCACGTCCCCTCATGAATCTCTGCCACATTTCTTCGTGCTTCCGATGCGTCCACATAACTAATTAGTGTGCTAAGGAAGAAATTCATTGTTACTTGACGAAGGGTCTTCTGATTGTTCACAAATGCCCTAGCTGGATATTGTTGACTCTGGACATAGTTTTTTATGTCGTGAAATCATGGTTGCATATCACATTCTTCCTCTACATTTAGACAGTAAGTTGGGGTGTTTTGGGTCTTAATTTGTATTGGCAGTTCATTGACCCTACAGTCTAACTTGATCATTATGACGAGAGTAGCCTACACTTCAGCAAACTGATTTTTATCATGGGTCCAGTGTGTGAAGGTTATCTTCTCAAACTTTGAAATTAATTTTGTTAAGTACTTCTAGTACGGGATCAGTTTGCGATCTTTGGTTTGCCATTATTCATGCTAATGCTATTGATACAAGCCTCGTATTCCACCACATTATTCGTGCAATCAAAATTAAGCTTGACTGCCACTGGATATTGCTTCCCTTCAGGGGATGTTATCACAACCTCTGATCCGCTAGCGTGCACATTAGTTGTCTTATCAAAATACATTGTCCACTTAACCTCCTTTAGTTTGTCTTCTTCCACTGTCATAATATCCTCATCTGGGAACTGAAAGTCTAAGGGTTGGTATTCATCCAAGAGATTAGCCACCAAATGCTCGGATGTCACTTGCCACTTAGAGACTCTTCCTGATACGTGAGGACTCTCGAAAATGTACTTGATTGGATCCATTCTAGAAATCAACCACGTGACTTGCCACTTAGATACTCTTCCTGATATGTGAGGACTCTCGAAAATGTACTTAATTGGATCCATCCTAGAAATCAACCACATGACTTGGTATAACACGTATTGCCTCAGTCTCTTTGTGGTCCACACAAGGCCACAACAGGTTTTCTCAATGGATATCACGACTCGCATTCATTAAACTTCTCTTGCTTAGGTAATAAATTGCTTGCTCTTTTCTTCCTGACTCATCGTGTTGCCCTAATACAGCACCCATGGACCCTAGTCAAATTGTCAGGTAAAGCATAAGGGGCCATCTTAGCGTAGGTGGTACCAAGATGCGAGGATTCAAGAGGTATTCTTTTATCCTATCAAACACCAGCTGGCAGGTCTCATTCCATTCTCCCAGTTGATTCTTGCATAATAATTTGAATATTAGTTCGCAAGTGGCATTTAGATTTGTGATGAACCTAGCTATATAATTCAAATGCCCTAAAAACCCTTGAACCTCTGTTTCCATATTGGGTGGTGGCATGTCACGAATTACCTTAGAATCAGGGTCCACTATTCCCTGTTTACTGACAATGAACCCAAAAAGCTTCCCTGATGTGGCTCTGAATACACATTTACTAGGATTCAACCAGAATTTATACTTCCGCAGCCTTTCAAAAAGCCTTCACAACATAGTGACGTGACTCTCTCCTTCAGCTAACTTAGTGACTATGTCATCCACATATACCTCTATCTCTACCATTGCACGTTGATAGGTTGCCCTAGTATTTTTAAACCCGAATGACATTACTTTGTAGCAGAAGGTTCCCCATTGAGTGATGAAGGTGGTTTTCTCTTTATCAAAGTATCCATTCATGAAGGAATACCTAAAGTTTCTTGTTATATTATCAACTAAAACATCAATATGAGGTAAAGGAAAGTCATCCTTTGGGCTGGCCCGATTTAAATCTTGATAATCGACGCACATTCTTACACACCTATCTTTCTTTGGTATGGGGATTATGTTTGTGATCCATTGACGATATTTAGCAACTTTTAGGAAACCAGCATCCCATTGCTTCATTACTTCTTTGATTTTGAGGGATATCTGTGGTCTCATTCTTTTTAATTTTTGTTTCTCGGGCCCCACATCAGGGTACAAGGGTATTTATGGGCAGCAATTTCAAGATCTATTATTGGCATATCTTGATATGACCAAACAAACACATCCATATATTCTTTAAACAGATTAATCTTTCTTCCTTTTCTGGGTTATTGACTATTTTTAACCCCTTTTTATTTTGGTGGTTTCTTCTTGTGGAATGATACCCTTTTCCAAAGACTCTATTATTGTAGCATAGGTCTGAGACAACTCATCATTATCATCAGTTTCTAAATCATTCGTATCCATGACAACATGTGGTTCATTCAAACAGTGCTCAAGTGCTTCTGTTTCAGATAAGAGTCCCGAGAATTTAAATTCCCTGAAAAGTGAGTAGAGAGGGCAAGAATAAATATGAAAAGATTGAAATTACTGCATTCATTCCATATTCAAAATAAGCTGCAAATTGTTAGTTAGTCCAAAAGCTCTTAAAACGACATTCAAAATATTACTCTAATGACATGACATCCGGTATCATTTCAAATTCCCACTTGTTAAGTGTTTCCTCTAACTTGTTCAGTCAGATCCATATTACTTTCTTGAGTCCACCTTCTTCTTCATTCGTCATTGCGACCAAGTCACTCTGGTGGATTATCCCAGTAGTAGCAGGGAATGTTTCCCGGATGTGAATTATTTCCGTTTTTCTTCTTGGCATACCCTCTTTCAGTCATGGAGGTTTCTAGAGATAGCTCATACCCCAACCCTTATTGTCCAGGATTTTCAGACAGCTTAATTGGTTCTTTTGTGCCTTACAGTTTTGCACCAAATCTTTTTCTTTTTTTATACCAACTGTTCCTCATAATCTTAGTCACCACTGGGTTAACGTCCTCAATAGATTCCCCAGTTCCCAACGTCCTCCGGTTGGCACCTTTCGTAAACTTCCCAATCACTAACACCTCCAGACTTAGGTAGGAACTGTTTACGACTTGTTCTGTATTCTCAATATATGGCACTGTGCTAGGCTTGTTGATCATCATCTCCTCTTCTCCTAAGGTGAAGATTTATCAATGTTTTTGATCCTCTGATGTGGAGTTGATGGTACTGCACTAGCTGCATGAATCCAACGTCTTCCTAAGAGTGTATGTTGCATCGATGTCCTTGACCTGGAACTCGACGGCGAATAGATTCGGTCCAATTTCTAATGGAAACTCAATCTTTCCGATCACTTTTCTCCTTGTTCCATCAAAGGCTCTTACTACTAAATACACGATTTATCAACCAGTAATTGCCTTAAGGTGGATAAAGGTAGGATATTCAGAGTTGATCCTCCATCAATGAGTACTTTAGCGATCACATACCCATGGCATTTCAGAGTGATATGAAGGGCTTTGGGATTTTGGCTAATGTGGGGTATATCTCATCTTCAGATAAGGCGATCAAGGTAGAGTTTTTTACTACATTTACCATGTTTATTGCCCTTCTATGGGGTGATATTAGGACAGACATAGGCTTCATCCAACACACTTTGTAATGTCTTTCGGTGGGCTTCTGAATTCATTATAAGTGTTAAGATAGAAATTTGAGCCAGTTTCTTTCGTAGTTGCTCAACCACGTCGTGCTCGCTCTGCTTCATATTTTCAGGAATTCATTTGTTTCCTCTCGCTCCCCTCTCCTAGGGGCATCTTTTAGGTTAGAGCTTTCCCCTGTATCTAGATCTGGGTTTAGAATTCTTTCTAACTCATTGGAGTAAACCCGACCGCACTGAGTAATTCCATCTATAATTTCTGAATAACTCTCTTCCACGACGGGCTTTTCCTCCTATGCCTTATTGTTTTAAGAACATTCTATCTTTAAACCGTAATACCATGGTACTGCATGGTTGCTCTGATATGGGAATGGAGCTGGCACATGAATAATGGTTGTTGGATTTTTGGTGGCCATCGGTGTATGTACAACGAGTAAGGATCCTCTTGTCATATTTTGTGAGTCATAGTCGCCTTGGGTTGGAGTAACCTCTTTGACCTCGTAAATTGGCTTGTTAATTACCAGAAAAGAGTTTCTGGGCTTCGTCGATTCAGATGATCCCCTTGTCTTAGGACTACCATTCTCTACGATGCGCACATCCTCCTCTAATCGTTCTTTGGTTCCCTCGATGATCAGGACCCCGAGTGTTATCATCCTTTGCATTAGTTCCTTAAAATGATTACAATCTTCGAAGTCATGCCCCAAATTTCCTTTGTGAAATTCACAGTAACTATTTGATAGCCCTTTGGGCATGTTCTGCTTCTCATCCTTGGTAGAGATATAATCAGTGTCCTTTAGGCATTTGTATAATTGTTGCATGGTACATGATACATCTTTCAAGTTTTCGAAGTGAGCTCATCCCTGTCTATCATGGAGACTCATTTCCCTTTGTCATGATTTGGCAAGGGATTAATGACAATGTTGGGGTCATTACCCGCCTTTATGCCAATATGATTAGAGATACATTGCCAGAACATGCCTCCTAAAGGCATCACACTTATCAATGTTATACCCCACAACTCCCATATGATACTCACAAGTAGCATTAGCATCATACCATTCAGGGAATGGTGGCTGGAGAGGTTTTACAGGCTTAGGACACATAAGCTTTTTCGCCACTAGGTAGTGGAAGAGTTCAGATTGGGTAATATTAAAATCACGTAATGACCTATCATCAAGAGGCTGTTGCATAGGCCTAGGCCCTCTGATTTGAGCCACCATTTGTTGCGGTCCAAGATGGGATTGAGGCGGTGTTCAATAATTCATTTAGTTATTCAAGGCTTGACCTCGCGGCTAGTATGGTGTGGGCTGGTTTTGGCCAATAAATGGTGGTTGGGGATACTGATTATGTATAGGGCAAGGGTGCTGTTGGTATGTAGCATGGACGTGACTATATCCCCCTTCCTTTTTCCAATTATTTATGGGCTTCTTGATTTCTGAAGATTACCTTCAAATAATCCATCATGTACATCAGCATCTATTCTTTCCCCTACCTGAATGAGGTCAGCAAATTCCCACATGTGGGTTCCCAGCATGATTTTACGATACAGATCCCCCATGGTGCGAATGAAGCAGGAGCATGATTTAAAGTCTAGAAGTTGTGGCTGGACCTCAGCTACCGTGGCTCCCATGTGGGAGCTGTATCTAAGTTGAATTTATATTGCTTCATAAATACATCGGTAAGATCCCTCCAGTTCTTTAGTTTAGAGTGGTCTAGTTCCATGAACCAGTGCAACGCTTAACCAGTCAAACTTTTGTGAAAAAAAATTTATAAGGAATCTTTCATCCCTAGATCCACACTATATATAGTGACTATATAAGGATCTCCACTGTCATCATACTTGGTGAATGCACTTTAAACTTTTTAGGGATTGGCACCTCTAGTCCTAAACAAAGCTCCTCTAGCTCAATTGATTTCAAATTAACTGGCCCTTGTAAGCTCACAACCTATTCTTAACTTCAGCTATGTCTTCTTCCCAATCTTTATCATTGTCCTCTTTTACTTTGGGGAGTGTATTGGCGATAGGCTGTGTAAGACCAGTGACTACGATTGCTGGTTCCCCTCTAAGGAGCTAAAAATCAATTTCATAGAGGGTTGGAGATTGCAAGACCCCTTGTAATCACCAGGGAGCCCTAAGAGAGAGCTAAGATAGAGAGATTTCTCACCAATTGTATATTCTGATGCCAAAAATCCCCTCAAGTTGAAGCTAGAACCCTTTTTATAAGGATTGTCATCCTAAGAAACTCTAATTTTGAATGTCCCCCTTGGGCCTTCAGTAAACTAAGTCTTAGAGACCCAAAATCTACTAAAACATCCAAAACAAAAGCCTAACATATAACCAAACATATCTCAAGTCCAAAATTAACTAAATAAGATCCAAGACACTTATTGCAACAACAAAGAACAAGATAGCTTAACCCAAAGTAATTGGGCCTTCATCTAGTTGGATTTGAATAATATTGATGACTTAGGTTTCCTTCTCTAAACCAAACTCTTCCAACTTAATCTCCTCTACATGTAAACGGCCTATTAATCCTTGGATGACTTCTTGAAGTTTCTTAGCCCAAGTTCTTGTTATAAGACCGATTGGCAAATGAAGATCCCTGCTTTGTATCTCTTCTTTATTAGATAACTCATGTTCATGCGCTTCCTCATCATTCCCTCCTCCCACAAAAGGATTTGTCCTCAAATCAAAACCTATAAGATAAGGAGAAAGGTCACCAACATTGAATGTTGGATTAATTTGATAAGAGTCAGGGAGATCTATCTTGAAAGAATGAATTCATTGATCTTCTCCAATACTGTAAAAAGTCCATCCCCTCTTGCATTGAGTTTTGATTGCCGCTCTTTGGAAAATCTTTCCTTCCTAAAATGGATCTAGACCTGATCACCAGGTTGAAAAGAAACTTGCTTTCTCCCCTTATTTAATTCCTATTGTATATTTAATTGATATATTTTTTCAATTGCTAATATATGAATATAAAAGTAGAAATTCAATATCCCAAAGAAAAAAAAAACTCTAATATTATCTTATTATTATTATGGAATATTAATTATTGTTATTGAATATATTAGTTATTTAATGATTAATTTATTATTAATTTGTAGCATTAATTTACAATACTAATTTAATTATGTTAAATTATAATATGTAATTAATTATTTTTTGAATTAAATATTATATACATTGAATATAGCTAATAATTTAATAAATATGTATTTTAGTAATTTAATATAATAAAATATACTTTATTTTAAATATGTGTCATTATTATACATACTATTACTATATAAATATTACTATTATATAGACAAAAGTATGCAAATAAACACTCACTTTTATACTTTGTAACTCCCCCACCATTACAGTGGTATTAGTCCCTTGCACAGTTAAATATGTACAAATTCAGTCCCTTCAACAGTAGTAATGAGTGACAAATTTTTCATGCAAAAACTTTTTAAGGGACTAATTTGTTAGATTGCATAGGAGGTACCTAATTGTCATAAAGTCTAATGGATACTTCCCTCTTATTTTATATATATTATGATTGTGTTAAATCTATTAATTATTGCTAATTAATAAATTGTTAGATATATACTATATTAATACTATTATATATAATTATTTAATATATTTAATTTACTAATATATGAAATATATATTAAATATTAGTAAAAAAATATATAAATATACTAAGACAAATATATAAAATACGTATTGACCAATATAATTATATAATAAATATGATATTAAATGTATTGATATGTAATATATGTATTTATTGTTATATTTTTATGTAAA